>NW_020869354.1:177357-224857 GCF_003789085.1 Penaeus vannamei | reverse complement strand
GTACGCGGCGTATCATCACCACATGCATGTACGTATGTATACATCCCCACATGCATATACATGCAGTACGTATAGCATTGCATCGATGCATTACGCATGTACATAGCATACCCACATGCATGGCGTATAGCATCACCCACATGCATGTACCCACATATATAGCATCACCCACATGCTACGTATAGCATCACGCATGTACGTATATGCAGCAGTACCCCCACATGCATCTCATCGCATATATAGCATCACCCACATGCATGTACGTATAGCAGCATGTATAAGCCACACATCCATTCACCCACATGCATGTACGCAGGCACAGCATCACCCACATGCATGTACGTATAGCATCACCCACATGCATGTACGTATAGCATCACCCACATGCATGTACGTATAGCATCACCCACATGCATGTACGTATAGCATCACCCACATGCGTTACATCACCCACATGCATGTACGTATAGCATCACCCATGCATGTACGTATAGCATCACCACATGCATGTACGTATAGCATCACCCACATGCATGCATCACGGTACGTAAGCATCACCCACATGCATGTACGTATAGCATCACCCACATGCATGTACGTATAGCAATTCACAGCATGTACGTATAGATGTCATAATTCACCGACTTTGCATCGTGTTAGTGCCAAGGAATTAGCAGCGTGATCTTGAGACGTTAAAGTGTGGAAGTCTAGACACAGATTTTATTCATGAGCTTCGAACGAGAAATCGGTCTCATTTGGGTGGATGAAGAAATCTGGGGGAGTATTTGCGTCGCTGGGGATTCAGGTGAGAATTCTGGGAGGGTCTTTCACCTCCCCAACTCCTTCCTTCCTTCCTTGCCTAGACCTCTTTTTTCCCAACTCCTATCTGTCCTCCATCTTTCCTCCCTCAACTCCTCCCTTTCCCCTTCCTTCTCCTCCTTCCTCCATCCTTCCTCCCTCCTCCTTTCCTCCATCCTTCCTCCCCAACACCTCCTTTCTCTCCATCCTTCCTCCCTCAACTCCTCCTTACCTCCATCCTTCCTTCCTCCTCTCCTCCCTTCCTCCACCCTCCCTCAACACAGTTTCTCCCCTCCCTTCATTCCTCCTTCCTCCTCCCCCCAACTCCTCCCTTCCTCCCCCTTACCCGACCCCCTTTCCCCTCTTCCCTCCTCCCCACCCCACTCCCTCTTCCACTCTACCTTTGTGACCAGACATTTTTTCCTCTTTGTCTCTCTGTCTTTCTCTCAGTCTGTCTGTCTGCCTGTCTTCTCTCTCTCTCTCTCTCTCTCTCTCTCTCTCTCTCTCTCTCTCTCTCTCTCTCTCTCTCTCTCTCTCTCTCTCTCTCTCTCTCTCTCTCTCTCTCTCTCTCTCTCTCTCTCTCTCTCTCTCTCTCTCTCTCTCTCTCTCTAACTCTCTCTCTCTCTCTCTCTCTCTCTCTCTCTCTCTCTCTCTCTAATTCTCTCTCTCTAACTCTCTCTCTCTAACTCTCTCTCTCTTCCTTATGGTTTGTTTGTTTTTCTATTTGGAAAATGAAATTTAGAAAGTACCTTTACAGCATTAACTTTTATACCTTAGAGAACACAATTCGTTCCCCTTATTCATTCTTTTTTTGCATGTTTTTCTTTTTTTTTTACGAAAGACGATAGTGCCTTACCAGAGGTGGGTTTATTTTTCATTTTTAGATGTTTTCTTAGATAAAGAATAAGTAATTCTAAGAATAAGAAAATAATTCTTTAGTGTTGATTCTGTTGCCTTTTTTATTTTTTTATTTATAATTTTTTTGTTTACCAAGTCTTGAGAGATTTTCAAGGAACCGTTTCAGTTTTTTGTTGCAATACGATAGCATGAAGTGTATTGATTTCTTCTGCAGTTCTCTTGTCCTTCTCTTTCTCTCTTTTTTTTGTTTTTTGTCAGTGTTTCATTTTTTTTCTGTGTTTGTTTGTTTGTCTGTTTTTGTTTTCGTAGGGTTTTGTTTCTTTGTTTCTCTTGGATTCTCTTTCTCATACTCTTTGTGTTTCTCTTTCACTTTCCCTCTCTTATTTTTTTCTCTCTCTCTATCTATCTATCATCTCTCTCTGTATCTATCTATCTATCTGTCTCTTTCTTACCTTTTCTCTCTCTCTTTCTCACCCTCATCTTTCTCTCTCTCCTCTTCCTCTCTCTTTCCTCCATCCCTCCTCTTAATTCCCCCTCTCCAAACCTTCCCCTCCTCTCTCCTTCACTCTCATCCCTCCCCCGCCCCCCTACACCCAGAAACCTCCATTTCCCCCCCTCCTCCCCCCCTGCAACATTGCAACGTCTAATAATATATTTTCTTTCCTCAGGTAAGAAGTGAGCGAGGGTGAATGTGCAACTGAACACGACGGGAAATGTGAGCGCAGTTCTTCGTGGAGGTGAAGTCTTTGCTGGTTGTTGTTGTTGTTGTTGTTATTATTTTATTATTATCTTTATTGTAATTGTTGATATTGTTATTATTGTTATTATTATTATTATTATTATTATTATTATTATTATTATTATTGTTGTTGTTATCATCATCATTATTATCGGTATTGTTATTATCGTCATTATTAGTATTAATGATATTATTGTTAAGGTTATTATTGCTATTATTATTATTATTATTGTTATTATCATCATTGTTATTATCTCTATTATCATTGTTGTTATTTTTGTTGTTGTTGCTGTTCTTGTTCATATTGTTATTTTTATAGTCATTATTAATTATAGCATCATCATTATTGTATATATGTGATTGTATTTTTTCTTCGTTTATCACTTCCATTAGTTTTATTTCATACTTTTTATTTGCGTTTATTTTCCATCGTGCAATTTTTATTCTATTTATTTAGGAGACGGGGAGTGAGGGGGTGAGGGGGGCTGATACTGTGATATTATATTTCGTGTTTTATTTAATTTATTTGTTTCGTGTCGCTCTGGTGTTGATTATACATTTATTTTACCTTTTTTTCTTTTCTTTTTTTACTTTGTTTTACTTTACCTTTTTTCACTTTTTTTACTTTACTTTTTTTTTTTACTTATTTTACTTTTTTTTTACTTTTTTACCTTCCGCAATGGCGTTAATGCATTACGTCATTCTATTTCACTAATGATTCGCTGTCGGAGGGATTAATAGTCACAATAATTTACCAGGTTAGTATAAATAGCTTTGCATCACCGCTCTTTCTGCCCCCCCCTCTCCCCACCACCCTCTTCTCTTCTCTTACTGTCCTCTCCCTCTCTCTGTTCTCTTTTTTACGTTTCTTCTCTCTCTTTCTTTGGTTCTGTTCTTCACTTTTTTTTTTGTCTTTCTTGTGGTTTTCTTTTTCTTCTCCTTCTTCCTTTGTTTCTCCCTTCTTCTCCTACTCTTTGTTTTTTTTTCTCATGCACTTATTTGTTTCCACTCTCCTCCCCCTCTTCTGTGACTCACCTCATGCCCCTTCTCCCCATTCGCTTCCCTTTTATTTCTCCCTTCTTCTCTTCCTCGCTCCTCCCCATCTCCATGCCCCTCCTTCACCCTTCCTATCTTCTTTCCTATATCCCTTTTCCCTTTTTCTTTTTCTTCTTCTTCTTCTTCTACTCGTCTTCCTCCTCCGCCTTCTCCCTTTCCACTCTGCCTCCCCTTCCCCTCTCACTTCCTCCTCCCTCCCCCTCGTCTTCCCACTCTCCCTTCCCTTCCCCATCTCCTCCCTTTCCCCCCAGCCCCCACCCATCGCTCTTTGCTCCGTCATCCCGCGCTTTTTTCCCCCTGTTTTTCGTGACCTCTTTGCCCTCTCGTCTGACCTGAGGTTGAACCCTGACCAGGTGGGCACGGCTATGCTGCCCGGGGGAGGTTGGGGGAGGGGCGGGGAAGGGGGTAGTACGGGCTTTGAAGGAGGGGGCGAGGTGGCGAGGTTGGAACAAGAGGAATGTTGAATGTGGGGAGGGGAGGGGGTTGGGATAGGATGAGGGGTGCGTGGAAGGACGGGGAGGGAGGGAAGTTGGGAAGGATGGACTAGGTGAGATGAGGAGGCGGGGGGGTGAGGGAGGAGAAGGTTGGGGGGAGGATGCACCAAAGGGGAGAGAATTTGGGAAGGATTTAAAAGGAGGGGAGTTGGGGGTGGGGAAACGGGATGTAGTTGGGGGTTTGGGGGGTAGGGGGGTTGTCCAGCGTATAGTTCACCGAGATAATACGATGTACATTTGCGGGTGAGGCCAATTTCCATTGCAAATGAATGCGGTGTTTATCTTATTAGCGTTGTGTTCGTGCGTGGGGTGTGGGGGAGGGGGGAGGGGGAAGGAGAAGGGAGGTGGGAGGGGGTAGGGAGAGGGAGTGGATGGGGTAGCGAAGAGAGGAAGAGAGGAGGGAGGGAAGGAAGGAGGTGGGGGGAAGGGTAGGGAGGACGACAAGGGGGGGGGGCGGGTAGGGAGGGTTCAGTGAGTGGGGAAGTAGTGGGGGTAGAAGGGGGGTGGTGGGGGGGTGGCCGTGATATATATTGCCGCTTGCACAGTGCCTGCAGTGATTTCACCGGCTTTTAGGTGGTTGGTTGCTTTTGTGGGCGCCTATTGTTTTGAAATGTATTATTTTCCTCCTGTTGATTACATTATTGCAGTAATCTTTTTTTTGCGATAGAATTACTGTATTATTTTCTCTCTCTGATGAAAGTGGTGCATTCTCTGATGACCGTATTGTATTTATTCCTCGTATTATAAAATCACTATTACTCGTAGGATGTTACGGTGAGGTTACTGTATTTATTTATTTATTATTGTTGTTTTCTTTACCTTTGTTGAGATAAATTTGCCATCCCTGCCGTGTGGAAGTCTCAGCTCCAGCCTCATCATCTGCAATTTGCATACTATAATTGATTCTGCAATGAATGGTGTCTCTTTCATTCGATGCCTCCGTGTTTGTCTTGCTTCGCCGCCCGAACGGAAATCCTTTGCCTCATTGTCTTCGCATCTCGCCTCATTCTCCTCATGGCTATAAATATCCTCTCCCCATATACCTTAAGATGTCATTGTCACGCATCCTCATACCCGGTATAAGGTTCGATACCTGCCCACCCCTTTTATTTTTAAAGTGATTTTAAAAGAACTGTATTTATTTTTAAGGAATTTGGAAAGTATTTTTTAAGGTTATTTTTTCTGTATGTTTACGAATATTTCTAAAAAGTTGTTTTTAAAAGTATTAATCAGATATATTTAAAATATATTTGAAAAGAGTATTTAAAGTATTTTCAAGCAATTCTAAGTTTACAGAGAGGGGGAGAGGCAAGCAACCACATGGAGGGAAGGGAGAGGGAAGAGGGAGAGGGAAGAGGAGAGGGGAAGGTGAGGGGGGATGGGGAGGGGATTGGGAGGGATAGGGTGGGGGGGAAGGATAGATCTGAAGAGAGGGACTGGGGAGCGAGGTGGGGACCAACAGGAGGGTAAGTAGAAAAAAGAGAAGTAAGAGAAAGAGGAAGAGAGAGGAACGAAAGAAAAAGGGAAGAAGAAAGACTGAAGAAGGGATAGGAGGAACAGGGGTTGGGGAAGGGAAGAGGGAGAGGGAAAAGGAAAAATGACAGCCAGAGAGAAAGGGTAAAAGAAAAGAAGGAAGAGGAAGGGGAGAAGATGTGAGACAGGGACGAAGAAAGACAAGAGAAGAAAGGATAGAGGAAAAGAATGAGAGAAAAGGATAGAGGATAGGGGAGAGGGAGAGAGAGAGAGATGCAGTGGGACAGGACTTGACGTAACCCTCCCTCTTCCCCCCCCCCCTTCTCCCCCGGCCCGACTAATCGGATCTGAGTCGCCGGACGGGGTCGAGCGCGGCGCAAATCGGGTACAGCGATCGGGGTCGGTCGGGTCAGTCGGGTCGGCGGGTCGGCGGGTCGGCGGGTCGGGCCTGAGCCTTCTTAGAGTGCGGGGGGGGGTGAGGGGGGTAATTTTATTGTTATTATTACTATTATTGTTATTATTATTATTATAGTTATTATTATTATTATTATTATTATTAATTATTATTATTTATTATTATTATTATTATTATTATTATCATCAGTGTTATTATTATTATTATCAGTTATTATATTATTATAGTTCTAGTAGTATCATTATTATATTATTATTATTATTATTATTATTATTATTTATTATTATTATTATTATTATTATTATTTATTCATTATTATTATTTCATTATTGCTATTATTATCATTATTATTGTTGCAGTTGCCATCATTATTATTATAATCATTATTGTTGTTGGTGGATTATTACTATTGTTATTATTTTTATTACCATTATTATTATTATTTTTATCCCTCCCTGTTATCTTTCCTACAGGGAAGGGTAAGGACGAGGGAGGGAAGGGAACGAAGGATAAAAGAAAAGGAATCAACAAAAAAGGAAAATAAGGAATATGAATGTAAATAAAAATAATTAGGAAGAGAACGCAATGACAGACAAGGATGTAAAGACAACGAACGAGAAAGTGAAAAAAATAGCTTTCAAGAGACAAATTGCAGATTTATTCGCATTGCAATACAATACCTGCAATGACGATACCAAAAAGGCTAATTGAAATTCCGACCGGCATACTTTACGATAAATATGATTAAGAGTGCCGGCGCGCACGCTCGCTGGTGTTCGCTCTCCGGTCTGCAAGAGAACAACGGCCGTGCTGCAGTCATCCGTTGCAAAAACTATTGATATTAAAGCACATAAACGTTTATATATTGCAAGGAAGTCGTCGTTATTCATCACAGTTAATCGTGCTTAGATGATTCATTGCTTTTTGAAATTATTTGTTTATTTATTTATTTTTTTTATTTTATTTTTTTTTTTTTTTTTTTTTTTTTTTTCTTTTTTTTTTACTGGGGCACGGGAAAAGTGTTGTCGTTGTATTCTCTCGTATTTCTGTGCGCTGAACCTTTGTCAGAGGGCTTTGAAACGGGACCAAAGGTTGTTTTTAAAGGGGCAATACGAGATCATAATGATTGTAATTTTTTGGGGCTAGTGAATTATTGTGTGCAACAAAGGGGTTGCAAAGGAAGGTTGTCTTTTCGTTTTTTTTTTTTTTTTTTTTGTTTTTTTCTTTCGTCTTTGTCTTCTTCCTCTCGTTTTTGCCTTTTCTTTTAACTTTTAGTTCTTTGTTGTTGTTTTTATTTTTTTTTTTTTATCTCACCATCACCATTATTATCTTCTTCTTCTTCTTTATCATGTTCGTCTTCTTCATTCCTGAGTCCTTGACAGAGAATACACATTACTTAAAACACAAAATATGAATATCAAGATAAGCAAATAAACAGATAAAGATATCCTCTTTATTATCGCTGTTGTTGTTATTGTTATTGTTATTGTTGCTGTTGGTGTTATTGTTGTTGTTGTTGATTTTTGTTGTTGATTATTGTTATTGTTGTTTTATTGTTGTTGTTATTGTCATTGTTGTTGTTCTATGCATTTCGTCCGTAATTCCTTTCGGATAGCCAGTGCTCATAAAACGCAAGCAAGAAATCCGCCTTCGGAAAGCAGCCTTGTGACCAGAGCCCCGGACTCGACATCGGACTCGTGATGTGAAATGATGTTGATTTGAAAATAAAAATGTGCGATGAAAGAATGTTGATGAAATACGATGGTGGCAGGTTTTCTGCATTCGTGATATTTTCATGGTGGGATTGTTTGATTTATTAGTGAATTTTGTGTTTCGTTTCGCGTGTTGCTAAAACAGTGAAGACGAAGGGATGTGGATATGTATGTATGTGTGGGCGTGAGTCTATTTGCGTGTGTGTGTGTGTGTGTGTATAGGTATGTATGTATGTAGATATATGTTTATGTGTGTGTGTAAACTCTCTCTCTCTCTCTCTCTCTCTCTCTCTCGCTCTCATCCTCTCTCTCTCTCTCTCTCTCTCCTCTCCTCTCTCTCTCTTCTCCTTCTCTCTCCTCCCCTCCCCTTTCTCCTCTCTCCTCACTTCCTCTTTCTTTCTCCTTCTCCTTCTCCCTCTCCTTACCCTCGTAATAACAACAAAAGCCCGACAGCGCGATGGAAAATGGATTGACGTCGCTCCATCACTTTTACGCATGTTGTTGATGTCTCTCGAAGCCATCAGTCAGGCTAATAAAAAAGAGAAATTTATCGCATATCACTCTTGGGTGATGTGGGTTTGGGAGCTACTGTGTTACGGCCTCGCGGTGTTGAATGTGGTTGAGGGGCGTCTGTTTCGGTGTGCGTGTGTGGTGGGTGTGTGGGTGGATGTGTGGTAGGTGTGTGTGTTGTGGGTAGGTGTGGATGTGCGGGTGTAGGTAAGTGTGGGTGTGTGGGTGGGTAGGTGTGTATGGGTGTGGGTGTGAGTGGGTGTAGCTTTTTGAAATTGTTTTTAACATACCTGTGTATGTGATGTCTTCTGTATGTTTGCTTATCTATCTTGATCTATCTTTCTACAACACAAACAGACGCACATGCACTCGCATCCGTACGCATGCATGCACGCACACATACACGCGCTCATACAAACCTTAACATGAATAATGTGTTTATGCAGCGTGTGTGAAGCATTTAATTTTGTTGTTATACAATTTATTACAGTGGTGTGTGCGAGGGCTTGTTATTTTTCCCCAGCTTCACTGTATGTTTACTGTAAGTACAGTATAAAAAAGACCCTGGCTGAGTTACACGGTTATAACATTTCTGTTTTGGATTTTTTTTGGGGGGGGGGTGGGGGGTGGGGGGGGGGTGGGGGAGCGGAGTCGAGGAAAATGGCAAATGAAAACGAGACATAAAAAGCAACTTTTTTATCAAAAATTATAATCGGATGATCGACAGCGAGACATGAATTGAGAAGAAAATATATAGAAGAAAAAAATCTAAAGAAAAAAAAACACGAAAAAAAACTGAAACATAGTGTTGTTTACAGTGTTTGGGAGACCCTGGTTGTTATTGTGGGAGATAGGGGGTAGGGGGCATGGGGGAGGGGAGGGGGAGGGGAAAGGAGGAAGGTAGGAAAAAGGGGATGGAAGCAGTGGAAGGGCATAGGTAAAGAAGGAGAGTTGGAAAGGGGCAAAAAGGAAGAGGAGGAGAGAGTATGGGAAGAGGGAGAGGTTGGTGTACCGAAAAGGGAAGGAAGAAGGGGATAAGGCAAAAAGGGAGGTGAAAATGATGAGGGAGGAGGAGGAGAGAGAGAGAGAGAGAGAGAGAGAGAGAGAGAGAGAGAGAGAGGAGAGAGAGAGAGAGAGAGAGAGAGAGAGAGAGAGAGAGAAGAGAGAGAGAGAGAGAGAGAGGAGAGAGGACAGAGAAGACAGACAGAAAAGAGATAGAGAAGAAGACAGAGAGACAGAGACAGAGAAAGAGAAAGAAAGAAAGAAAGAGAGAAAATAAAAAAGAGATAGAAAATAGACATAATGTGCCGTCGAGGTGTGGGAGTAATCGTGGTATTTTCACGCGGTGTGGCCCACGGCGAGGGTATAACTCCCCGGTTGACAGAGGGAGTTTGGGTCGTGTTTAGGCCGAGTGTTTGTCGGCTGGAAAACGTTTCGGGTGTGACGTTGTTCCGTAAGCAGACGTGGTGTGGGCGGGGCGGTTTGCATTCGATTTTCTTTTCCATTTGTAGCTTTTTGTCTTTTTTTTTGTATTTTGTATTTGTTTATTTTTGGGGGGTTTGTTTGTGTGTTGATTATGTGTTTATGTTTTGTTTATTTGTTTGTGCCTTTTTTTTTCTTTCTATATCCGTATTTTGTAGGTTCTGTTAGTTGTGCGTGGTTTGCGTTTGTCTTTGTTGTTGGATGTGTGTGTGTGTGTGTGTGTAGTGTGTGGTGTGTGTGTGTGTGTGTGTGTGTTTGTGTGTGACTGTGTGCCTGTGCGTTGTCATTTATGTGTCCATTTACTATCCTTCTTTTTTATTGTTTATTATCCTCAATTCGCTTTACAAGTACGAATATCTGCGAATAAACGAGGAGATCTATGTTTTATCGAAATTCCTTCTGGTCAAAGATTTACGTTTTGCTGATAAAGACGCCATGGCGATTTTCGTTTTATTTTTCTGTTTTTTTTTCTCTTGTTTCTTTTCCTGCAATTCAGTTCCAGTTTAGTGCATTTGACATTTTTTGGAGGTTTATAGAATTCACCGAACTTGCAGTTAATGTATGATGAATATAAACGTAAATATGTTAAGATAGATAGATAGATAGAGAGAGAGAGAGAGAGAGAGAGAGAGAGAGAGAGAGAGAGAGAGAGAGAGAGAGAGAGAGAGAGAGAGAGAGAGAGAGAGAGAGAGAGAGAGAGAGAGAGAGAGAGAGAGAGAGAGAGAGAGAAGAGATGAGAGTGAGTGAGTAAGAAGTAAGTAAGTGAGTGAGTGAGTGAGTGAGTGAGGTGAGTGAGGAGAGAGTGAGGGATGTAGGGAGAGGTGGGTGGGGAAGAAGGGTAGGGTGGGGACGAGAGTGGGTAAGTGAGGAAGGGGGAGGGAGAGAGAGAGAGAGAGAAGAGAGAGATAGAGAGAGACTTGTCCTCGCCCTTTTGATTATTACATTTGCTTTGCCTTTTTGATGGGGGTCCATTATCTTGTTCACTCATGGTTCTGTTCTTTCTTTTCGTCCACCTCCTTGATATTATTCCTCTTCTCATTTTTTATATTTTGTTATTTATTAGCTTCTCTGTTTTCCCAATTTCCTACCTCTCTCCCCCTCTCCTCCTCCTCCTTCCGTTCTCCTCTTCCTCCTCCTTTCCTTCCTTCCTCCCTCTCTACCATTCTCCTCCTCCTCCTTCCGTTCTCCTCCTGCTCTTTCCTTTTTCCTCCTCCTCCTTCCTATTCCTCTTTCTTCTCCCTCCGCCACCTCCTCCTCCTTTCCTTCCTCCTCCTCCTCCTCCTCCTCCTTCCTCCCTTCTTTCCTCCTCTTTCCTCCTCCTTTCCTCCTTTCCTCCCTTCCTTTTGCTCTCTCCTCCTTTCAGTCTTCGGTCCCCGAGATCTTCCGAGCCCCGGGGCGGTGTTGGCTCGTCGACTTCCTGAGGTTTTATATAAATTTAATGAATTTTCTCGCCACCAGGGTTCAAATTTGGCGCGTTTTTCCGGTCTGCGTCGTTGCTTTTGTCTTTTGTTTTGGGTGGTTGTTTTCCTTGTGTATTTATTTATTTTTAGTTTTTTTTTTTTTTTTTTTTTTTTTTTTCTTTTTTTTCTTTTCTTTTTTTACGTTCTCATTCCGTAGTAGCGTTTCGGCTTTGTTTAAGAATTCGTTTTTTTCTGTTTTTGGTCTTCTTATTTTATTTTATTTTATTTGGTTGTGTTTGTTTATTAATCTCTCTCCTTTGTTTTCGGTTCTTCCTCGCTTCGTTCGTGATTTTGTGCGTAAAGCGGGTTTTTATTCTTTTGTTGTATTCAAATGGGGGAAATTTCTCCGCTCACAGCTCATTTGATTTATCTTCATTTTCTTTCTTTCTCTCTCCCCCTCTGTCTGTCTGTCTCTCTCTCTCCCTCCTCTCCTCCTCACCCTTCTCCCTCCTCCTCCTCCCCACTCTTTCTCCCTTCCTCCTCCTCCTCCCCACCCCTTTCTCCCTTCTCCTCCTCACCCTTCTCCCTTCTCCTCCTCCTCACCCTTCTCCCTTCTCCTCCTCCCCCTCCCCTCCTCCTTCTCCTCTCCTTTCACCCTTTCTCGCCTCACCCTTCTCCCTCCTCTCCTCCCCACCCTCCCTCCTCCTCTCCTCCTCCCCACCCTTTCTCCCTTCTCCTCCTCGCTTCTCCCTCCCTCACCCTTCTCCCTCTCTCTTCTTCTCCCTCTCTCCTCCTCACCCTCTCCCTCCTCCTCCTCACCCTTCTCCTTCTCCTCCTCCTCACCCTTCTCTCCTCCTCCTCCTCCTTTCTCCTCTCCTCCTCCTCACTACCCTTTCTCCCTCCTCCTCCTCCCTACCCTTTCTCCAGTACACCTCTTTCCCCATTCGCATCGGTGGCAAGGAAGACGCAATGGAACTGCTATCGACAGGGAGGAGACGCGAACAGAGGAGAGGGAGGAGCTCTTGTGTGTGTGTGTGTGTGTGTGTGTGTGTGTGTGTGTGTGTGTGTGATTTCTCTAACAGTACCCGCACCTGAGGTTGATTTGGGCTTGGATGTCCGTGACTTGGTTTCGCTTGGTTTGGTGGCGGGTTGGGTTGGGTTATGTGGTGTGTGTGTGTGTTTATCTGTTTATATGTTCTGTTTTATTATGTCTTTTCTACATTCGTTTCTCTTCCTTTTTCCTCTCCATCCCTTTTCTCTCTCCCTCCTCACGTCCCTTCACCCCCCCCTCTCTCTCTCTCTCTCTCTCTCTCTCTCTCTCTCTCTCTCTCTCTCATCTCTCTCTCTCTCTCTCTCTCTCTCTCTCTCTCTCTCTCTCTCTCTCTCTCTCTCTCTCTCTCTCATATCCCATCCCTCACAGCCCCCATACCGAATCTCCGGCAATCATTTATCAGCTTTCCGTCGCCATGTGTCTAACTTCCTTCTTTTTTTTCTTCTTTTAATTTTTTCTTTTTATTTCCTTCTTTTTTCTTTTCTTTTTCTTCTTAATAGTGTTATTCTATTTATTTTTTTTTTTTGCTTCTTTTTTTCTCTTTTTTTCCTTTTTCTTCTTCTGTTCTTTTTCTTTTGTTCTTCTTTTCTTTTTTCCTTTTCTCCTCCTTCTCCTCATCCTGTGTGTGTGTGTGTGTGTGTGTGTGTGTGTGTGTGTGTGTGTGTGTGTGTTTGTGTGTGTGTGTGTTGTGTGTACGTGTGTGCGTATGTGTTTACAGATTGATAGTTAAATAGACAAGCAGATTGATAGGTAGACAAAAATAGACAGAGAGATAAATAAATGGACGGATAGAAAAGAAGATAGAAGAAAGACGGATAGAAAAGAAGACAGAAGAAAGACGGATAGAAAAGAAGATAGAAGAAATATGCAAATGTAGGTATAGATAAAGATATAGATATAAACGTTTCACTGTCTTTGTCCGTGCACCTTCCATCAATCAAGCTCCCCCAAATCGAAAGGCTTAAACAAATATATAAACAAACAAGCAAATAAAACGCATACATATTTCATCCCACTTTTTCTCCTGTATCTGAAGGATGTCTCCCCCTTCCTCTTCCTCCCTTTAGCTTTCTTTAAATATTGTTCTTAGCTTCCTCTTGCCTCCCCCTATCCCCTCCCTCGCCTCTCGTCTCCTTTCCCCTCCTCTCCCTCCCTCCTCCCCTCCTCCCTCCCTCCCCCAATATACGTACAGAATATGAGAGAGAGATAGAAGTAGGTGAAGGGGGCGGGGTAGGAGGACTAAGGGAGGGAAAGGGGGGGGGGAGAAGGATTGAGTGAAAGGAGAAAAAGAGAGAAAGAAGGTAGGAAGAAAGACAGAAAGAGAAGAAAATGAGGGAAAGAAGGGGGAGGCGAGGCAGAGGAACAGTTAGAGCCGAAAGAAAGGAAAGGGGAGAGAGAGAAAAAAAGAACAGTTCCCCTCCTTGATAGATTCTAACTCCTCTCCTATATGCAAAACAGGTGCCATTCACCCCTTAGTTCGAGTCTTTTGTAGTTGCGCCAAGGATGAGAAGCGGAGGCCAAGAAAGAGGAAGGGGAGGGAGCAAGGGGAAGGGGGGACAGGGGGAGGGAAGGGAGCAGGGGGAGGGAAGGGGGCTGGGAGGGGAGGGAAAGAGGGAGGAGGTAGAAGGAGGGGAAGGAAGGGGAGAGAGAGGAGGGGAAGGAGAATGAGGAGGAGGGGAAGGAAAGAATGAACGAACGTCCTTGTGCGTGAGTATAATTAATGTTTTACTTTCTGTGTATTTGCTTAACATACATGAGTATTTAGAGAGGGACATAGACGGATCGATACTGCATATATAAACAAAGACAAGCAAGAAGTAAATTATGTTTTTTATATGATGGCTCCCCGTGCAAAGTCCCGGATACGAATGGGTAGGAAGAGTGGACGCAAAGGAAGAACATTGTATGACCGTTGCTGTGACTGTAGGATGAAGAAGAACAAGAACAAGAACAAAAAAGGTGAATAAGACGAAGGATGAGAAAAGGGAGAGAGAGAGAGAGAGAGAAAGAAAGAAGAAAGAAAGAAAGAAAAGAAAGAGAGCCAGGCAGACATAGGGATATAGACACTTAGTCATATAAATCTATGAAACAGAGACAGAAAAAGAAAGAAACATAAAGAGAAACAAACACTCAGAGGAACAGGGACACAAAAAGAGACAGAGATAGAAAGAAAGAACGAAAGAGCGAGAGCAAGAGCGCATTAGGAGGAAGAGGATCGGCGGATAGGAGGAGAGGAGCAGAGGCGTAGGAGGGCGTGAGGAATGACTTTGAGGAGACGGATGGAGTAAAGGCGGCGATTGATATATTGGGGAAAAGGACAGGAGGTCGGATAATGGAAAGGATGATAGCAAGAATGAATGGAGAAGTGGGGAAAGAATAATGGAGAATTTCCTAGTAGTCTTACCAACATCCTCTTCATTCTTTTCCTCTTTTTCCTCCTCCTTCTCATTCTTCTCCTCCTCCTTCTCTTCCTCCCCTTCTTATTCTTCACCTCCTTCTCCTTCTTCCCACTGCTTCCCCCTCCTTTCCTTCTCCTCCTCCCTCTCTTCCTTCCCTCCCCTTTCCTTCTTCCCCCTTCCTTCCTTCTCTTCTTCCTCCTCCCCTTCCTCGCTCTCATTCTCTCCTCTTCTTTTCTTCCTCTTTCTCCCTCTCTCTCCATTTCCTCCTCCTCCTGCTCCTTCCCTTCTTCCTCATTCCTCTCCATTCCCTCTCCCCCTTCCAATGATCTCCCCCCCTCCTCCTCCTTCCCCTCCAATTCCCCTCCTCCTCCTCCCCTCCTCCCCCCCTCCCTCCCCCTCTCCTCCTCCTCCCCCCCCCCCCCCCTTAAATTTACCTCCCCATTGCCCTTTCCAATTCCATCACTCTAGACGTACGAGTTTCCTTAAGAAGAGAGACTTAAAGAAAAGAAATCAAGTTGATGCTTAATGGATAGATTTCTAGGTGTGGGGGGCGTGGGGGCTGAGCGCGATCGTGTGTATATATATGCAAATGAGGAGGGTGGAAAGACCGAATGAGGGATATTGAGGGAGGGGATGGGAGGTGAGTTGAGGGGGTGGGGAGGTGGGGGAAGTGGAGGTAGAAGAGGAGGAGGAGGGGTAGTGGAGAAGGAGGGGAAAGTGGAAAAAGGGGGGGAGGTTGGAAGGGGAAGTGGAGGGTGGAGGTGGGGAAGTGGAAGGGGGGAGGTGGAGAGGAGGGGGGAGGAAAGTGGGGGGGGGGAGTTGAGGTGTGGGGGTGACGGTGAAGTATATGATTAGGGAGGATAAGAAGTAAGGATAAGAAAGTAAAAGAAATTTGATGAGATGAAGAATCAGAGCGAGGGAGAAAGGGAGAGAGAAGACAAGACAAGAAGAAAGGGAAAGAGAAGAAAAGAAGGAGAAAGAGAGAAAGAAAATAAGAAAAGGAACGAGATAGAGAAGAAAAGAAAGAGAGAGAGAGAGAAGAAAAGAAGGCGAAAGAAAGAATAGAAAAGGAGAAGGAGAAAGAGAAGAAAAGAAGGCGAAAGCAAGGAGAAGAAAGGAAGAAAGAGAATGAAAAAGAAGAAAAAAATACAGAGAAAGAGAGAGAATAAAAAAGACGAGATATAAGGAGAAAAAGAAAAGGAAAAAAAACGAATAGAAGAACGGATAACAGAAGAAAAATTGCGTGGGATGAGAGAGCCGATCAGAAGCGATTGGGAAGGAGGGGAAGATAGGGATAAAAAAAAGGAAAAAGAAATTAAGGGAACACGTACGTATTCTCCAGAGTGAGCAAGGGGGGGGGAATTGCTGGGGGAAGGGGGGGAGGATTAGGGATTAGGGAGCTGATATGGGATTTTTTTTTTCTTTTTTCGTAGGGGAAGGTTTTCTTGGGGATTGGCTGCGATTATTGGTTCTTTTGGGGGAAGGTATGTCTCTCTCTCTCTTTCTCTCTCTCTCTCTCTCTCATCTCTCTCTCTCTCTCTCTCTCTCTCTCTCTCTCCTCTCTCTCTCTCTCGTCTCTCTCTCTCTCTCTCTCTCTCTCTCTTTCTTTCTTTCTTTCTTTCTTTCTTTCACTCTCATCTATCTCTCTCTCTCTTTCTCCCCTTCCCTCCCTCCTCCCTCTCTGGTTATCTTTCTCATTGTGTCAATCTATGTATCTGTCATCGGTCTATCTTTCTATCTATCTATTTACAATCTTTATATCCATCTATCTCTGTTCCATTCCCCCCCCTTTCCTCCATTTCAAACTATCGATCTGTTCGTCTTTTACTCTATCTGTCTTACTCTCCGTCTCTGATTCATCTCCTTCACCCCACCCCCCTCCTCCCTCCCTCCTCCCCCCTTTTCACGTGTCGCCAAAAGAAAGCAGTTCCCCATCAGCTTGCAAAAGTTTTCCTTTAGAATTCTGCGGACAACCCGACTGTTTCCTTCCTCTCCTCCCTCTTCCCTCTTTCCTCCCCCTTCCCCCTTCCTCTATTCCTCCCTTCCTCCCTCCTCCTTCCTATATCCTCCTTCCTCCCACCTCCTCCTTCCCTCCCTTCCTCTCTCCCTCTCTCCCTCCTCCTTCCTTCCTCCTCCTCTCCCTCCTCCTCCTTCCTCCCTCCCTCCTTCCCTCCTTTCCTCTCCTCCCTCCCTCCTTCCTCCTCCTCTCCTCCTTTCTCCCTCCCTCCCCTCCCTCCTCTCCTTCGTTCCCGCGGCTGTCCGTCCGTCCGGCAGCTGGCACCATTGTGGTACTTTTTAGTCCCAGCTGGCTCTCTCTCTCTCTCTCTCTCTCTCTCTCTCTCTCTCTCTCTCTCTCTCTCTCTCCTCTCTCTCTCTCCTCTCTCTCTCTCTCTCTCTCTCTCCTCTCTCTCTCTATCTATCTATTCTATCTACCTTTCCCCTTCCCTCCTTCTCCTCTCCTCTCTATTCTCACACTTCCCCTTCCTTCCCTTCCTCCATTCCTTCCCTTCCTCCCTCCTCTCTCTCCTCTCCTCTCCTATCTTCTCTCTCTCCTCTTCTTCATCCTCCTCCCTCTTCTCTCTCTTTCTCTTCTTTCTCTTTTTTCCTTTTTTCTCTCGTCTCTCTCTCTCTCTCTCTCTCTCCTCTCTCTCTCTCTCTCTCTCTCTCTCTCTCTCTCTCGTCTCTTCTCTCTCTCTCTCTTCTCTCTCTCTCTCTCTCTCTCTCTCGACCATCTTCTCCCGCTGTCTTCAGCCAGAGCCGACGCAGCATCTCAGGGAAACTTTGAATACAGATGTTCGAGGGCCTTCCGATATGGTTAGCCTGCGCGGTCTTTCGGAGGACAGTCTTACTTCCTCTGGTTTCCTCTTGCTCCGTCTCCATTCCTCTCTCTCTCTCTTTCTCTCCCCTCCCCCCTCCCTCCCTCCCTCTCTCTCTCTCTCTCTCTCTCTCTCTCTCTCTCTCTCTCTCTCTCTCTCTCTCTCTCTCTCTCTCTCTCCTCTCTCTCTCTCCCTCCCTCCCTCCCTCTCCCCGTCCTTCCACTCCCACTCCCACTCCCCCTCCCCCTCCCCCCCCTCCCCCCCCCTCCCTCCGCTGTCCTTCCTCATTTCTACCCCCAATCCTTTGCAATTGCTACCGTTCTTTGAAGAACTACCTCCTTACCCCCCCCCCCCTTCCACCCACCCACCCTAAAGAAGGGTGGTTTTATAAGAGTGAATAAAGTATATTTTTGCGTGCTTCTCTAGCGTCGAGTATGTGGCGTTGACTCGTTGCAAATATTTCCGCAAAAGGGAGAGTTTGAAGAGGAGGGGGGGGAGGGGGAGGAGAGGAAGAAGGGGAGACGGCTAGGAGGGTAAGGGTCAGAGGGAGGGGGGAAGTTTAGGACACGAAGGAGAGGTGAAGGAGGAGGAAGGAGTCCTGTTCAAGAGACGCGCGCTGGAGGATGCTAGTCAAAGGAGGTCAGGTAAGGAGATTACATGTGACCTGCGTTGCGGATTTTTTATTTTTTTATTTTTTATTTTTTATCAATTTCCTGTCCTTATCATATATCTAATATTTATTTTCTTCGCGGTGATATGTTTCATTTCGTGAATTCTAACATTCAGCGATATTGCAGAGATATTGCGATGTTTATGAATATCTCCACAAATAAAACAGAACAAAAAAAAAAGAAATACATATCACTTACAGATTCATAGATTTACGATCATCCATAAAACCGATCGCTTATTGAACGAAGGTTAGACGAAAAAAAAAGTATTCATGAATAGATAATTAAGTCAATTTTAATTAACATATATTCGGATCTAGCAGTCTAATATGTTAATCGGTTCAGTGAGTATTTATAGCGCCATGTATCGAACAACGCCGGCAATGGATGGCAACTGAGGCGTAAAGATTTTTATATTTAGTAGATTGAAATTACTGGTATCATTTTTTTACGGGAATCAGGAAATTAATTACTTTGGGGACTCATTTCCTAGCAAGAGAATTTTGGTAAATATTATATCAAGGGTGAGCATGTTTCGGATGGGCATGCGTGCTCGGTCGCTCGCAAGATGGCACTGCGAGAGGGGTGCCGGTGCCAGAAGCGTAAAAGCAAAGGAAAGAGGGAAAGTTTTTTTTTTTTTTTTTTTTTAATATTTGTTCAGGAAGAGAGAGAATGGGTAAATATAGAATATAGGAGAATAAAGAATCGTACGTCTTCCCCTTTAATACCACTATTTTCCTCCAAACAAGGATGTATTCCTAAATAAATGATGGATATGGAAAAGTCCTCCCTCACATTTCCACTTCCCACTATAACCTCATTTCACAATAATTGCAGCGTTGCCCCCTCCGGGAACATGAGCATCGCAGCAGCAAACATACGAGTCCCCGCGTCTATCAAACACGCAACTGTACATAAACAACGGCGCGTTTTGCCTTTGTATTCGCCGCACGGAGGGAGAGGAAGGGAGAGGAAGGAGGTGGAGGGAGAGGGGGAGAAAGGGAGGAGGGGGGAGAGGGTGGGAGAGAGGGGAGGGGAGGAGGGAGGGTGGGAGGAGGAGGGGAGAGGGGGAGGAGGGAGATGAGGTGAGAGGAGAGAGAGGGAGAGGGAGAGGAGAGCGAGAGAGGAGAGAAGAAGAGAGAGGAAGAAAGAGAGAGAGAGAGAAAAAAAAAGAGAGAGAAATAGAGAGCGAGCGAGCGAGAGCGAAGGGAAAACTCAATCCTCATGAAGGGGGAACCGGCGCTGCGCCCGAGGAAATTGGCAGCGCATCTCGCCGGCGGGAGGCTACTCCGCGGGGCCGCCCTTTGTGATTCCGAGGGCGCCGCGTTAAATGACGGACGGCGGCCTCGTCCCGGCGACGGGTTTGATAAGAGGGAGAGACAGGAAGGGGCGTGCGTTTGTGCGGATGGGGAAGTATATGGATGTGGTGTGTTGTGTGTGTGTGTGTGTGTGTGTGTGTGTGTGTGTGTGTGTGTGTGTGTGTGGTTGTAGTGTGTGTATGTGTTGTAGGTGTAGGTAAAGGTATAAGTGTGTGTTTGGGTGTGTATGTGGGTGTGGGTGTGGGTGTGTATACATATTTATATGTATACATAAATATATATATATATATATATATATATATATATATATATATGTATGTATGTATGTATGTATGTATTATGTATGTATGTATATGTATGTATGTATGTATGTATGTATGTATGTATGTATGTATGTATGTATGTATGTATATATATATATATATATATATATATATATATATATATATATATATATATATATATATATATATATATATATAACATACACAAAGTATACATGTATGCATGTTCAGGGAGAGAGGAAGAGGAGAGACTGAGACAGAAGGAGAAAGAGAAGAAAAAAAGAAAATAATTCAACTGTGAACTTGTGCACCACTATTCGGCTCTCGCTGTCCAGCCCGCCACCCTCTCCCCCTATTGCTATTTTATAACCTGTGGCTTGAATTAAAAAAGAAAAAAAAAAAACGTAATGTCATCGGGTATTTTGCTCTGTGTAAACATTTCCGTCAGCTGACAGAGTTATGTGAGGGTTTTTTCATCAAAATAATATTGTATTGGACCCAAAAAGACCCACCCTCCCCTCTCCCTTTCCCCTCTCCTCCCTGCGCACCCCTCTCCCTCCCTTCCTTATCCCCCTACGCACTCCCTCTCCCTCTTCCCCTCTCTCACTCCCTCCCTCCTCTCCCTTCCCCCCTCCCCCTTTCCTCTCTCCCTTCCCACCCTCTTTCTCCCCCTCCCCCTTCCCCCTCCCTCCCCCCCTTTCCCTTCCCCTCCCCCCTCCCCCTTCCCCTCTCTCTCTCCCCTTGGCACTCCCTTTCCTCTCTCCCTTCCCCCTCCCTTCTCCCTCCTCCCTCCTCTCCCTCCTCCCCCTCTCATGTAATTCTTTTTCGCCAAAAGTTTTCGCGAGATGGAGCGCTTCGATCGAACAGTCGTGTTTTTTTTTTTTTTTTTTTTTTTTTTTTTTTTTTTTTTTTGCCCGTGTGGTTTGAATGCGAAATATTTGATTGAGAGAGATTGAACGGCGCCGATTGGTGTTCAATGACTTTGTTTTGTTGTTTTTATTTCATTTTTATTTTTTTGTTTTATTGTTATTTTTTTATTTTGGTTCGTTCTTTTTTTGAGAGTGGTGTGGTGATGTGTGTGTGAGATCCGTGAGTGTTGACAGAATGTACTTAATGCAGATTCCCCCCCCCCCCCCCCACACACAAACGCACAGACCATCCCGCCAGACACGCTATTAGCCAGGGCCATCAGTCAGTATCTCAATCCCACTAAAAAGTTTCCCTCCGACCCTTCTGAAGACGCCCGGGGGAGGGGGGAGGGGGGAGGGGGTTCTTGTTACCGTCTTGAGTCCCTGATTGAGAACCGCCTTCGACGCCGTGGATGTCGCTGCCTCGACCAACGTTACGTCGCGACGTAACTGAACCGACGCGACGGTTCAGTTGCTCTTCTCGGGGATGCTTGATCCTCCTCCTGCTGTTGTTTGATTTTAGTGTTGGTATTGGTGTGGTTGGCGTCTTCGTCGTCTTCGTCGTCGTCTTCTTTGTCGTCTTCTTTGTCGTCGTCGTCTCTTCTTTGTCGTTTCCTTCGTCGTTCGTTTTTGTTGTCGTCGTCTTCGTCGTCGTCATCGCCATCGTCATGGTTATCGTCATCCTTTCTCTTCCCTCTCCTCTTCTTATTTCTCTGTCCTCTTTGCTTCCCCTTTTCCTCCCCCCCCCCATTATCCTCTCTCTCTCTCTCCTTCCTCTTTCTATTCCTTTTCCATTCCTCCTATCACTCTCCTTCCTGTCTGGCCAAATACCCCTTCTCCTCATCCATACCCTCTTTCCCTCTCGCTTTCTTTTCTTCTCTTTCTTCACCCCATCTTCATCCTCCTCTTTCGTTACCCCTCCCACTTTCCTCCTTTCTTCACCTTCTACCGCCCACCTCTCCTTTGCCAGCTCACTCCCCCACTCTTGCCCTCCCTCCTCTTCCTCCTCCTCCTCCTCCTCCTCCCCCTCCCCCCTATCCCTTCCCCCCTCCTCCTCTTCTTCCTCCTCCCTCTCCCCTTCCTCTTCCTCCTCTTTCCTCCCCCTCCCACTTCCTATTCCTCTTTTCTCCTTTCCTCACCCTCCCACTTCCTCCCCCTCCCCATCCCCATCCCCCTTCCTCCTCCTCCCCATCCCCTCCCCCTCCTCCTCCCTTCCTCTCTCCTCCTTTCTCCTCCTCTCCCTCCTCCTCATCCTCCCCCTCCTCCTCCTCCTCCTCCTCCTCCTCCTCCTCCTCCTCCTCCTCCTCCTCCTCCTCCTCCTTCCTCCCCTTATTGTCGAGCGAAAGCCTCTACTTTCAGTACTTTCAGGAACGGGAGAGCAAGCGCTTCAGGAATAATCTCCGGGTTCTGGCATCTTCTCTATTAGGTTCCCATTAGTGGAGTTTCCTCAGCTGGTTTTGAAGTCCTGTGGGGGAGGAGAAGGAGAAGGGGAGTGGCGGAGTGGAAAGATGTCGGTTTGGATGGATGAGGAGGATGGGAGGAGAGTGATAGGTGGGTGGGGGGTGGATGGGTGAGGGTGGAGGGTGGAGAGGGGGGAAGGGGGAAGGAGGAAGGGGGAGGGGGGGGAAGGGGAAGGGGCAAGAGTTGGGTAGGAGATCTTGTTGAAGCTCGTCCGAGTTGTCGTGGAACCTTCTGCATTCATTTTGAAAGCTTGGTAAAATTTGGTCGCTTTTATCGTTTTTTTTCTCTCTCTCGTGACTCCGACTCCTTCATAACCTTTTCCTCCTTCTCTTCCTCCTCCACTGTCTTTTCCCCTTCCTCTTCCTCCCTCTTCTGCCCATGTCATTTTTCCTTTCCCTCTCACTTCTCTTCTACGTTGATCACCGTTTTCGTAGGCCTTACTCCTCCCTGCCATTCCCTTTATTCTTATTCCCGCCCTTCCCCATTATCTCCCCTCCCCTCCCCTTCCTCTACCCTATCCCCTTCCATCCTCCCCCTCCCTAACCCTCCCATCTCCCTTCCCTTCCACTTCCCCCTTTCTCTCCTCTCCCTACTCCCCTTCCTCTCCGTTCCTCCTCCCTCCTCCCCTCCCTCCTTTCCGCTTTCCCTTCCTTCCCCTCCCCTTTCCTTTTTCCATTCCCTCCCCTCCCTCCCCTCCTCCTCCCCCTCCCCTCCTTCCCTTCCTCCCTCCTCCCTCCCCTCCCCCCCCTCTCCTCCCTTTCCCCCCTCCTCTTCCCCTCCCTCTCCCTCTCCCCTCCCCTCCCTCCCCTCTTCTTCCCCTCCCCTCCCTCTCCCTCCCCCCCCCCTTTCCCCCCCCGCATTCCCATTTCCACATGAACTCGTTCTGTCCCATTTCTATCAACCGCGCGCTAACGATTCCATTTTTATTTTTTTCAATATCATTTCAATTTTTTCGTATTAATTTATATATCACTTTTTTCCAAGGGTTACATCTGGTCAGGATATTTCGTATCCACGTATCCTCCCTTCTTTAATCGGTTTCCTTCTCTCTTCTCTTCTCTCTATGCCTCCCCTCTTTCCTTTCCTTTCTGGATATGCCTACTTTCCTTTTTTCCTTCCTTTCTCCCTTTTTTCCCTCCTTCCCTTCCATCCATCCCCCTGCTCACTCTGTCTACACTTTCCCTCTCTTCCCCATTCATATTCTTCCTCCCTGCCCGTACCCTATACCCTGTCTTCTGTATCCCTCCCTCTTTCCATCCTTCCCTCTCTCCTCTTCCTCCCTCACTACCTCCTTCCCTCCCCCTCCCCTTCTTCTTACCACCATCCCCCCCCTATCTTTCCATTCCTTCCCCTCAACATCTCAATCCCTCCCCCTATCTCCAACCTTCCATACCCGCCACCTCTAGGTTCCACCCCCACCATCCCTACCGTCCACCCCCACCCCGCCCCGACCCTCTATAGCCCCCCGCGCCCCTACACCACCCCACCCCCCACCCCGACCACCTATACCCTCCACCCCTATCCTCCATACCCCTTACCCCGCGCCCCCACCCCACCCCCACCACCCCTACCCTCCATACCCACCCCCAACCCACCCGAACCCCCACCCTCAAAGCTATGTGTCTCGAAGTCATCTGCAGTGCATCATAGTCTGCAATATTGAACGGGGGTTTGGTGATAAAGCGATTGTGATGCTGCCAATCGGCTTTTGGGCTGCGGATCCGGTTAAGGGATTTGCACTCCCTTTTGTAATGGGATAAGGAACAAGGAGGAGGTGGAGGTGGAGGAATGGTGGAGGGAGGTGGAAGGTGGTGGGGAGGTGGAAGGTGGTGGTGGAGGAGGTGGAATGTGGTAGAGGAAGGTGGACGGTGGTGGAATGTGGTAGGGAAGGTGGAAGAGGTGGAGGTGGTGGAATGTGGTAGAGGAAGGTGGAAGAGGTGGAGGTGGTGGAATGTGGTAGAGGAAGGTGGACGGTGGTGGAGGGAGATGGGGGTGGTGGTTGAGGAGGGAGGAAAAGGGGTGGTGGATGTAGTCGTGGGGATTGAGGGGGGAGGAGGAGATGGATGTGGTGGTGGTAGTGGTGGAGGTCGAGGTAACGATGGAAGGAAAAGACAGTAGTGGTGGAGGAGGGAGGAAAAAGTAGAGTTGAAGGAGGAGGAGGAGGTAGTGGTGATGAAGGAGGATGGTGGAAGTGGAGCTGGTTGAGGTGGAGGTCGTGTTAGTGGCGATGGAGGAGGGAGTCGGAAATGGAGACAGTGGTAGAGGAGGGAGGAGGTGTAGCAGTAGGATAAGGGGGAGTGGAAAAGGAGAAGAAGGAAGAGTTAGCGAAGAAGAAAGAGGCAGGAGGAGGAGGAGGAGGAAGGAGTCCTTTTACTCGCTGTCCTTTGCGGTGGAGAGGGGAGAGGGGGGGGAGGGGAGAAAAGCCTGGGGGCGGGGCTTGTATTGGCATTAAGGGGGAGGGGGGGAGAAGGGAGGAAAGGAATAAAAGGGAGTGGCTGGCAGGAAGAGAACAAGTAGGAGGGTAGAAGAAAAGGGAAGTGAGAGAGAAGGGGAGGAGAAATAAGAGGATGGAGGGTTAAAGAGAAGGAGGGAAAGAGGAAGGAAGAGAGAGGGATGACAATTAGTAAGACATGAGAAAGGGGTTGCGAGAAAATGAGGAGACAGGAAGTAGGAGGAGAAAAGAGAGGAAGGGAAGGGAAAGAAGGTGGGGGAGGGTTAGGAAGAAGAGGAGAGGGAATTATGCGACAGGGTTAAAGCGGGGAATAGAAGGGGAAGGGAAAGGAGTATATAAGAAAGAAAAGAAAACGGAGATGAATGGGGAAAAAATAAAGAGAAATGGAGGAAAGAATAAAAGGAGGGAATGGAGATGAAAGGAAAGAAAAAGAAAGAAACAGAGAGGAGGGAAGGAAAGAAAATGAAAAAAAAACGAGAGAAGGAGAGAGATGGGAAATCAAGGGAAGAGAAGGGAATGAGGAACAGAAAGAATAGAAGAAAGGAGGGAGGGGAAAAAATAAAGAGAAATTTAAAAAAGGGAAAGATGGGAAAGAGAATAAGAAAGGAGGGAATAGGGAAGGAAGGGAGGGATAAATACGAAAAGTGAGAAGGAAAAACCAGTATGGAAACAAGAGAATAAGAAAACAAAGACGAAGGAAATAGAAAGAAAGAAGGAGAAAAGAGGGAGAAAGTAAAAAGGGGAGGAAAGCGAAGAGGTGCAGAACAGAACAGACGGGAAAGAAGGGGGAGAGGCAAGGGGGGGAAATGAGATGGAGGGCAGAAGGGGGCAGTAGGAGGAAGGGGGATAAGGGGAAGATAGGGAGGAGGAGAAATTGGGGGAGAGGGAGGGGGAGCAGAGACAAGGACGTAAGGCCGGTAATTCACGTAATTGGGACAAATGGGCTGTGTGATAGGACATGCGGTGGAGAATTTTGACGTGGGTGGGAGAAGGGGGGGGTCGTGGGCTGAGGGAGGGGAGAAGGAGGGAGAGGGGTCGGAAGAAAGGGGGGGAAGGGGGGATGTTCGTGGGCTGAGGGAAGGGAAGGAGGGAGAGGGGTCGGAAGAAAGGAGTGGGAAGGGATTGGTCGGATTGGAGGAGAGGGAAGGGGGGGGGGGAGGTTGGAATGGGGTGGAGGGAGCGGGGGAGAAGGAAGTCTATTCGTGGGTTGAGGGAGGGGTGCGGAAAAGGGGATAGAAGGGAGGGGTCGGATTAGAGGAGGAGGGAGGGGGTAAGGGAGTGTGTTCGTGGGTTGAGGTGGGGGAGGGGTTGGAAGAAAGAGGGGGAAAAGATGGGTAAGAATGGAGGAGGGGGAGAAGGAGGCGGAAAAGAAGGGGGGAAGGAAAGGGGTAGGAGAGGAGTGGAGAGGGTTGGAATGGAGGAGGAGGGAGGGGACAGGAGAGGGTTGAAATGGGCTGGAGGGAAGGGTAGGAGAAGGTTGGAAAGGATAGGGGAAGAGGGGGAGGATCTAATGGGGGGATGAAATGGGGTAGAATGAGGGAGAGAAGAGGTGGGGGAGGGAAATGGAATGGGTTGAGGGAAGGAGTCAGTGTGAGATGGTGGGGGGGAAGAATATCTGGGATGGGGATCGAGTAAGGGGGGGGGGGTAAGGGTGAAGTCCGAGTTCAGGAGAAAGGAGGGGGGATAGGAGATCGGATGGGGGTAGGAATGGGGGGTGGGGTAGGGGAGGGGGAGAGAGAAGAGAGGATGGGGATAGGACTGGGGGGGCGGGGCAGGGGAGAGGAAGGAAAGAAGATCTAATGGGTGGGTAAGAAGATAGAGGTAGTGTGGGTAGGATATTGTATAAAGGGTAGGAATAGGGAGGGTGAGAGGGAGAAGTAGGTTTACCTTAAGGGAGGAGAAGGGAGAGAGGGGAGGGGCGGGCGAGGTTAAGGCAGGAGAGACGCGGGGAAGGCTTAGGGGAAGGAAGGAAGGGAGAGAGGGGAGGGGCGGGCGAGGTTAAGGCAGGAGATACGTGGGGAAGGCTTAGGGGAAAGGAAGGGAGAGAGGGGAGGGGGGCGCGGGTTAAGGCAGGAGAGACGCGGGGAAGGCTTAGGGGAGGAAGGAAGGGAGAGTGGGGGGGGGGCGAGTTAAGGCAGAGACGCGGGGAAGGCTTAGGGAGGAAGGAGAAGGGGGGCGAGGTTAGGCAGGAGAGACGGGGGAAGGCTTAGGGGAGGAAGGAAGGAGAGAGGGAGGGGGGGCGAGGTTAAGGCAGGAGAGACGCGGGGAAGGCTTAGGGGAGGAAGGAAGGGAGAGTGGGGAGGGGGGCGAGGTTAAGGCAGGAGAGACGCGGGGAAGGCTAGGGGAGGAAGGAAGGAGAGAGGGGAGGGGGGGAGGTTAAGGCAGGAGATACGCGGGGAAGGCTTAGGGGAGGAAGGAAGGGGAGGGGAGGGGGGCGGGTTAAGGCAGGAGGACGCGGGGAAGGCTTAGGGAGGGGAAGGGAGAGAGGGGAGGGGGGGCGAGGTTAAGGCAGGAGAGACGCGGGGAAGGCTTAGGGGAGGAAGGAAGGGAGAGAGGGGAGGGGGGGAGGTTAAGGCAGGGAGACGCGGGGAAGGCTTAGGGGAGGAAGGAAGGAGAGAGGGGAGGGGGGGCGAGGTTAAGGCAGGAGAGACGCGGGGAAGGCTTAGGGGAGGAAGGAAGGAGAGAGGGAGGGGGGCGAGGTTAAGGCAGGAGAGACGCGGGGAAGGCTTAGGGGAGGAAGGAAGGGAGAGTGGGGAGGGGGCGAGGTTAAGGCAGGAGAGACGCGGGGAAGGCTTAGGGGAGGAAGGAAGGGAGAGAGGGAGGGGGGGCGAGGTTAAGGCAGGAGAGACGCGGGGAAGGCTTAGGGGAGGAAGGAAGGGAGAGTGGGGAGGGGGGCCGAGGTTAAGGCAGGAGAGACGCGGGGAAGGCTTAGGGGAGGAAGGAAGGAGAGAGGGGGGGGGGCGAGGTTAAGGCAGGAGAGACGCGGGGAAGGCTTAGGGGAGGAAGGAAGGGAGAGGGGAGGGGGGGGAGGTTAAGGCAGGAGAGACGCGGGGAAGGCTTAGGGAGGAAGGAAGGGAGAGAGGGGAGGGGGCGAGGTTAAGGCAGGAGAGACGCGGGGAAGGCTTAGGGGAGGAAGGAAGGGAGAGAGGGGAGGGGGGCGAGGTTAAGGCAGGAGAGACGCGGGGAAGGCTTAGGGGAGGAAGGAAGGGAGAGAGGGGAGGGGGGCGAGCAGGAGAGACGCGGGGAAGGCTTAGGGGGAAGCTGTGACGTGAATAGTGAATTTCCTCTCGTGGAGATAATGAAGACGGAATGTGTTGTCCCGGGGAAGGACGTTCGGCCGGCGAGTTCACCGTGGCTGCCGCACCGGACGCTTTTGGGGGGGGGGGGGGGGGGGTCGTGCGTGCGTGTGCGATGGTGTTTAATGTTGGTGTAGGTGTGTGATGGTGTATTTGTTTTGTATGTGTTGTGATTGCTAATGTGTGGTTGTTTATGCGCTTGTGTGTGTC
This sequence comes from Penaeus vannamei, assembly GCF_003789085.1. Classification (NCBI taxonomy): domain Eukaryota; kingdom Metazoa; phylum Arthropoda; class Malacostraca; order Decapoda; family Penaeidae; genus Penaeus; species Penaeus vannamei. The sequence continues at coordinate 197,053 of NW_020869354.1, read as the reverse complement.
TGTTGGGTTATGTCATTGGTGTTGTGTGTGCGTGTGCCTGTGTGTGTGTGTGCGTGTGTGTGTGTCTGTGTGCGTGTGTGTCTGTGTGTGTGTGTGTGTCTGTTTGGTTATGTAAGTGTGTGTGTACGTGTGTGCGTGCGTGTATGAAGGTGCGGTCGTATTTCTCGATCGTCTGTGCCCGTACATAGAGTCGACCCTAAAGAAACGGGAAAGAGGATTTCTCTCCCCGCAGCTCCCGCCACCTGTCCATCCTTCTAGCGCCCCTTCTTGCGTGTGCTTGGCTCCATGCGAGGCTCATGTTAAACCTATTATCACTTGTATTTCTGATAGGTATATAACGTGAAAGAAATGAGAAAGAGCTATTTTAAGATATTATTGCTGTGTGATGACTGTTTTAATAGTCATTTCACTGATAAGAGTCCTGAGAAATTGCTTTTGTAAATGCTCTTGCAAGCAAACTCAAAATAGATTATGCAATTAAGACTAATAAAAGGTTAGATAATGTCCTTTTTTCTTTTATACAAATCGAGTCATATATTTGTTCAAGAGAAAAGAAAAGAGAAAGTTAGTTATCAACATCGTGAATCTGAGTCGTGTTAATTACATGACGTAGACAAAATACTGGGAAAATCAACGCAAAGTGATGATAATGAGTGATAAAGATAATGAAGAAGATAAAAACTTACATAAATGAATATGTCTCATAATTAGAATATCAGCGGATAAATGCAGTTTAATCAGCTGCAAGCGTGCAAGATGGTGCTGTTGTGTAGACAGAGGCGTTCGGTCTATGTGGTTTGACTGCGATTCTGACCCTTAATGCACAGAGACATGCAAAAGATAATTAGATATTTGTTTCTTGTGTGTGTGTGTGTGTGTGTGTGTGTGTGTGTGTGTGTGTGTGTGTGTGTGTGTGTGTGTGTGTGTGTGTGTGTGTGTGTGTGTGTGTGTGTGTGTGTTGGACGAGGAAAGTTATAACGAGTTGTCGGTTTATACGAGGGAAGCTTAAGATAAAATGTAAGAAAGAAGAGAGGAAGGACAAAAAGAAGACGATGACATTAATGAAGATAAAAAATAAAATATACACAGAAAAAAAGAAAGAAAAAAACAATGTGTATTGTAATGAATAAGAGAATACGAAAGGCGAACAGAAATAGAAAATATAGTCAAAACATTATATATTATATTATTATTATTATTATTATATATAATATATAAATATATATATATATATATATATATATATATATAATATATATATATATATATATATATATATATATAATCTTAATTTTTATACATGTATATTTATCTGTATCTAATCTACATATATCTATCAGCACACACACACACACACACACACACACACACACACACACACACACACACACACACACACACACACACACACACACACACACACACACACACAGCACACACACACACACACACACACACACACACAACACACACATATATATATATTATATATATATATATATATATATATTATATATATATATATATATATATATATATATATGAATGCAAACTTCCACAATACTTCGTACGTTCAAAATGCACAGGGAAAATTGTGTGTGTTTGTACACGCACTTATACACTTGCCTGCACACGCTCATACATTCCGACAGAATCACGTATACATTCGCATGCATATGCAACAATGCGTGCACGCGGGGCCGCCACGTTGCATAGTGTTGCCCATATGCAGATCGGGCACACAAAACATGCTCTGGANATCATTTTTCTTCTTCTTCTCCTCTTCTTCTTCTCTCTCTCTTTCTCTCTCTCTCTCTCTCTCTTCTCTCTCTCTCTCTCTCTCTCTCTCTCTCTCTCTCTCTCTCTCTCTTCTCTCTCTTCTTCTCTCTTTCTCTCTCCTCTCTCTCTCTCTCCTCTTCTCTCTCTCTCTCTCTCTCTTCTCTCTCTTCTCTCTCTTCTCTCTCTCTCTCTTCTTCTCTCTTCTCTCTCTCTCTCTCTCTCTCTCTCTCTCTCTCTCTCTCTCTCTCTCTCTCTCTCTTCTTTTCTTCTTCTTCTTCTTCTTCTTCTCCTTTCTTTCTTCTTCTTCTTCAGCTTCTCTTTTTTACATCTATCTTTCACCTTTTTCTTCTAGGTTTCCAGTTTTTTCCTCCTCCTCGTATCATTTCCTTTCCTTTTCCACTCAAAACTTTTTCCTCATTCGTCTCTTCTTTTTCCTCTCTCTCTTTTCTCCTGTATATACACCTAATTCTGCTCCTTCTCTCTTTCTTTCTTTTCACCTTCTTTTCTTTCGCCTTCTCTCCTTTCTCCATCTTTCTCCACCTTCTCCCCCTTCTTCATCCGCCCCTTCCTTTTTCCCACCTTTCTTCATCTATCTTTCTCCTCTTCCTTCTTTCACCTCATCCACTCGTCCCTCTCCCTCTCTTCCTTCTCCTTCTTTTTCCTCTCCCCCTCCCTTTCTTCCTCTTCTTCTCTTCCCTCCTCTTTCCTCTCTTCCCTTTCTCTCCTCTTTCCTCTTTACTTCTCCCTCTCCTCTTCTTCTTCCTTCCTCCTCCTCCTTTCCTTCTTCCTTCCTCCTCCTTTTCTTCTCCTCCTCCTCCTCTTCTACTCTTCCCTCCTCCTCGTCCTCTTCTTCTTCCCTCCTCCTCCTCCTCTTCCTCCTCTTACGTCCCACCTCTCCTTCCTCTTCTTCTTCCCTCTCTCTCTCCCTCCTCTTCTCTTCTCTTTCCCTCTTCCCTCCTCCTCCTTTCTTCCCCTATTATTCCCTCTCTCTCTCCCCCTCTTCCTCTTCTTCTTCCCTCCTCCTCCTCCTCCTCCTCTTCTTCTTTTTCCTTCTCTCTCTCCCTCCTCTTCCTCTTCTTTTCCTCCTCTCCTCCTCTTATTCCCCCCCCTCTCTCTCCCTTCGCTGTTCTTCTCCGTTATTTTACTAATGAACGGTTACTGTTATCGTTCATATTACTACTGTCTTTATGCGCGGTATAACCCTCCGATTTACAGTGTTGCTTGTTGACAGTTACAGTAATCTAAAGCAGAAGTTACCAACAGTTGCAAGCCTCCTTCTGCAGTTGCACGCAATTGTAACTCCAATCCCATGCAGCTGTAACGGGGCACATTTACACTAGACCCAAAGCTACAGTAATTCCAGGATACCATTTCTTCTTTGCTTTAGTCGCCCCTTGATGGCCTTGCGAGATAGATAAAAACAGGTCGATGGATAATAAGCAAAGGGATCATGAATGTGAAAGAAAGTAAAGAAGAAAAAAAAAAAAGAAGAAAGAAAGAAAGGAAATGGTTTTTTTAGAATAGGTAGATGATACAGATTAAAAAAAAAAAAAAAAAAAAATCCTTCTTTCCCCCGCCGCCTCAGTTTAAGAAATGATTCCTTCTTGAGGAAAATTTCCTTCTTTTCCTCTTCCTTCCGCAATGGAAACCCTCCCCCTCTCTCCCCCCAATCAAAGTCCCCTCTCCCTTCCCCTCTCAAGATTCCTCATCCTTTTTCTGTCCCTCCTTCTTTCTTCTTTTCCATCCCCCTCCATCCTCTTCCATTTTTTACTGTTTTCTTATCCTCTCTTTGCATCCCTCTCCTCCCTATTCTTCCTTCTTCCTACTCCTCCTTTCCTTGCTTCCCCTTTCCATCCTTCCTCCTTACAGTTCCTCTTCTTGCTCTTCCCCTTTACCTTTTCCCTCCCATATCTTCCCTTTTCTTTCCCCTCCCTCCTCCTTTATCAACCCCATCCATCTTCCCCTTTTCTTTCCCCCTTCCTCTTCCTTCCCTTTCCCTCGCTCTTCCTACTCCCTTTTCTCTCCTTCCCTCCTTCCTCTTTTCATCCCCCCCTCTCCTCCCTTTACCTTCCCCCTCCCTTTTCCTTCTCCTTCCCTCCACCTCCATATCCTTTTCCTCCCCTTCCTCCCCCCCCCCCCTTTCTCAATTTACCTTCTCCCTCTATCCTCCCCCCATACCCCCCGTCCCCCTTTCTCCCTTAACCTTCTCCTTATCCTTCCCCCTTCCTCCTATCCTCCCATTCCATCCTCCCCCCCTTCTACACCTCCCCCACCCTCCCATCCCACCCACCTTCCCACCTCCCCTATCCCCCCCATCCCTTCCCCCTTCCCATCTCCCTCCCCCACCTACCCCCCTCCCACCCCCACCCTCTCCCCACAGCAGAACCAAGAATCCCCCCCTCCCCCGCCTTTGTTCTTTAAGTCGTATCGCTGCTCGGGAAAACATTGGCAAAACTAGTGGCTCAACCCGAGTCTCCGCGGCTGATGCAGATAGGTGCTTGCGAGGAAGTAAGGAGATCGTGAACATGCCGGTCGCTGAGATGTTGCGCCGTTGCATTGAGACGTGTTATGCCCAGGCGAAGTGGAGGCGGGGCTTTTCAATTGGAGGCGGAGGGGGATGGAAGGGGGAAAGGAAGAGGAGGAGGAGGAGGAAGGAAGGAGGAGGGGAAGGAAAGAGGTGGATGAAGGAGGAGGGATGGAAAGGGAAGGAAGGAGAGGGGAGGGGAAGAGGAGGAGGATGGACAGAGGAGGATGAGGAGGAGGATGGAGAGGGAAGAGGAGGGGAGGGGAAAAGGAGGAGGAGGGAAAGAGAGGGAGGGGAAGAGGAGGGAGGGGATGAGAGAGAGGGGAAGAGAAAGGAGGAGACAAGGAGAGAGAGGGGAATAGGAGGAGAGGAGTGGGGAAGGAGGAGGGAGGGGAAGAGAAGGAGGAGACAAGGAGAGGGGGGAAGAGGAAGAGGGATGGGAGAGGAGGGAAAGAGGAGGAGGAGGGGAGAGGGAGGGAAGAGAGGAGGAGGAAGGAGAGTGGAGGGGAGAGGAGGGAAGTAGGAGATGGGGAAGAGAAAGGAGGAGGGGAGGGGAAGGGAAAGGAATGGAAGAGAAAGGAGGGAGAAGGAGGAGGAGGAGGGGATGGGAAGGGAGGGGAAGAGTTGAATAGAGTCAGGTGAAGGGGGGAGGGGAAGGAAGGAAAGATAAGAGAAGTGGGAAGGAAGGAGGAGGCTGGAGGTAGGATGGTACAGAGAGATGATAAGAGAGGAAATAGATGGGATAGGCAAGGGGGGAAGGAAAGGAAAGAAAGAGAAGACTAAATGGCAAAAAAGGAAGAGGGAATTGAAGAAGGAGAGGTGAGGAAGGGAAGGAGAAAAGGAAGGGAGAAAGGGGGAGGGGGAAGGAGGAAAAGAGGATTGGGGAGTGATGGAATAATGAGGGGGGGTGAAGGAAAGAAGGAGGAGGGAGGAGGGAAGGAAAGAAGGAGAAAGGTGAAGGGAAGAGTGGTAGAGGGAGAAGAGAAGGGAGGAAGAGGCAAAAGGGAGGAGGAATGGGGGAAAGGAAAGAGAGGCAAAGGGAGAAGGAAGAGGAGGAAAAAAAAGTGAGGAGGCATAAACAGGAAGAAAGAAAGTGGAGGTACATAGAGAAGGGAAGAAGGAAGAGAAGAAAGCGAAGAAGAATAGAAATGTGTAGGCGGAAATTAGAAATGGAAGTGGAGAGGCCAGGGAGAAAGATGGAGGGAGATAGCGTGGGGAAACGATAGATGGAGAAATGAATATAAGACAGAAATCCAAAATAAGAAAAAAATAAAGGAATGAAAAAAAACATACAAAAAATACTATAGGAAAATAAATAAAAGTTGAGTGATTTTCAACTGGTCACAGTTTATAGCCTAGCAAGTGAGACAAAAAAAAGAAAAGAAAGTAAAGAAAGAGAGAGAGAGAGAGAGAGAGAGAGAGAGAGAGAGAGAGAGAGAGAGAGAGAGAGAGAGAGAGAGAGAGAGAGAGAGAGAGAGGAGAGAGAGGAGAGAGAGAGAGAGAGAGAAACAAAATAAAGAATGCAAAACAAATAAACGTCCCATCCTTCACCGTCTTTTACATAAAAGGAAAAAGAATGAAAAAAGAAGACTAATAAGAAAAAGAGAACCAAGAAAATGAAGAGAAAGAAAAATTAGAAAATCCGAATCAAAAAAAAAAGAAAAAGGAAAAAAAGAAAAAAGAAAAGAAGGAAGAAGAAGAAGGCAAAAAAGTGGATAGTGATAACGATAACAAAAATAATGATGAAAATAGAAAATAAGAAAAAAATGACCAAAACACACAAAAAAAGAAAAATAAAAAAAAAGCATTCAAAAAAAATAATATAAGACTAAAACCCAAACCCGCATGAGCGAAAGAGAAAAGAGAAAAGAAACGCAACACCGATTGTTCAAAGCGTCTTCAGAGGAAACAGGAGCGTCTTGCAAGCTTCTGTCGGATGCTTTAATGCCTTCCTTGGCGCAGGCGGACGAGCGCTCGCGTGAGACATGCGGCAGCTCTTTCACTCAGTTATGAGTTCGCACATAAACATCTAATGTGTTCTCTTGCCACACGCTTCGTTCCCCCGTATGCAAATGTGAGCAATTTGAAACAGTTCATAGTTATGTTTACCTCGAGCACCAACGAGAGAGAATATATGAATATACTTTTTCTTGTCGGCGTTTCTTCTCTTTGTGTTTACGTCTGTTGCTTCGTTATATGTTTATTTATTTTTTTTTGGGGGTTGTTTATCTTTTTGTTTGTTTGGTGGCGTTTCTTCGTTTGTTTGTTTATTTGTCTTATGCTTGATTGGGTTGTTGTTTTTATGTATTTTCGAAATTGTTGTTGTGTTCACCGTCTTCGTTGTTCTTGAGTTATTTCGGATTTTATTTTACCTTTCTTTCTTTCCCTTCTTTTTTTTTCTTTTTATTTCTCTATTCTCTCTCTCATGTCTCTGTCTGTCTGTCTGTCTGTTGTCTTCTCTCTCTCACTCTCTTCTCTCTTCTCTCTCTCTCTCTCTCCCTTTCCTTGAAAAATATTATGAGTCTCTTGTCACCTCTTCGGTCTCTCTTGCCTTCCCCTTCTCTCTCATCCGCCCCTCTCCTCTTTCCTCTCTTCTTCGATGGATGAAATTGTTTGGGTGTGGCGGTTGTGGGTGCGCGGAGAGGGAGAGGGAGTGGGAAAGGGGGAGGGAGAGAGGGAGGAGAGAGGGGGAGAGGGGAGAGAGTGGGAGAGGGAGAGGGAGAGGGAGAGGGAGAGGGGGAGAGGAGAGGGAGAGAGAGTGGATAGGGAATGAGAGAGAGAGTGGGAGAGGGAGAGGGAAAAAGAGCGGGAGGGGGAGAGGGAGAGAGAGAGAGAGTGGGAGAAATAGAGAGAAAGATAGGGAGAGGGAGAGGGAGAAAGAGGGATAGAGAGAGAGAGGAGGGATATATATGTGTGTGCGTGTGTGTGTGTGTGTGTGTGTGTGTGTGTGTGTGTGTGTGTGTGTGTGTGTGTTTTAATATATATAAACAGGAGGGGCAGAAAGAGAGGTTAAGAAAAATAAAAGATAAGTTGTCGGAAGACGGCGGGAAGGGGGGGGGCGGGTGGCACCACAATAAAAGAGAACAAAGGATGGAGACATTTGCAGAGCAGATAAATGTTGACATGGAGGAAGAGGAGAACAATAGGTCAGGAAACGGCGCGACGAAACATGGGAAAAGGGAGAGGAAAGAAAGGAGACAGGGAAGGGAAGGGGAAGGAAGGCGATTGGGAAGGAGGTACGGAAAGGAAGGGAAGGGAAGAGAAGGAAAAGGAGATTAGACAGATTGAGGAAAGAATGAGAGACAGACAGACAGAATGATTTATAAAAGAAAGGAAAACCTAAACAACCAGATTATCCTTTTAGACTTTCAAATAGAAAGAAAGAATATGTATGTGTGTATATATATATATATATATATATATATATATATATATATATATATGTATATATATTAAAACATAAATAAAGGGGATACCTGGAACGAACCGAAATATTTCACGCATCAGTGATTGCATAGATGGAAAGATGAAGGAAGGATTTTAGTAAAAAAGATAAAGAGAGAAAGTGAAAAAAATATAAGAGTAAGAAAAAAAGAAAAGAAAAAAGAAAAAAACTTGGACAATCGCTTTAAGAGGAGGTACGAGCGAATAGAAGGGAAGATTGATGGGGAGATTGGGTGGCGGAGGAGAATGGCGGAACGCTCGGGGGAGGGGCGGGAGGGGGTTGGGGTTCAGGGCACAGGGAGTGGGGAAAGGAGGGAGGGAATCCAGGTGTGGGGGCGAGCGGGAGGGAGGAGAAGCACAGGCAATTGGGAAAATGATGGGGAAGGGAGACACAGGGAGTGGGAAAAGGGGGCAGAAAGGGGGAGTAAGAAAGAGTGGGAATTGAAGACACAGGGAATGGGAAGGGAATGAAGGCACAGGGAATGGGCGAGAAGACAGGGCGTATGGGGAAGAGAGGGCGAATGAAAGCACAGGGAATTGGGAAAAGGTCAGGGAACCACCGGAGAAATGGTGACACAGGGAGTGGGTGTAGAAAGCAACTAACGAGAGGAAGATGGGATTGAAAGCACAGGTGATGGGTGGGAGAACGGGCAGGGGAAGCACAGGGAGTCGGGAACGAAGGAGGGAGAATTGCGTCGAAAAGGGAAAAGGCGTATTATCCGAGTTGGGACTTCGTAAGAGGGGTTTGGTTAAGGTCTAAGCGGGAAGATGGAAAGAGAGGGGAAATCGCGGTGCTTGCGAGAGAGAAGAAAAGGACGGAGAAAAGTGAGGTACATTTAGCGGGGGAGAGAGAGAGAGAGAGAGATGAGAGAGAGAGAGAGAGAGAGAGAGAAGAGAGAGAGAGAGAGAGAGAGAGAGAGAGAGAGAGAGAGAGAGAGAGACAGACAGACAGACAGACAGACAGACAGACAGACAGACAGACAGACAGACAGACAAGACAGACAGACAGAAGAAAAGAAGAGAGGGAGAGGAGTAGAGAGAGAGAGTAAGAGAGAGGGGGACATACAGACAGAAAGAGAGAACGAAAGCGAGGAGAGGGAGGGAAAGGCAAGGGAGCCAGAGAAAGGGAGCGAGGGAGGGAGGGAGGGAGGGCGGGCGAGAGGCAATATACAGACAAGGGATTTGTGAAAAATCCCCAGAGATTTACACCTCGTGGATTTAGCCTGTCTCGTTTTATTTGTGGGATTTATCACTGCAGCTGGAATAGCACTTTATTCGGTTCAGGTTCCTCATTGGCTGGAAATGTGGACCTTAATTGTTTTGTTAATTTCATTGTGATAACTTTTTCATTTGTAATGCTTTTGTTTTTGTTGGCGGGTGTGTTGTTGTTTTCGCGCTCTATTTTTATTGATATTATTATATGGTTAAAATGTATAGTTATTATTGTTGTTGCTGTTATTGGTTTTGGTATTATTATTATTAGTTATTATAATAATATAATAATTATTATTATTATTATTATTATCATCGTCATTCTCATTCTTATGATCATCATCATCATTTTGTTAAATTGTGCTATTTTTTTATAATTGCAGTTTGTGTGATTATCTCGTCGTGTAACCCGAATAATTTTCATTTCAGGAACTTATTATTTTTCTTGTTTTTTTTTAGGACAATTTTCTTGATTCAGACGATTGATAACCAGTGTATGATCCGGGATATAAAAGAAGTAAAATCACAAAACATTGTTTATTGTTATGCAAGATTGGTTTTCATTATTATTATAAACTGTTAGTGTTTTGTTGGTATAATCTGATGTGTAGTTCTTGTGTGTGTGTGTGTGTGTGTGTGTGTGTTGTGTGTGCGCGCGTGCGTACATGTATATATATGCATGCGTACGCGTGCGTGTGCGTGTGTCTGTAAGCGTTTACGTGTCTGTGCGTGCGTGCGTGCTGTTGTCCTCGCGTGCAAACTTTTGCGTGCGCGCTTGCCGATTTTAATCTCAAATCCATTTATACAAACAACTCATAAACCCAAAATAAAATGCCTGCAACTTTCCACTCTTTTTCCCATTCAGTCCAATCTAATTCTTGACCGTTATCTTTCCAGGTACGTGAATGGCGCTCTTGCAATGGCAGGCTGCAACGTCGGCTCTGAGGGAAGGCTTTTGCTCGGGGAAAGGCCTAAGGAATTTTTTTAGACCTCCTTCGGGTTGGCTAGGCATGGTATTGTGTGTTAATTATTATCTTTATCGGTTTATTGTGATAATGTTATTGTTAATATTACCATAACGATAATATCATTATTATCGCTAGTGTAGTTGTTTTTTTGTTATCATTGTTGTTTTTATTGTTGTGATTATTATTATTATTATTATTATTATTATTATTATTATTATTATTATTATTACTATTATTGTTATTATTATTGTCGTTGTCTTTGGTGGTAGTATTAATATTATTGTTAACATATATAATTTTCTACACGTATAACATTTATTGAACTTTAGACTTAATAGTTACTCTTTTGTATCTTACCGTGAAATCCTGTCCCTAAGTTTTTCCTTTTGCTTAAATTAAACATAATTTTCTAGAATATTGAAGAAACTCGTGGACAAACGTGACACTATACGGTAACAAAAGTTAACTCTTTCCTTTGACTTCATTCCGTTATGTCATTCTCTCTCTCTCTCTCTCTCCGTGTCTATCTTTTTTATTATTTCTTTCTTTCCTTTTCTGTCACTCTCTTTGATCCCGCTCTCCACCTCTTCCTCCTCCCCCTCTTCCTTCCTCCTCCCCTTCTCCTTCCACTTTCCCTTCTCACCTTCCTCTTATTCCTCCTTTCTCACTGCCCCTTCTGTGCCAAGGGAAGAAAATTGGGACTTTTTTTTTAATAGATATTAGCTTCTACTCCCCCACAATACTTATTCCTGAGCCACCCCCTTTCCAACCTATTATTTGTTTGCAATTTTTGACGGTTGATAATGGATGCACGTGATGGGCATATCCCTATTATTTTCTTTGGTTTTCATCTTTCTTTCTTTTATTTTTACTTCATTTTGTTTCGTGTAGTTTCATTTTCTCTTCGGTTATCCACATGTCCTTTTTTTTGTACCTTCAGTGAACGAATGGGGAGAGAGATAGCGTTTGTTGACGGCATTCGGAGGGTCATACCGGCGACGCGATAAGTGGGTGGGTGGGTGGGTGGGTGGGTGGGTGGGGGAGTGTTAATGAGGGCGGGGGGGGGGGGCGTAGAGTTTAGGCTGTGCTGTGTTGCTGAGATGGAAGGTGTATGAGGGGCAAAGAAAGAGGGAGGAAAGGAGCGATGGAGGGAAGGAAGGATGAAGGGAGGGATAGGGGAAGGAAGGAGTGAGAGAGGAGGGAGGGAGGGAGGAGGGAGAGAGGGAAGGAAGGAGTGAGAGAGGGGAGGAGGGAGAGAGGGAAGTTGAGGAGGAGAGAGGGAAGGGAGGGAGAGAGGGAAGGAAGGAGGGAGAGAGGAAGAAAGGAGGGAGGGAGAGAGGGAAGAAAAGGAGGGAGGGAAGGGAGGGGGAGATGGAGGGAGTGGGAGAGAGAGAGGAAAAGGGAAGAGGGAGAGATAGAGGGGTTAGGGAGAGTGAGGGAGGAGAGATGGAGAGGATAAGGAAGGAGAGAGGAGGAGAAGAGGGCGAGACAGGAAAAAAGATGCAGATAGAGCCACAAAAAAGGGAGAAATGTGATTGAAAAAGTATACAAAGGAGGTGGTGCGAAAATGACAAGCGTGAGAGAAGAGAGAGCAGAATGAGGAGAGAGATATGTAGAGGAAAAGGAGTCAGCGACAGAAGAGTAAGCCCTCGAGGGAGTAGAGGAGGGGGGGGGGCGGCGACGACGGCGGGGCGCGCAGATAAGGCGCGGGCCACGAGTGTTTAATGGGTTGTTATCTGGGCCTTGATGCCGTGTTGTTCGGGTCCTTATCTGCGAGAGGAGGCGCCTCAGACACTGGATTAAGCCCGGGATCCTAATTTATGCATAATGGCAGTTGCGTTCTGGGACCAATTTGTGATTGTGCTTGCAAGACGGGAGGGCCGTCGGCTCCTATCATGTTTGCAACTGATCCCGAATCGCTTGTGTTTATGCAAATGAGATCCGTAGCGCCGTGTAGCGCCGTTTCTCACGCTCGGCTCCCTCGCAAGTAATTCCTTGTTAATTAGCGCGGTGTGCTTGCTTAATAATTAGATTGTTGTGAGAGCGTTGTGAGGTGCGGCCCGGGGCGGGGCTTGCGCTTAACGGCCGTCGAAACGCCGTTGGCACGTACGGTCGACGGGCACCTAGCGACGGGGTTGGTCGTCGGCCTTCCGGCAGGGTGCTCGCTGCGCCTTCATGACCCATTCTAACCCTTTCCCCCGTTCATGAACTCTGCTGAGTGGATTTTATCGTGTCATTGATGCCGAGCGACGGGCGGCTCTCTCGGAGGCGCTCTCCGCCCTCGGCGCTTGCTCGCGGGCGGCCGACGGCGTCCATTACTTGGCTTAACTGGGGGCGCGGTTTCGCTCTTTCTTACTCCGTCCTCCTCTTTCTGTTTCCTTTTCATCGCAGGTTGCATACACGCACGCACAGACGGGCATTCACTCACACAACGCACACGCACGCACACACGCACGCACGCACGCACGCACGCACGCACGCACACGCACGCGCACACGCACACACACACACACACACACACACACACACACACACACACACACACACACACGCACACACACACACACACGCACGCACACGCACACGCACACACAACACACACACACACACACACACACACACACACACACACACACACACACACACACACACACACACACACACACACACACACACACACACCGCACATACCCTGGCACACCCACTCTGACACAAATACAAAATTAGTTGTTTGTGTATGTTATTTGCGTGCTATGTGACAAATTGCATTCTATACAGAATTCATGCTCTACCTGCATGATTTGTTAACTGTGAAACATGTCCATCATTACCGATTTGTGCATTTTATGCTGACCGCGGGATTTAGGTTGTGTGCTTTGTGGTACATCGCCATTGTGTTTGTTTACCGTCATCGTCGACATCACCACCATCATCATCATCAATCATCAACCATCATCATCATCATCATCATCATCATCATCTCCCATCATTACCACCACAGTCATATCATCATCATCAACCATCATCATCACCATAATCATCATCATCACCATAATCATCATCATCATCATCATCAATCTCCCATCATTACCACCACAGTCATTATCATCATAACCATCACCACCATCATTATCATCACTTTGATCTATTGTGCGATATTATTCTGCGATACATTTAGACGAATGAACTAATGATGCCGTTTACGAAGCGCAAAGTTCTTAATACTCCGCCTAATAGAGTTTGCGCCGTTCTTTCCCCCAAAAGGAAGAAAGTGGAAGGCTGCGGAGTGTGAACTGTGAATGTTTAAAGGCAGATGGAAATTTAAAAGCGCCATTCTTTCCCCAAAAGGAAGAAAGTGGAAGGCTGCGGAGTGTGAACTGTGAATGTTTAAAGGCAGATGGAAAGTTAAACCAAGTTGTGTCTTTTGAGAAAAAAGGAAGAGGGGGAGATGGTAGGAGGGAAGAGGGGAAGGAGAGAGAGGTAGAGGGAGAGGAGAGGGGCAGAGTTGGGAACAGGGATAGGGGGATAAGGATATGGACAGAGGGAAAAAGACGGGGATAGAAGAAGGAGCAGAGGGATAGGGAAAGGACAGAGGGAGAAGGGCAGGGATAGGAACAGGGACAGGGACAGACAGAGGAAAGGCAAGATGGAGAGGGAGAGGTATAATGACTGACTGACTAACTGGCAGACAGATAGACAGCAGACAGACAGAAAGAGAATAGAGTAAGAAAATACAAAAAGAGAGAGAGAGAGGAAGAGGTGATCAGGGGAAAGAGGGTTACGGAAGCCGCCAAGGGATGAAATAGAGTAGACAAGAAGGGAAAAAAGGAAGAAAATTTTGTCGCAGTGAAAGAAAACAACAAAAAAAAACAAAAAACAAAAAAAACAGAAAAGAAAACGAAAGAGAAAGGATATGTTTTTGTTTCCAGCAATGTTGTTACTTCTTTATAGTTTGGTAAATGGAATAATAGTGGGATCGGAGAGACAGATCAGGCAGGCAGGCAGATAGAACAGCGAAGACAGAAATACAGAGGAGAGAGAGAGAGAGAGAGAGAGAGAGAGAGAGAGAGAGAGAGAGAGAGAGAGAGAGAGAGAGAGAGAGAGAGAGAGAGAGAGAGAGAGAGAGAGAGAACCGAAGTGAAAGAGGATTGAAATGATTAAGAGAAGCTTTTGAAGTGTAATGCTGTTCCATTTCTATCTATATTGCCTCTTGTGTAGCGGCTATCTCCCTCTCTTTTTATTTTTATTTTTTTTCTGTGCTCAGTATAATCTTGATTTATGACGGAAGTAATAAAGGTAATGGGGATTTATCATTATAGAAAGTTTATTTGTGTTGAGAGTTTAGATTATAATTTAATCCTTTGTTTTTTTTCTGGGGAAAGATGTATAGGGAGCAGCACCAATAGCAGGAGTAAGAGGAAGAGGTACAGGAGGAGGAGGGGAGGAGAGAAGGAAGAGGTACAGGAGGAGGGAGGAGGAGGAAGGAAGAGGTACAGAGGGAGGGAGAGAGGAGGAAGAGGAAGAGGAGGAGGAGGAGGAGGAGAAGGAAGGACAGGAGGAGGAGGAGAGGAGAGAGAGGAGGAAGAGGAAGAGGAGGAAAGGAGGAGCAGGATCAGAAGGAAGGGACAGGAGGAGGAAAAAAAAGACAAAAAGAGAAAAGAAGAAATATGTAGAAAAGTAGTAGTAAACAATGAAGACAATTGTCGGCGGGAAGAAAAAGGAGTCGTTACAGGAGTAGCAGTAGGAGTAATAAAGTTCAGTGATTTATAAATCAGACAATTCTTTTCTCTTCCAGTCCGCGTAAAATATGTTCAGTACTTCCAAGTTTACTCAGGAGAGAGAGAGAGAGAGAGAGAGAGAGAGAGAGAGAGAGAGAGAGAGAGAGAGAGAGAGAGAGAGAGAGAGAGAGAGAGAGAGAGGAGAGAGAGAGAGAGAGAGAGAGAGAGGGGGGGGGGGGGTAATAACGCAGTGCTGGAGGGTATCCAGTAAACGTTCTGGTGGGGGAGGGAGGCGGAGGGGGGGGAGGGTTGATTGTAGCGCCTCTGGCCATCAAACGTTTAATATCACAGGAACCAGCGGAAAGGTGTTGCCATAGCGCGAGCCTCCATTTTTTACAGCATCAGAAGGGAGAGGAAAGTCTCTTAGGGCGCCAGAAAGGGCAAGTCGTCGAGGAAATCGCCTTCAATTTGGCACTTTTCACATCTCTCCTCTCTCTCTCTCTCTCTCTCTCTCTCTTCTCTCTCTCTCTCTCTCTCTCTCTCTCTCTCTCTCTCTCTCTCTCTCTCTCTCTCTTTTCCTATTTCTCTCCCCTTTTCTGTTTTTCTTTCTCGTTCCTCTTCTCTAAAAGATGCTGAGCCACAGAAAGGAAGGGGAAGAAAGAAAGAGAAGGGGAGGGAGAGGCAGAAGAAAGAGGGAGAAAGAGCGCGGTTCAGAGTCTCAAAGAATAGGGGAGAAAAATGACCTTGTCAGACGGTTGAGGGGAAAAAATAGAGATGGATAGGAGAGCCAGAGTCATCTGGAGGGAGAGCGACGAAAAACGCTTAAGGGTGAATAAGGGTGAGAGTGCGAAGGGTGAGGGAGAGTGAGAGTGGATAGGGTGGAGAACGAAAGTGGGAACAGTGAGAATGGGAAAGGGGGGTAGGGGTGTGTGTAGGGTGGGGAAGAGGGAGAGGGGGAAGGGTGAAAAAGAACAGAAGTGATGAGTAAGAGAGGAAAGGGTGAATAAGGGTGTGTGTGTTTGGCGAGGAAGAGGGAAAGGGGAAAGAGTGAAGAAAAACAAAAGTGTTAATAGTGTAGAAGAGTGAGGATGGGAAGGGTGAACAAGGGGCACTGTGTAGAGAGAGGAAGAGTGAGAATAGAAAGGGTGAAGAAAAACAAAATTGCGAAGAGTGAGGAAAAAGACTGAGAGGGGGACGGGTGGAGAAAAATGAGAGTGCGAGAGTGAAGAGTAAATGAGAGTGAAAATGGGAAGGTTGACGAACAGGGAGGATGTGAGTGACAGATGAGTGAGGGTAAGAAGGGTGAAGTTGAGTGAGAGTATGGAAGAGCGAAAGAGAGTGAGAGGAAAATTTGCGATCGGAAAAGATGAGGAGCGAGTGGGAATGGGAAGGGTGAAGGGAGAATATAAGATACATAGGTTAAGAAAGGAAACCAAGGCCGTTGGCAGGAGAAGGAGGCAAGAGCAAATAAAAATGGGGGAGAGGAGAAAGTGAAGAATGAGGGAAAATGGAGGGAGGAGAACAACCCAGAATAAAAGAGGGAGATTGAGGGTCCGTTGGGGTGAGTTAAGGGTGCTGATGTAGGGAAGGGAGGGTGAGGGAGGAGGTTGCCTCGCCAGTAGTGATTTAGGACACATTATGAAAGCTCGGTAATTTATTGAAAGAGAGAGAGGGGGAAAGGGAGAGAGAGAGCGGGAGGGGAGGGAGGGAGAGAGAGCGGGAGGGAGGGAAGAGAGGGGAGGGAGGGAGGGAGACAGAGAGAGAGGGAAGGAGGGAGGGAGAGTGGGAGGAAGAGGAGGAGGGGGGAAGGAGGGAGAGGGAGGGAGGGAGGGATGGAAAAGCGTCCTTGAAAACAGTCCTACATATTGAAGGGGATGAATATATTATCTCTCGCCCTCCAGGAAGCGTCAAGAGGTGTGTGTGTGTGGGTGGGGGGGGGGGGGGTATCAAGACGCTTGGCGAGGATTTGGATGCGAAGGGAAGGTGAAGTTGGTTGTGTGTGCTTGAGTGCACGTGCGTGGTGTGTCGAAAATGGATAGGCCTAGCTGATACGGCTGAATATGAGGGTGTCAGTGTTTGTTGTATTCGTCCGGAGGGAGCAAGTGAGGATATGGTCAGAGAGAGGAGTATGAGAAGAAGAAGAAAAAAAAGAGGAGAGAGAGAAGGAGAAGGAAAAAGAGAGAGAGAAGGAGAGAAAGAAGAAAGAAGAAGAAGCAGAAGAAGAAGAAGAAGGAGAAGGAGAAGGAGAAGGAGAAAAAGAAGAGAAAGAGAAGGAGAAAAAGGAGAAAGGCTGATATGAATAGATAAGAACAACAGAAAGCAGAGGAGAACAGACAAACAGCCAAAAGAGAGAGGCATACGCGGAAGGGCCGAGCCAGAGCGCGGAGAAAGAGGGCGGCGAGCGAGGTTCATGCAACAGAAATGACGTATTTTTCGCCCGGTGTTGGACCTCAAGCTGTTAGTGGTACTTCCGCGCGCTGTGGCGATTGCCCTTTATGCCAGGCTCGACGTGCAAAATGTTGAATGTGGGAGGCCGGCCGCCGCACTCTAAAAAAAATGTTGCATTCTTTCTTTTCTGAGACCTTTTGCTAAAACATTGCATCATTTTTTTGGCGTTGTAACTGCTGGACGGTCTCATTCTGCAAGGGTTGTACGACTGCATCTGCTCGGGAGGACTCCTGCTGCAACTACTGCTGCTGCCACTACCTTACCAACACAGCTGCTGGTCTGGTGAAATGCCCCGCACGCACACCAGCTGGATGTACCGCATCTGTTGTTGCGCCATTTGTAAAACAACTGCTGGAAACCCCCCCCCCCCTCCCCTCATCCTCCGCCCTTCCCTCCCTCTCTCCCTGACGCCCTCCCTCCCTCCCATCCATCGCCCTCGTGCTACACATACTGTAGCTTGTTCCACCGCAGCGGCACCGCGACAATATACCACGCCGACTGTACACCCGCAATTTTGGGCAATATTTGCAGCAGCTGCAGCGACGCGGCGGCCAATATGCTTCCCCGGCTCCGATCGCCTCAGCTGCAGCACCGCCCATACAGATTAAACAGCTCGCAAATTCCCGCATTTTCGCTGATGTCGCCGCCCGTACGCGCATTATTCCGTGGCATTTTCCGCTTCAATTTGCCCGTAAAGTGCACTAAATACTTTCCAATTTCCACTTCCCCCCCTTACCTCTCCACCCCTTACCCCCCCTACACCTCCTTTACCCCGCCATCGGATAGGATTTTTTTTGTCTTGTTTTTGTTTTGTATTTTTTTTTTCTTTTTTTTGTGTGGTGGGTGTTGTTGCTCTGTTGTTCCCCTAAAAAAAAGTGCGGAACGAAGGGGGGGGGGGTAGGAAGGTGGGAGGTGGCATGTAACAAAGTCGCCTCCAGCCACGAGTATGCACCCTCAGTTTGGAGGAAGGGGGAGGGAGGCGTGGCGGGGGAGGGGGCAGAGGAGAGGGAAGGGAAGGCGGAGGAGAGGGAGGGAAGGCGGAGGAGGGGGAGGGAAGGGCAGGAGGTGGGGAAGAGGGGAAAGGAAGGAGGGGAGAGGGGGAGGGAGGAAGGAGAAGAGAGGGAGGGGAAGAGGGGAAGGTGGGGAGGAAGGAGAAAGAGAGGGAGGGGAAGAGGGGGAGGTGGGGATATAGAAGGAGAGGGAGGGGGAGCGTGACGGAAGTAGGTGAGTAGGTGGGGAGGCATGAAGAGGAGGGGAAGGTGTTGGGGGTGTAATGGGAGAAAAGGAGGTGGGGAGACGGCCACCATAAGGCAAATAGGGTGGGGGAGCCGGCCACAGGAGGGGGGGGCATGCGGAGGTGGCGCCTGCGTTGAAAGAATATTGTTATTGTTGAACACCATATTTGTTCTTCAATGATGTTATTATTGCGGGTGGTGTTCTTATATGATTATTACGGTTTGCCGGTGTTGCTGATATCTTATTGACTTTATCGTCAGTGTTAGTAGATTATTCGAAATGCCGAAGTCATTAATTGGTGATTTTCATTATATTTGTCATTCATATTTTTAGTGTCACTGATTGTTATTATTGTAATTGTTGTTCTTATTTTATTATCGTTAGTGATATCATTATTATTATTGATATTGTTATTTTTTATGTTACTAATACTATTTATATTATTGTTATTATTATGATTATTATTGCTGTTGTTATTGTTACTGATATATATAGTAATATTATTTTTATTGTTGTTATCATCATCTTTATCATTATCATTATTTCTGTTCATTATTATTATTATTCTAACCTTTTATACAATGAAACGCCGGCAACAGGCAGGTAAGCACTCAGCTGCCCACAGAAAATGTTTCCCCAGTCGTCTTTGTTAGAATAACAGCCCCCCCCCAGTCGTCTTTGCTTTCTCAAGGAAAATCCCCCTCCCTTTCCCCTTTTCCCTCCTCTCTCCTTCCCTTCTCTTGGAAGAGGGGAGGAAGAAAAGGGAGAGAAAGAAAGGATGAAAATACACTCGTGAAAAGCGACGCGGGAAAAAATTGCGCGTGGGATTTTTTTCTCTCTCTCTCTCTCTCTCTCTCTCTCTCTTCTTTTAATTTTGGTGATGAAAATTTTGACAGCGCTGCTCTACTGTTTTGAATCTTTCGCTATCTCTCTTTTTGGAGTCTTTCTGTTCTTCTGTCTATCCCATTATCTATTTCTAGTCTTTTTTTCCTGTGTAGGTGCTATATATTTCACGGCTAGTATCTTTCTTCTTACCATATATGGCGTCGCGTCGGCCCCACGAAAAATATGAGACAGTCATAAACGTAATAATAGCAGAGGAAATATAATAGTAATAATATTTTAAAAAGTAAATATGAATTCCAAAATCTCAATCTCCCGTGACTTCTCCGTCGTGGGTGGGGTGGGGGTGGCGGAGGGGAGGGGGGAGGGGAGGCTACGAACATTTCCCCTTTGCTCGCGTTTTGTTCCTTTTATTTGCCTGCGCTTAATTCTTAATGATTGTTCAACTCCTCTCGTGCGTTTTGCGTTGAACTCCCTCCCTCTTGCGTTCGCGTAGGTGAGAGCGATGTCAAAGAGTTGGCGGT
>NW_020869354.1:164857-169857 GCF_003789085.1 Penaeus vannamei | reverse complement strand
GATACAGAGAGAGAGTGGGGAGGAGGGAGAGAGAGAGATACAGAGAGAGAGACATAAACAAGAGAGAGAGAGATACAGAGAGAGAGACATACAGATAGAGAAAGAGAGTAACAAAGACAAGAGAGTGGCAGAGACGAAAAAAAATACAAGAAACAGAGGTAGATATAGACCAGAAAAAGAGACACAGAAATACCAAACAGACACAACCAACCAGACAGACAGACAACTAACCAGACAGACAGAAAATAAACAACCAAACAAGCCCCACCGACCACCTCCAATCCACCATGGATAAACACACCCAATCCACCTCAGACATATTTAATCCACCCCCATCTTGGATTAAAAAAAAAAAAAAATGCGGATTCCACATATTTCCACCACCATCCTTAAAAAAAAAAAAAAAAAAAAAAAAAAAAAAAAAACATGAGGATTCCATATTTTCCGCGACCATCATCTCCCCCAATGACGGATAGTGAGATGAGACGAAAGTGATTATCATACACCCACTCACTCCCACTCTCCGCTGGCCACACACCTGCACTCTGATCATCAACGTCAAGTCATTACTCAAGCAGGGGGGGGGGGGGAAGCAGGGTGTTCTCTGCTGTTCTGACTGCGTGTGAGGCCTCGGTGGACTTGCAAGCATTCATTTGCATAAGGAATCAAGCAAATTGTGGAAGATGGATTCGCTGAAATAACTACTTCTTTTGTCCGTTTTGTGTGTGTGTGTGTGTTTTTTTTTTTTTCTTTTTTTTTTGGGGGGGGGGGGAGGGTGTCTCCGGGTTCTTTTTCTTTTATTTTTTATTATTATTTTTTTTTCGTGGGAATTTGTGTGAGTTATTATTTTTGTGTATGCGTGTGTGATTGTTTTTTTTATGTCTGTGTATGTGTGTGTGTGTGTATGTGTGTGTGTTTATGTATGCGTGTGTGTGTGTGTATGTGTGTGTTTGTGTAAATTTTTTTATGTTTGAGTGTGTGTGTCTGTGTGTGTGTGCGTGTTTGTGTATTTTTTTATGTTTGAGTGAGTGTGTGAGTTCGTGTGTCTGTGTGCGTGTGTTTGTGTATTTTGTTTATGTATGAGTGTTATGTTGTGTGTGTGTGTGTGTGTGTGTTTGAGCGCGTCTATGCGTGTGCGTCTATGTCTACAATATCCATTAATAACCATTCTTATATGTCCAACCATAGCCTTAAACGCATCATAAAACGTGCAAAAATTCCATTAGATTGACCACGGTTAATAAAGATTTTTTTTTCTTAAGTGGGGGAACCGAAGGGTCAAGTTAGTTAGGGTTAGATAGTCTTGTTAGTAAACTCAGCACTCTATTGCCCCCTCGCGTCTAAAAGCGGTTACATCACCACCCAAGGTATATACTTGCCCCTGTATTTCTCAACTCAACGAGATGATACGTCTCTTCAAACGTTTCATCTCAAAAACGTTTTTCTTCATTACTAAACGTTTTGGTAACCGTCCGATTTCACACGCAGATCGCAACAAAATACACAAGTAAACCCCGTTCTTGAATCCGAGTATAAGAACATAAGTAAGATTTAGGAGGATGGAGACTAAAGATTAACTGTTAATTATTTTTGTTAGTAAATCCAGTATTCTCTTTCTTCCTTGCGGTTAAATGACCACCCAAAAGGTATATATTTGTCCTCTTTCTCTCAACACAACGAGATGATAAAACCCGACAGACGCTTCATCTCAAAAACGTTTTCCTCCATTACAAAACGTTTGAACCGTTCCAAATTCACGCGCATATCACACTTAAAGAAAACACACGTAAAGTTCTTTTAGCCAAGTACGTACCTTCGCCAGCCCAAGAGTGCGAATTACGCCAAAGGAAGACTAAGAAAAAGTACGAATAAGAGCGAAGAAAGACTAAGAAGAAGTGCGAATTACGACAAGGAAGACTAAGAAGAAGTGCGAATTACGACAAGGAAAACTAAGAAGAAGTGCGAATAAGAGCGAAGGCAAAGACGTCATCAGACCGCATCAAAGGATTCGTAAAGCTTCATGAAACGTTCGAGATGCGCTTCTGAAGCCAACGGAGCTTCGAAGCGTCTCCTTTGGTGGTGATTGGAGGGGCTCGTAATGATCTCGAAAAAAAACGAGTTAAGAGTTAAAAAAAGAGAGTTAAGAGCCGATAAAGTATAGCTAATGAGGGACCCTCCTTCCTCCTTCCTTTTTTTTCTTATTTTAGCTCCTCCATTTTTTTTTTTTTTTTTCGTTTTTGCTGCTTCTTTCTCTTCATCTTTTTTTTCGCTTTCTTCATCTTCTTCCTCCTTTTTCCTTTTCTTCCCTTCTTCCTCTTCTTCCTTTTTCCTTTTTGCTCTTTCTTCCTCTTCTTCCTTTTTATTTTCCGATTTTCTTCTTCATCTTCTTCCTTGTTTTCTCCTTCTTTGCTCCTTCTTCTTCCTCTTCTTCCTTTTTTCTTCTTTTTGCTCTTTTTTTCTCCTCTTCCTTTATATTTTTTTCTTTAACCTCCTTCTTTTTATTTTTTTTTTCTTTTGCTCCTTCTTCCTCTTCTTTTTTCTCCGTCCTCTTTTCCTTTTTTTCCTTCTTGCTCCTTCTTCCTCTTTTTTCCTTTGCTCCTTCTTCATCTTCCCTTTTTTCTCATCTTTGCTCCTCCTCCTCCTTCTCCTCCTACTACTACTACTACAATGTTTCATCTTATTCCTTTTCTCCCACTTCTAAGCACCTACGCTACAACCTATTCCTCCTCCTGTTCCTCCTTCTCTTCTTCTTCCTCCTCCTTCTCCTCCTCTCCCTCTCCTCCTCTTCTCCTCCCCTCCTCTTTCTCTCGTCCTCCTCTTCCCCCTTATCCTCCTCCTCCTGCCCCTTATCCACCTCCTCCTCCTCTACTTTTCTTCCTCCTCTTCCTCCTTCTCCTCCTTCTCGTTCATCCTCCTATTCTTCTTCCTCCATCCTACTGTTGTGTTTCCTCTCTTTACTTCACTCCTCTCCTCTTCTAGTTCGTCTCCTCTTCCTCATCCCGTGCTCTCTCTCATCTTCATCCTCCTCTATCTCTTTTTCCTTCTCATCCCTCTCCTCCTTCTTGCCATCCCTTTCTTCTCGTCTCTATCTCATTCCCTCCATCTTTCTTCCTCCTTCCCGACTTCCTTCCCTCTCTTTTCCCCCCTTCTTTCCCTCTTCCTTCTTCTTCTTCCTATCTTCGATCTCTTCGACACCATCCTTCGTCTCCCTCCCCCACATAATTCTTCAATCCCCGTCACCCTCCCCTTCCTCGCCTTCCACCCACTCGCCCCCTTTCGCCCCAACCTCTCTGTCTCTCTCTCTCTCTCTCTCTCTCTCTGCCTCACCACCCTTCTTTTCTCCCCCCTCCCCCGTTTTCATCCCAACCCCTCTCCCTCTCCCCCATTCCTCACCACCCTCCCCTTCCTCGATCTTCACCCCATCCCCCCCTTTTTCATCCCAAACCCTCTCCCGCGTCGCAACCATTCCCCCAACACTCCCTCCTCCTCCCTCCAACGTCCTCTTCCTTGACCTCTACTCCCCCCCCTTATCATCCCAACCCAAAAATCACCCCTCCCTTCTTCCTTCACCCTCTAATCCTCCCCACCCCCCACGCCCTTCCTCCTTCCCCTTCCTCCCCCTTCCTCACCTCCCCCAAACCTCCCTTCCTCCTTCACCCTCCCCCAACCTCCCCCTCCCCCCCCTTCCTCCCCTTCCTCCTTCACCCCTCTTTTCCTCTTTCCCCCACCTAGCACGAGAAGGCCTCCGCTGGACCCCGTGGGAGGCTCTGGCTAATAATGATATCAAACTATAATGCAGCTTTGATGTCGGGGAATTAAACACGCCAGACGAGTGAAATCATGCGTTAGCGGCGGGGGAGGGTTATGCTAATGAGGAAGGGGAGGTGGCGGCGTGTCTCGTATTTCTCTCTCTCTCTCTCTCTCTCTCTCTCTTCTCTCTCTCTCTCTCTCTCATCCTCTCTCTCTCTCTCTCTTTTCTCTCTCTCTCTCTCTCTCTCTCTCTCTCTCTCTCTCTCTCTCTCTCGCTCTCTCTCGCTCTCTTTCTGTCTTTTCTGGTCTTTCTGGTTTTCGGTTTTCGTCTTGTCTTTTTTTTTTTCTGTCTTTCTTCCTTTCTCTCTTGCTTTTCTTCTCTTTCGCTTCGCTCTCCCTTTCTTTCTTTCTGTCTTTCTCTTTCTTTTCTCTCTCTCACTGTCTGTTTTTCCTCTTTCTCTCTCTTCTCTCGCTCCTTCTTCTTCTCTTTCTCTTTCTCTTCTCTCTTCTCTCTCTCTCTCTCTCTCTCTCTCTCTCTCTCTCTCTCTCTCTCTCTCTCTCTCTCTTCTCTCTCTCTCTCTCTCCTCTCTCTCTCTCTCTCTCTCTCGCTCTTTCTTTTCTGTCTTTCCTGGTTTTCTGGTTTTCGATCTTGTCTTTTTTTTCTTTCTGTCTCTCTCTTCCTTTCTTTCTCCTTTCTCTCTTTCTCTCTCTCACTGTTTGTTTCTCCTCTCTCTCTCTCTCTCTCTCTCTCTCTCTCTCTCTCTCTCTCTCTCTCTCTCTCTCTCTCTCTCTCTCTCTCTCTCTCTCTCTCTCTCTCTCTTCTCTCTGTACTCTNCGACGAGGAGTGAGAGAGAGAGAAGAGAGAGAGAGAGAGACGAGAGAGAGAGCAGACCAGAGATGAGCATGAGCCCATGTTTCAAAATCCTAAAGGCGTTGAATATGAACTCAATGTATGTCGATATGAGGGGGGGGGATAGGAGGGGAGACTGTTGGGGGGGGAAAAGATAAGAGAAGTATGAACCGAAAAAAATAAGAAAATACGGGAAAAGTAAAGAAGTAAACATTAAAACTATACCTAAATGAATAAACAAATAAAAACAACAACAAAAAACGCGCGTACATATATAGTTAGGGAAACATTCTACAACTTTCTCTTGTTATTTAATCCGCCGTAACTTTCTCTCATTACTGTATCATTTCGCGTACATGGGGCGAGTGTTTCCATCACGGGATCACTTGCAATTACTAAT
>NW_020869354.1:157357-159857 GCF_003789085.1 Penaeus vannamei | reverse complement strand
ATTTTCTCTTGTTGGCTTACTGCTACGGTTGTCATTACGCACTAAAACCGCTACTGCTTTCTAATTACACCGTTATTACTGTTGGTTGTGTTTACCCGTTATTACCGTTTTTCTCCTTTTTTACCATTTTATTTTTGGTGTGTCGTTTGTCCCTTGTTTTCCTCATTGTATTGTTTTATTTTTTTCATTCTTGTGTTCGTAATGCCACGTAATTGTCTTGGTGTTTCTCTCATTTTTCTTTCCTCTTTTTTTTTTCTCAAATTTTCTCCCCTTCCATCTCTCCTCCTCCTCCGTCTCCCTATTTATCTCCTTCCCTTTTCTCCATCTCTTCCCCCTCTTGCACGGCCATTGCTCCGCCACGGTCATCATCACCGTCATTATCATTGTCATTATCATCATCAGTGTATAATCAGTCCCACTATTATCATCATCAAGTATCATTATCCCTATAATCTTCTCTCCCCATCTGCCTCTCCCTCTATACGCCATTATCCGTCTACTTCACCCCCCCCTCTCCCTCTTCCCTCAATCATCTACAGGGAGGAGGAAGGGAGAAGGAGAGAGGGGGAGAACGAGAAAGCGAAGAGGAAGAACGAGAGAAACGGGGAGGCAGAGAGAGAGAGAGAGAGAGAGAGAGAGAGAGAGAGAGAGAGAGTAGAGAAGAGAGAGATGAGAGAGAGAGAGAGAGAGAGAGAGAGAGAAAACAGAGACAGAGAGAGTAAAGAGAGAGAGAGAGAGAGAGAGAGAGAGAAGAGAGAGAGAGAGAGAGAGAGAGAGAGAGAGAGAGAGAGAGAGAGAGAGAGAGAGAGAGAGAGAGAGAGAGAGAGAGAGAGAGAGAGAGAGAGAGAAGCGCCTCATTTAGCGTCTTTGTGAGTTGTGAGTGTGGCTTGGGGGTCGCAGCGCCAGTCAATACTTCATTTTTTCTTTTCTTTTTTTTCCTCTTCTCTTTGATAATTGCCGGAATTTCCCTTTTCTCTTCTTCTCTCCATGTTCCTCTTCGCTCGCCTGAGTGATGGAAGGCACTTATGGCTCTGTTTGTTTACCTTTTTTTTTCATTTTGATTTCCCTTTGCACGCCTTTTTTTTGAGGGGGGGGGGTGTTTCCATTGGGGTTACGGCTGTTGTTCTCTCGTTACGTCTCTCCTTTCAGTGTCTTCCCTGTCTGTCTTTTTCCTGGGAAATGAGCAGAAGCTTGTTGTGTTCCGGATGGTAATCTTATCTTTTTGTATATATGATATATATAGTATATGTGTGGGTGTTTATATATATATATATATATATATATATATATATATATATATATATATATATATATATAATATTTGTGTGTGTATGCGCGCGTGTGTGTGTATGTATGTATGTATGTATGTATGTATATGTATATTATACACACACACACACACTACATATATATATATATATATATATATATATATATATATATATATATATATATATATATATATATATATATATATAGCATAAACAAGGAGGCATGCATAATGCATCCCTACTTATAGACACATACTCACCCACATAGCCATACCCACAAACACATACATGACACATAACAAGGCGCAGGAGGCGGGATGCATACAAATCTCCCGCAACGCCCTTTTTATTCCCTCCGCTGAGTGCGTGCAGCATCGCGCCCACTCCCTCTCCTCGTCACAGCGCCGGAGAAGGATAATTTTGTTGTGCGAGTTTATGGATATTTCGGGGGAAGTGTGTTATGGCCGGGTAATGTAGCTGCGGTTTGGATGGGGGTGCGGGGGGAGGGTTGGGGATGGGGATGGGGGGGAGGAAGGGATGGGGAGGGGAGAGGGGAGGAGGTGGATAAGGATTGGGAATGGGTTTGGGGGGGAATGGGGAGATGGAGAGAGGAGAGGAGAGGGGGAGAGGGAGGGAGGGAGAGAGAGAAGATGGACAGGGATTGGGGATGGGGAGGGAGGGGGGCAGGAGAGGGACAGGGATTGGGGAATAGGAGGAGGATGGAGAGGGGGGGGTAGGGAAAGGGATTGTGCATGGGGATGGGGTGGGGAGAGATGGGGATGAAGAGGGAGAGAGGGTTAAAGCGACAGGCATTAGGGATTGGGATTGAGATGGGGAGGGGAGAGGGGAGGAGAGGAGAGGGGCAGGGGTTAGGGATGGGGAGGTGGAGGCTGGGAGTTATGCGTTCCTCATGATGCTGAGGGATTTTATGTTCCCGAGAGTGTGATTTTATTTCAGATCTCTTTGTCTTTCTTCTTTTCGCTACGATATAACAGCTGCCTCTCTTTCCTCTCTCTCTCTCCTCTCTTCTCTCTCTCTCTCCGTCTCTCTCTTCTCTCTCTCTCTCTCTCTCGTCTCTCTCTCCTGCTTCTCTGCTCTCTTCATCCTCACGTCCTTCTGTTTCCCTTTCTCCTTTCCGCCTCCCCCATCATCCCTCCACCCTTACCTCCGTGTCCGTGTTCAATCTCTCTTTATTCTGCTTTTTATAATACATCTTGTGCCTTCTCTTT
>NW_020869354.1:134857-142357 GCF_003789085.1 Penaeus vannamei | reverse complement strand
GTTGATTAACACTACATAGATATTACAAAGACATTTGTAAGAAAGAAAACATCAGTCAACAAACATTGAGCATGGTCATTTTGCAATACTGAATGTAAACATTCATAAAGTATGACAAGGGTATTTCCAACCTGAATTGCCCAAAATTAAGGATAGAATCATAAAGATTCTTCTAATTTCTGACCTCCTTAGCAAAGATAGTGGTATTATTGAGTCAAGGACTGCATCTGCTTGAGACTAACACTCTTAATTATATGCATTTTGGATACCTTTTATGGAGAGCTTCTTGTGTGTCTAGAATAGCTGGACAGGAAATGCCAGCATCACGTGCCCATCAGCCAATTACCATGTCACAACGAATCAGAGATGTTCAGAACTCTGCCTCCTACCCAGTAGAGATCTGCATTTTGGGATCACCACTGGAAAAGATGTCCGAAGTGTTTGAGAATATGAACTGAAGTCCAGTGATAGCCTAGATTGGTTCTTTATGTACTGAAGGCAGAGATTTTGGTGATTATTTGCATTATTGTGGATTGTCTTTGATTAGTAAGTATGGAATAACATTCACGGTAATTCTTTCTAACATGACCACACCCATCGGAGACAAAGTCCCCAACTCCAGTCAACATTCTCGGGGGATCCTGAGGGGAATCGGGAGTTTTAGGGTGGAGTGGGGGGGTATGGTCGATTTTGCTCTTGGCATGAATTTTAAAAGGTAAAGAAAGAGTAAAAATGAAAAACCCAAACCAAGATTCGGCCACGAAGATTTGACACTACGTTGCATGAACGAATGAATGAGCAAGCGAACCTGGCCTAAATGCACAATCTATCAAAAAGATTGCTATAGGAAACAAAGAAGTTCCTAACCCCGGACCCCCTCCTGATCGCCGTATTTCCCTATCAGGCGCTTCACCCCCAGACCCCCTCCTGAGTGCCATGTTTCCCTATCGGGGGCTCTGCCCCCGGAAAACCTGATCGCCATATTTCCCTATCGAAAGCTCCTCCCCCGAACCTTCTCCCGATCACTGTATTTTCCTGCCAGGGGCTCTGCTCCCGGACCTGCTCTTTACCTAATATATTACAGCCCAATCATGGGCATAAACACTTACCTTACTGTGGATGGTATAGTCACTGTGACACTTTTCACACTTAATATTTTTCAAAATTAGATAGTGCTCTAGGCGCTACAGTTAATCCTTGTGTATCTTCACTGTATTTGTTTTTAAAAAATTCCCAAACCACAATCGCACAAGTGACAAACTCCATTCCATGTCTTACGCTCGAGGAAGAAAGAATGACGTCGTCCTCAAAAGCTGGGTTGGGCACTCGTTAACCCACCCGCACCGGGGTACATTTTGTAGCCAAAATTAAAAAAATCCGGGAAGCTACAAAATCGGCGGGCGGAGCTTCCCCGGAGTCTGTCCGCCCGCCGCTTTTGCCGCGGAGCACGGCTCCGAGACAGCATCGCACTGGCGGGCAGCCCGAAACTGTTTATTTTTTTCCTGTGTCTCATATATGTGACACCCGGGATGAATGGGTTAAGAGGCGGTCAGTGAAAGTGTGAAAGTGGTAATCGAGGGTAGGTCGATGGTTATGAAAAGCCAAAATATATGTTAAGTAGCTAATAATGTAATATAAATGAATGTTTATGGGCGGATTATGTATGTGAGAATATAGTATAAAATTAATAATTCAATACAAAAAAAAAAAAAAAAAAAAAAAAATCAGTCTGGTCATTTGTAAGAGATATGAAATACCAGTAGTAGTTATCGTGACGTTAATGGTAGTGACGTCACATGACTTACATGTGCAGTTTAAAGGAAGTTGCTTTGAAAGCTGCGTGTAGACTTATACTTGATGAGTGATTTTTTGACTGAGCGCATAGATGCATCTCATGCACAGGGACTTAGCCAAAGTGCTCGTGAGTAGACTCTGCCTCAGAGTGGCATTTGTTGTGACCTATTTTTTTTTTCATTTCTGACGGTATTCTTTGCGCAGATCATATTATGTATCATCGAGTGTATTTTTTTTACATATCTTTATGACAGTGCCCTTAGATTTTTCCTATCTTAGCACAGTTATTAAGTATAGATATACCACATTCACTTTTTGTAGATTGCACTCTATCAGTTAGTGTTGTTTTATAGCCATTTTTTTTTTCTCTCTCTCTATCCATATATGTCCTTGTTTCAAGGTTTACTGTATGATGTTTCTAAAGGAAGTTAAAGTTAAAGTTGTTGACAAACTATCAACCATAAGTTGGTAACCTTTGTTTCATAGAGGCTCCCTTTCTACATAGAGAGTTATAGTGTAGCACACAGAGGGGGAGGAAGACTTAGTTGCAGTGTTGGTCGTATACATGCCATGCCTACAGTTCATTTATTGTCTTTGCACATAGATGGCTCTATAAGTACTTAGTCAACAAGGAGTCAGTTATTAGTCCTACCTATCTCACCTGTTTACTCTTTTCCTTGATTTTTGGAAAACTTCTTGGTTAATCTTTATGTTATGGATACACTAAGTTAGGGCACATTGAATATGGTATTCTTGTAGAGGACAAAAAGTTGCAGTAGATAGTACAAGAAATAAAGGAAAAAGGTTGTGGAAAGATCCACTCTCGGCCTAAGTCCACTCTGTGCTCCCAGGTTTCAGCTCTATCTTGCCATGCATACCGAGGTGAAGACAATGTTTCTCAGGGGGTGTTACCCATCAACCCTCCCCTCAGACAGTGCTGGAAGGGCGTGGGGCACACCCAGTCATGGTAACTTAGATTGATTAATATGTTTTTTGACATTTGAGTGAGTCCATATTGTAAAGAAATACCATCTTCTTTTGTGTTATTTAATTGTTTTAATGTTATTAACATTTCAATGGTAATTTGATCATCATAATTTCAATAAGAATAATAACACTATCAAAATTTATAGCATTAGCAGGAAAACACGTTTTCCTGCTATTTCAAGGAATTTAGAAATGAGGCTCGATCAGTCAGGGCCGACTCCTACTTCGATCCTTAGGTATATGATTTTAAAAAAGCATCTCATAACACTTACAGGCTACATTTTACCCCCTTGCACATATGTGAAGCCTGGAAAAATAATCATGGCTTGCTGTACCACCAGTGTGATGCTAGATCGGAGCTTACACCCTGATTTTGTCACCTGTGGCGGGCGGTGCGCGGATAGGTTCCCAGACTGGCCCGCGCGCCAATTTTAATACTGCCCAGAAACCGGGATTATCGACTTCCAAATGGACTGTCGCTAGTAGGTGGTGGGAAATCGTCTTGTGGTGGTATTTAATTACGTTTCGTTTCTTGTCATTCTGCAGACCGATAGTAATGCTGATGTGATTTTCCATTCTCTCGGGTGGAAATTAAGTGTGCAGTGTGTTAAAAAAGTGGGATTTTTGCAATTTGTGAAGAGGTCAAGAGCCAGAGTTGCGACATTTATGCTATCTGTATGTAAAAACAATTACTAAATTAAACACTCGGTGGGCAGGGTATGTACGCATATGCCATCCCCGACAGCATGTGGTTAAATGGCCTATTGTCCATGTTTTGATTGAATTAAAAAGACCTGCTATACGGACAACATTAGGCTTGACAGTCACCCCCCTCTCCCAACTATTTCCCTCACCTGTGCTTATTCTTACCCACACTATGACTTGCTGCACACAAAGGGAGCATTTCTGAGATAGAGTAAACCATCGGATAGGTATTTATTTTTGTCCCCGGCTATACCAAAATTACTATTATTGTATGCATTTCAGACAGACACAGACAAAATGCATAATTTTCTGTTTATATATAAAAGGGTTAGATTTGTCTGTCACTCCGGTAATGTCCATGTAAATAGTATACTACTAGGTACATCCAGCAGACTTCGATGAGTCCAGGGATATTGGGTTATTAGGAAGGGGCCACTATTTGTGTAAATGATGAACTAATATAGAATCAGATTATGTAAAACATGTAACACATATGCTTTTAATAAAACTTCCCACTTAACAGTGTACATAATGATTGAAGTAGCCTCTGCGCTTTGCACTCCAGTGAAGGCTAGTAAACATTTACCATGTATATCATAGCTTATTTGACACTGTCATTATAACATGCATCATCAATTCATGTATAGTAGCCCAACCATACACCTTCCTGCAATGGTACCTCTTTCTGTTGTTTTCCTGAAAACACTGACACTGGATTTCATTTGGTATAGAACACAATTAAGTTATTATGTCAGCCTTTTGACATAGATCAAGTTTTAATTGTTTTTCTGCAGATAATTGAATATTGAGGTATTTGCTGGGCTCTTTTGAAATGATTTTGTATGTTGAAAATAAAATCACATCATTCACATCAATTTACTAATTTCAGTTGAAGAAGGAACCAATTGCTGCAAGTATTTTAATGCTCTAGTAGATAACTTTTTGATAATTGAGAGAGTGAGAGAGATAGAGATAGATAGATAAATAATAGATAGATAGAGATACACATATACATAGATAGATGATGAATTAAAGTAAATAAATTACACAGGTTGAAACCAATGAGTGTGACTTTTAGATTTATTGATATAGCCATTTTCATGCTTCAGTAGAAAATTCACAAGTGCAGGAAGAAAAAGTTTGTTTCGGTAAAGCTAATATCTATTTTTATTTTTTTCTTTCTTCCATTGGCCTGTTAATTCTGCCTTTCTCCATTGGTAACCAGTTATAAGTCCAGGTTTTATATCTTGATGGATGTAAGATCCTACAGTCTTTGCTGTAACAGAGTGTTGAGGAAGTGTATTTTGTAATCTGATGGAAGAAATATACCATAAACATCACGTCAACAGTCAATGTGAAAGTGAAAGGGTGATTTCTATGAATTTCTTTTTTGTTAGAAAATATAACTTTTGAAATTTTTGATGCAGTTTAGGCTTAAGCATACTTGCCAATTTAATGCAAAAAAGAATACACATTTTTTGTGCAGCAGTGTTGCTTCTGTTTATTTACTTACTTATTTTAAGTTTTGTTATTAATTTGAGAGAGCTAAAGGATGCATTACCTTTTTATTTCTATCTTCTGCTGCTTTTCCACAAAGGAAAAAAAATGCCAGTAATTCTAGTGTTCAATACTAATTTTTCCCAAGTCTTGCCCCTTCCTCAGTACACTACCTACTCCCAGGACTGCCCTGCTCTCTATGTTGGTCATACCATTTTGCTGTTGTTTGTTTAGTGATTCACACATGTATGTTTGCCAGAACTCTGCATACTTTTCCTTCTTTTATAATTTATATAATTGATGTTATTATTGTTGCTGCTCTGTTATGAGGATAATTGTTATTTTTGCATGTATTTATTATGATGATAATAATGATGATAATAATATTTATTGCTATTATTATTTATATATTTATTTATTTTTATGAAGGGAGAAATTGAATTGTAGATATCAGTATATTTTGATTAGCCTTTTTCATTTTATATTACATGTTTCTTATAAATGCGGGCAGTGCATTATTCCATCTTTCATATATATATATATATATATATATATATATATATATATATATATATATATATATATATATATATATATATATATATATACATATATATATCATATAAAACAAACTGTAGCATTACTTTGGGGAGGGGCAAGTTAACTTCATGTTCATTGTGATGTAACAGACTGCTTAAGCTAGTAAGATCTGCTTATGTTTTTAATTTGCAGCCAGAGGAATGTTTTGATATCTTATATTTCCCATCTGCTTATTCTTTTGAATTTCATAGTCTTTACTCGGTCTGTCTTAAAATCTTTCTGAAACCACATTAAACTTGACACTCTGCAACTCATGGAAAGTCCTGTATGATGACTAGTTTGTGGTTATGGACCATTTTGCTGTGAAAGTTCATCAGTCTTGATCACTCATTGAAAAAGTTGGCATGTGCATGGGTAGTAGAGCATGCCAACAGAATGCCCCTAGACGTGCTCACAACCAGTTTCAGGAACTCAGGGTGTCAAAGTGTGTGCCTTGTTGCAGTGACTTAATATTTAGGTTTAGCTGTCAGCATGTTTTGTCATCTAATATCCAATCCTATTTTTTCATGTTGGATGGATGTTGCTGGGGGCTGCCCTTCTTACACTTTAAAAGAAATATTGAGCACCTTGCAAAAAAGTAATTTTGATTGCCATAATCCATCATACCATTAATAATTCACAGAATTATTTACTGACCAAATCCCCTGTCCATTTAAAACATGAATGATTTAGTGCTGGTCACATTACCCATAGTGATGTAATGAGCTTTTCAGAAACACATAAAAAACTTCTTGAAGTCTATAATGACATCTGGGAAAAAGTATCAGAGTAAAAAGTATAATGGGTAGGAGAGTGAGAGTGAGAGTGAGAGTGAGAGTGAGAGTGAGAGTGAGAGTGAGAGTGAGAGTGAGAGTGAGAGTGAGAGTGAGAGTGAGAGTGAGAGTGAGAGTGAGAGTGAGAGTGAGAGTGAGAGTGAGAGAGAGTGAGAGAGAGAGAGAGAGAGAGAGAGAGAGAGAGAGAGAGAGAGAGAGAGAGAGAGAGAGAGAGAGAGAGAGAGAGAGAGAGAGAGAGAGAGAGAGAGAGAGAGAGAGAGAGTGAGAGAGAGAGAGAGAGAGAGAGAGAGAGAGAGAGAGAGAGAGAGAGTGAGAGTGAGAGTGAGAGAGTGAGAGTGAGAGAGAGTGAGAGAGAGAGAGAGAGAGAGAGAGAGAGTGAGAGAGACAGAGACAGAGACAGAGACAGAGACAGAGAGACAGAGACAGAGAAGACAGAGACAGAGACAGAGACAGAGACAGAGACAGAGACAGAGACATACAGACATACAGACATACAGACATACAGACATACAGACATACAGACATACAGACATACAGACATACGTGTGTGTGTGTGTGTGTGTGTGTGTGTGTGTACACACACACACATGCATACACATACGTGGACACACACACATGCGGACACATACACACGCGGACACACACACGCAGACACACACACGCGGACACACACGCGCGGACACACACACACACAGACACAGACACACAGACACACACACACACAGACACACACACACGCAGATACACACACACACACGCAGATCACACACACACACACACACACACACACACACACACACACACACACACACACACACACACACACACACACACACACACACACACACACACACACACACACACACACACACACACATATACACACACATACATACACACATTCACACACACACTCGCTCACTTGCTCGCTTGCTCACTCTCACTCACTCACTCACTCACTCACTCACTCACTCACTCACTCACTCACTCACTCACTCACACTCACACACATAAATATGTGTGTGTGTGTGTGTGTGTGTGTGTGTGTGTGTGTGTGTGTGTGTGTGTGTGTGTGTGTGTGTGTTTTATCCTTGCTCTCTCTCTCTCTCTCTCTCCCTCCTTGGCCAGAATAGCTATATGTGCT
>NW_020869354.1:124857-129857 GCF_003789085.1 Penaeus vannamei | reverse complement strand
GAGATTCCTTCTCTTATTCTGTTTTTTTGCTTTTTCCTCCCATTTTAATTTTTTGGTACTGTACAATTTAGATGATGTGTATATGAATTATTAGTAGACAGAATTATTTTAATTATAACATTGTTTTGTTCTAATTCTTAACAAGTGAAGATTGTAGTGTCGGTATTACTAAAGTTTTCCATTATCAGCATTGTATTATGAGACGTGTATTGTCAAGGTAAATTAGACCAAACAATAGTCACAGTGTCTAACCTTAGTGAAAATTATTTATTTTTTTATTTTTTTTGCATGCAGTGCTGAGTTTGATCTCCCAAGTGATGCAAGCTGCACAGATCAGCAATGTGATAAAGGAAGTTGTGCTCAAGACTTTGAATGCGTGGCTCAAGCTCTCCTTGCCACTCTCTGAGACCAGAGACCTACTTGTGGCGTTAATACCTTACTCCAATTACGCTCTCTTGTGTGAAGTGAGTCTTTTGAATGTGATCGTCAATAATGTTTCTCTGTCTGAATTGATGTTTCCAATAATACAATTAGTGCTTGATTAATGAAGATTAATATTTTAAAAATCCTTTCAGCCTGTCATGGAAGCACTAAGAACTGCAGTGACTGATGTTGGTACTTATAATATCCCCAACACAGTGATGGACTTTGTCACACAGATGTTACGGTTGAGGCCTGTGCTGGAGGAGGCTCAGCATGCAAACGATGAGGTAAAACTGACTGGATTATATGTTGTTTTTTATATAAAATTGCATTCCTAGTATGCTGATTAAGTATTTGTAAGTAGAATGGAGATAAGAGTGTCTTTTAAGCTGTTTGTAGTACTCCACTACAGAATATACGGCTTCGTTTTCAGAATACGGCATCATTGGTGTACAGTTTGTTTACCTCTGTAGTTGAATGCCATTCACGGCTATTGCTACAATGTGCCCTTCAAGCAGAGCACCAGGCAACGGTGGTGCAGGTAGTTGCACTTTTACTCCAGTGTGCAGCTACCCCTGGCCAGTACCCTACCGACGAGACTACCTCTAACATTCCCTTTGCTGTTTGGTTTACCATTCAGGTGAGTGCAGGATTTGATACTGATAATGGTGATGTGCTTTTCTGGAATGCATTTTACATGTATGGAGATGACATGCTTTTCTGAAATACATTTTACATGTTTGGAAGCTATGTTGCCAATATTGATTAGGTGTTATTACTTTCAGGATGATATTATGACATTTGAGGGAGAGCAGCAGGCAGAATTGCTTCAGCTCTTCCAGCCAGTGTACCTGAAATTGGTGGATACCTTCATCCAGAAATCCCTGCTGCCTCCAGATAATGCTCTGTCCGCAGAGGAGAAGGAAATGTTCCGTTGTTACAGACAAGACATCTGTGATACCTATGTGAGTGTTGGAAGAGAAGATAAATGTACATTTACTATTTTAAATGCGAATATATGAGCATATATTATGATTAACAAAGGGGTTTGATATATGTCCCAAAAGGATAAGTAAATGGAGCTTGAATCTGTTATGATTTCGCTGCAAAGCTCAGAAGAGGATTTAAAATGTATGATGAAAGTGGATGTTCATGTTGTTTTCTTTCCAACAGATGTATGCATATTATGTATTAAGAGGAGATATGCTGAGTCATTTAGAAGTTCATCTTAAGGATGCTGTAGTTAAAATGCAGAGTGACCCCACTGACTGGCGGTACTTGGAGGCAGTCCTGCATGCATACTCCTCTGTAGCTGAGACTGTTGCCGAAACAGATAACTTCTATGTGCCACGCTTCATTCAGAGTATACCTCAGATACCATTCTCTGATAATATTCAACTAATATCTGTGGCATTAACAACACTAGGTTAGTAACCAATACGTTTTAAGATTGTTTTAGTGAAATATGTCTGCTTATATGTATTAAATGGCATTTATAGAAAGTAATTTTTATTAGTGACATAGTCATCATGATGGAGTGAGTCCTTTGTCTGAAGTTTTATTACTGTTTGATAATTTCAACAGGAGCATATGCAGATTGGCTGAACTACCACCAGGATCACATGCACCATGTAATTCCCCTCATGGTGGAAGGACTCGTAAATGCCTCTCTTGTTGGGGCTGCCTCCCAAGCCCTCAGGGACCTTACGTTAGAGTGCCCTCTCACCATCTCTCCCTTCTCACAACCCATCTTGACAAGCTGTCAGGTGAGTTGGCTGCTCTGATGCCTGATGTATTTTGTTCATTGACTGTGTTAGAAGCACTTTTAGTAATGCTAGAGAGAGCAGTGGTTGAAAGGATATTCCAGAAATGTTGAAAATGAAAGTGTTAGTAGGAATTTACTGAAAATGTATGCAAGAATCATCTTCTAATTTTCATCACTTATCTAAACAGAGAGCACTGGAGCAGAGTCGACTGGACAGTGCTGAGACAGAGCGAATCATGACCATCATCAGCCGAGTGCTCTCTGTGGGCAAGGACCAGCCCACTATCATGACCTACCTCAATGCTACCCTCACTCCCTATATCTCACGTCTTAGTCAGCTAAAGGATCTCATGGTGAGTAATAGGATTTAAATTGTAAAAGCAGGGGTTGCAAATACATGACAAGCATTATAGGGGTTTGTGATGAGATACTGAAAGCATGTATGTATTGGTTAGGTACTAAATGCATGTGACCAATCTAGATTCTGGGAAAGATATTTACCCACTACTTCATTGGATCTGGGTGATGTAAACTTCTTGTCAAAAAAGATTGGGCTGTTGGATGGGTAACAGAAATGACTCATCATGGAAAAAATTAAGCTAAAAGGCAGGTGATATGAACATTTCACTGTGAGATGTGTTAGTGTGTGGCAGTTGACGGAGACTCTTTGGTGAACAGAACACTTATGCAAAGGTTGCTTCAGTGGGTCTTCAGGAAGTGGCACATTTGCAAGCTCCTGCAGTTTTTCCATCAGTCCAACAGGATCGTGCATACCATCTGTGAGCCACACCTGGGAAAGGACCATCTCCAGGGAGGACACTTATTTCCAAATGCAGGAACCTCTTGCCTGCCATTGCTGCTGATGCAGGGTGTATTGTGGAAATTGTATGAAAATAGCTATAGTGCAAACTAGCTGGATGTATATTATGAAGTCTGGTTAACAAAAATTGTTTACTATCATCTTGGTAAAACATTATTGTTAACAAACAACTAAGAAAACATTAAAAAATTAATCTACAAAAAGAGAATAGCATTACAAAGAGCAGGCAAGGAGTCTTGCTACCTTGCATGAGTGTACAAGTGGACTGGGCCTACAAGCCACATACCTAGGAGAGTTGCTGCTCAAGTAAGCTTAATGCCCAGATATTGGTCCAAGTGCGAGCTGAGCTGCAAGGCACTCAGACCCAACAAGTTACTCAGATTGATAGCCAAGAAATGGTTGGTTAGAAATGGTGTAGTGCAAACAGAAATCATTGCAGTAAATAGTGGAAATTTGTGTCCTGTAATGAAAGATGATATGAAAGAATTTAATGGTGGAAAAAGTATGGATATTGGGTTGTGAACAGTTAACACACTAGCGATGCTACATTTTCAAGCCGAAAAGAATATTTTCCGGGTGGCTTCAAAATCACGTGCCGCCTGTCATGGCCGAGAAAATCAGAGCGCCTGTCACGCCTAGTAATGTTTACTTTTCCGGGCGTCTCATATGTGGGACACCTGTCGTAAGTGGGTTAAGGAAAATAAGAACTGATTTCTTAAGTACTGTGAACTCTGGTGATTTCATGATAGTAGAAATAAAAAGTTGACTACTCTAAAGATCATTGAGAAAATGTGTATGTTCTGTAACCCTTGATGTCAGTTTGGTGTAATGCTACCCCCACCCCCTAAAAAAAGTAGGAAAGAAGAAAATTAGTCCCAAAAGAAAACATACAAGATTTAGAATCTTTGAAAAGTTCTGACCATAGGAATTAGGTAGTGATATTAACAAGATATCTTATATTGCTTTGTAAGCTGAAGAAAATGATTAAGAATCAAGGCACAAAATCTCTTTTACAGTTGGAAAGAAAGTGAACTCCATTTTTTTGTTATTGTTGCTGTGACTTTGGACTTGTAATAGATACAGAATGTGATGACTTACTGAAAGTATTCTTTTGATGTAATAGAAAGTGTTTTATTAGTTAGATTTTTTCTAAGATATAGATATTTCTCCTTTTTTTGTCTGACTGAATGAGGGATGTGTTTAGCCTCTCTGATCCAGATGAAGTGACTATCAAGTTGAAAAATAAATTGTTTTTAGGGGCAGGTGAGGTGACAGATGATGTCATGGGAAAAAATTGGCTGAAGACTAGGGTGACGGGAACATTGTGTCACGAGAATTTTGACTGAATTCCAGGGTGATGGGAAGGGCTACCAAGATTGCACAAAGCTCTTGGAGGGTGATTGGACTTGCCCCATATTATCTAGAATCACTGAGTAAATGACAGATATTCAATTTGTCAGCATTTCAGTGCTTGTCAGAAGTTCCCTCAGCAGTCACCCAGTTCTTGAGTTGCCTTTAAACAACACAGCTCTGGTGATAAGGGAGCTAAAGTTTTCATTTAGCTAGGGTTAAATTATATTACCCTTGTCAAGCTTTTGGGCAGTTTTGATCTGGATTTACACATTTCAGTGATGAATGACAGTATAAAAATCTTCAAAACATGTGAAGTTGTTCCAGTTCAGATAGTTCTGAGATGATTTAGATTTATTGGATGTTTACACTATTATTCTTGTTTGTCTTTTTATTGATATATCCACCCCCTTCCAAAGTGATTATGCAGTAAGAATTGCATGATTTTCCATGTCTCCTTATCATAGAGAATGTTCCCTTGTTTCTTGATTTTTTGGTGAAAACGCTGACTTGGAGACACTTCATAATTCTTGCATTCTGAGAGAAATGTCCTAAAAAGAGAGGGTGTTTAATAAGTGCTGTGTATTTTCTAGCAAAGGTGAGTAATGGTATTTGATAAATTTTATCTAACACACCAATGTA
>NW_020869354.1:97357-119857 GCF_003789085.1 Penaeus vannamei | reverse complement strand
CGGCGGGGCCGTCCTGGACCATGAAAATCGTCTTTTGAAATCTGCGGAATAACTCTACGGGGTCACGTAGCCAAATTTCACTCTCAGACCCTGTGGAAAGACGAAAAACAATTACATGGCGATGTGAAACTATGTATGTAAGGTATATGAGCACATATAGATAATTTTCGTGTACCCCATGACCTTTTGTTTATTTATATTGTTACTTCCGTTTGTTTCTTTGTTTGTTTATTGATTGTTTATTTGTTTTTTTTTTTATTGTTAGTTTGTGTTTTCTAATATTTCTAAAAGTTATGGACACATTTTAACGAGATTTTAACCAAAAGTGAGTTTTAACCTAACTTAGACGCTTATTGCAGTTTGGTGGTGATGCGGACCATAGTTTGGATCCAGGAATTTTTTTTTCTAACTCGAAAAGTTATCAACAGATTTGAATAAAATTTTAACCTGAGGTTTGTCTTAGCCTAATTAATATTCCATTTGGTGGTGATCCTGAATATTTGGCAAAACTACTCCCCATGGGTGGGGGGGGGAGGTTTGCATTTTCGAAATGTTTTGCTCATAGATCAAAGTAACTATGTATGATGAAAACATAAAGAAAAGAAAATGCACCATATGAAAAACATATCATGTTTAGTTATTTATATGGAAAATTTCTTCATTGTCGTTTTTTGGAGGCTTGCCGGATTTTTGAAATTATTCCGAAAAAAAGAAGGTT
The DNA here is from genome assembly GCF_003789085.1 of Penaeus vannamei. NCBI lineage: Eukaryota > Metazoa > Arthropoda > Malacostraca > Decapoda > Penaeidae > Penaeus > Penaeus vannamei. The sequence goes on along the minus strand of NW_020869354.1, from coordinate 119,139 downwards.
GGTCTCATCTTATGTGAAATTTGATAAGCTTTCAGAAAATAACCTCATATTTTTATTATCTCTAATCATTGCGTCACAATTGCCGATTTTCTAAGGTAACATCAAAAAAATAATATTTCGGTCGACATCGAAAATCGCTGCTACCACCAAAAAAATAACGGGCCTTGAAATTTTCAGGGGAGAACCGGGGGCCTAGAAACTCCTTGAAAATGCATTAAAGTCAATTTCGGCAAGAGGGGCGAAAATTGCCGAAAAATCAGCAGACGGTCCCCTTAATGCAGTGGGTCTGGATGCTTCAAGCCATCACTTGGCCCAAAATATGGTCATTAGGTTCATGTGAGAGGACATTCTGCTGAATGTGTAGCTTGTGTGCAGTGACTAGACTCCATGCCTTCCCTTGACAATATTATTTTCTTTCTTTGTGCATAAGTGTTTTTAGCTTTTATGCCATATTCCAATGTCTATATTTGTCATTTGATTTGCTTTATCCAGATGGTAACTGAAGGTTTTCCTTGCACAGACTTCCTATCATCTCTGTAGGGAGTCTAACTAAGTGCAATAATAATTACAGTAACTTTTGTGGGGTGGAATATTGAATTTTCTGTAATTCAACCTGTGCTGCCAGTCTTGGCGAGCAGGATTAGGATCCTGAGCATGGAAATAGCATCCTCCTGGGAGCCAGTCTTTTGCCCATCATGGCTCACAGATGATACAGTTCACACTTATTTATGTATAGAAATAATGCAAACAGCTCTTTTAAACACCAAATGAGTCTAATCACCCTCCAAGAGCTTTGTGCATTTGTGGCGAGTCTTTCATGTGACCCCTGCCTTCAGCTGAAATGCTCTCAATGGCAAGATTGCATCACCCCCATCCCACAGCCAGAATGTTCACATCACCAACCTCTCAAACTAGATTTTTTCATGGACAGCCATACTTTTTGTTCAGTTTAGTGTATATTTTTTTTAAGTGGTCATTGTGTCATAGGATGCAGAATTTTTTATACTTGTGTTGTTTTTAAATGCTGATAATAGGGATTTCTTGTGTGTCTGTCTGTCTCTGTATTTTCTTTCTATGCCTTAACACTATTTTGCATTCTAGGTGTTGAAGCACTAAAGCTGCCAGAAGAAGGAACAGTGCGGAGTGCTGGACATTTCCTCTCTAGCTTCATCCTTCTCAGCCGCGACGCAAGTATCGGGTGCCTCCAGCCTGTGGTTGCGCATAACACAGAAACTCTCCTTCGGACACTTATGTTCTGCATTTGTATGTATATATTTTTTTCTTCAGATAAGTTCTTAGTTTTCTTTGATTTGAGCTGATTGACATGGATTGATTTCATGAGTTTAAAAGTCTCTGACAGTAGAAAGGCTTTTCATGAGTTTAGTAGAAATTACTGACACAAGATTTAAGTTAATGCATCATCAGCCAGTAATGTTCCAACTTCAATTAAATTTTATCTACAATTATAGGTAATTCTCCACGACATAGCCTAAGCAGCTTCAGCGATGTTCTCAGCGCATTGTGCAAAATGTATGGGGATGACCTAACTCGCACCTTCAAGACGGTTCAGGCTGATGAGTCATTCCTCTCTCCACGGGTCACAGCACAGCACAAGGAGGAGTTTGCCAAGAAAGTCTTAAAGTGAGTGGTACCGTCTCTTTAATCTTGGGATAATGGGCCAGGAATAGAGGGGCAAAGTTAACAAGATAATGAATTCCAGCTTTCCTGCCTACACAACACAACCTAGTACTGATATGTGCTTCATGTCATGTGTGTACTCCTGAGTTTAGCTTTGGCAAATTGGCAAAAAATGAGGGCCTGTAACTCCTAAACCCAATGCTGCCAAGAATGATATGGATGTCCATGCCATGCCCACTTAAATCTAGCTTATTGATTGTATCTATATTTATACAGCCTCACAAGTGCTTATACACCAAAGAGACTATCACTAGTCTAACCCCATTCCTTGATTATGGAGTTGTTTCGTTTGATTTGATATAGCTAATAGTATTGACAATAACACTGTATCATATTGTTAACCCTCGCAATTTAGATGATGTGACCAGATACTCATGAAAAACATTTGACATGAGTGCTGGGTGACATGAACTTGCTGAGGGCTGGAGTGTACAACACTTGAAGAGGGTGATTAGAATGAGTCAGTATTTCCATCAATAAATGAGTGTGAAATATACCATCTGTGAGCAATGATAGGAAGAGCTCCAACTTCAGGGAGGATGTTTTTCCAATGTTTGGGATCCTACACCTGTCAGTGGTGCAGGTTGTATTACAGAAATTGAATATTACAGAAAAATATATAAATTACACAAAAACAAAATGCAGCTCAATGTTATTATTGCACAGAGTTATGCACTACCTTGAGAGATGATATGGAGTTGGTGCAAGGAAAACCGTCTATTTCCATCTGGTTACAGCATATCAAATGACAAATATAGGTGTTGGAAAATGCCAAAAAATTTAAAGCACTTATGCAGAAAGAGAGAAAATAACCTTAAAAAGGGGAGGCATGGAGTCCTGCCAAGCACATGAATATTCATGTTAAGCCACACACATTAGCTGCTCAACTAAACCTAGTGCTCAGATTTTGGGGTATGTGCAGCAAAGCTTCTGGATCCAAAGTTAATGATAATAATAAAACATCAACATTAATAATGAAGAAATAAATAAGGAAGGGGAAAATCAGATGAGTTCATGGAGACTACTAATCGTCTCCTTGGCGGCGGAGCACTTGTGGAACCATATATTTGTAGATACATTTCACAAAGCAATAACACAATGAACATCACATTTTCCCAGCTGCACAAGGTTGATGACCATGAACAACTGTCTAATACACACATGTTAAAAGCAGTCTTGATTGCTTGTGGAATGGTGGTACATAGTACCTGGAAAGGAGTCTAGACATTCAATGGCTGTCACCTGTTAGCAGTAGTATAATTTTTCTGTAACATCTGTAAACATCACTTAGGTGAATTTGCTTCTCTGCTTCATATATGAAATATCAATATATATATCATATATATCAAGGGCAGTTGTGTGGACAATGTCTTGAGGAAAGTACCTGTTACTATGGAATTAGGTATTGATATTGCAGTTACTTCTTTTTAGAGTACATGTAATTGCATGCCTCTTTTTTCTTTTTTTTTCTTTTTTTGATAGAGAGAGAATTAAGGAATATAATATCCTTGAGTAATTATTGCTTTGCCCAGAACACATTAGGTAGTTGTGTGACAGTGATATTTTCTTTTACAGGAACAGAGGCAGCAAGCGCAGAATTCTAGAGGCAGTTACTGATTTAGCTCTGATTGGAAGAGGTCTGGCTGGGACTGACTATGGGGCTCAAACCAGAGGCTTCCACTGACTATAGGCTGTCCCTTTGCATCTCTGAAAACTGAGCGCATTCTGCAAGCAGCTTAAGCCAGAGTAGGATTGTTTGACTCAGGAGTATGCATCTTGTATAAAGGTCACCCATATGCATTGAGATGGAGGGCAGCAATCACTTCAGCAGCTATGGCGTTAATTCTTCTCCTTTTTTCTTTCTTGTTGACATTCACTCTCCACCCTCTGATATTTTATTTTTTATCTTATATTGTCTCTCATGGTTGTTTCTTTCCTCATGGCTGTCAGCTTGGAGAAGGAAAGGTGTATAGTGTATACATGTAATTAAGGCATCCCACTATCCCAGTTATTATCATTGGCATGGAATGCTTCTGAGAAGATCTTCCTTGGCCAGTCAGAAGAAGAAAAATATTTTTGACAATCTGTCCAATATGGCGTTGATCACTGTATTTGACGCGGATTGTTACAGAAATGGAAGTGGAAATATTAAGATTTCTCTTTTTTCCTCATCACTTTACAGAGCTTTGAATGTTATATATTCCAAAGCAGGACATAGTAATTTTTGCACATAAAACTAGATATTTATTTTTGTTGTCAGATCAATACAGTGTAGATTCCATGTGGCAAAAAGTAATGCCTCCCACAGTATTATCCTTGTGTGTGTGTGCATTTCCCCACGTATAGCATATAGAGTGGGACAATTTATCAGGCTCGCTTGCAAACCCAGCTGAGCTTCGGATGCATGTTATATCCCTCCGGTCATCCTGAAGTGCGAGCCCTGCAATGGACAGAAATATTATACAATTCCTAATTTTGAATGCTGCGACCTTGCATCAGGGTTAAGTAGCAAAAGGTATGAACCTCGTTAGAAAAAAAAACAGTGATAAATTTTACCATTGGTTTACAATCGTAACATAAGCATCATAATCTCCATTCCACTTCTCTTGTATCTTTGTATGTCCCGATATACTTGTTTATAGTCCACAGTCTACTGGTTTTGATTGAAATAAATAGCTGTATGATTAGGTTTTGTGAAAAAGAAAGAAAAGGAAAGCATTAAAGAGGTTAAGATATTAAAATTGGTAGGAGTTACTTTTGATAGTACCCCACTGGAGGACAGCAGCAAAGACTTTGATTTATCTTGCATCTCTGACTCAACTATTATGTCAGAGCCAATTAGGACCTACCGATATAAGAGAGAGATAACAAAGCGACATTTAGTTGGAAAATAAGTACAGAGATCTCTTTGTTTTCGGTATATGGTATATTTTTGTGTATTTGATTTTACTGTTTTTTATTCTTTTTATTATAGTAGAGGAAAAGGTGATACTACAAGTGTTATGATTCAAAGACTCCAGTTTTCATATTAATGTTTTGGACTTACCAATTTTTTATATGGTTTTAGAATCGGTGGTGTTGAACATGAACATATACATATTTATATATACTGGATATATATACAGTGTAAGGCATGGAAAAGTTGTTATTATTTGTTTAAAAAATCTTTTGGAAAGATACAGGTGATATTATACTTAACCAGTTTGAATAGGCTTCTAAGGGAGTTGTGATGTTGTACAAATATTTGATTCTCCACCTTAAAATACAGTCCTAAGTATATTTTAGTCCTTACCATAAGCAGCCCTCGCATACCCATGCCTGTGTCAGTCAAAATGTGTTTTTTTCTCAATCTATTTACACAGTTTTTGCAGTTTGCCTCCTTCCATGTCCACATTTTTCCTGTACCTGCATTTTTTGCATTTTCCCAAGACTGACGGAGGTTCCAGTACTCAGTACTTTCCTCTTTTTATCCCAAAGATTTTATGGAGAATCATTTGTACACATGATAAGTCTTTTATTGGGATCGAGGGTGACTTCTGATGCCCCAGTTTGCTAAGCGATGTAGACGTTTTGAAGATATATATTTTTTGGCAATAACAGAATTTATGATCTCCCTCCAAGAAAATATTTGTGATGTATTAACTATTAAAAGATTTTTTTTACTTCTATGACTTTTGTTCACATCATTTTATTATTATTTGCCTCATTCTCCTGTCCTTCCTCATCTTCCTCTTCTTTCTCTTTCTCTGTCTCTTTTTTCCTTTTTTCCCTTCTTTCTCCTCCTCCTCCTCCTTGTTATCCTCCTCCTCCTTCTCCTCCTTCTTGTTATCCCCCTCCTCCTCCTCCCTCCCCCTCTCCTCCTCCTCCTCCTTCTCCCCCTCCTCCTTCTCCTCCTTCTCATCCCCTTCCTTCTTTTCTTCTTCTTTCTTCTTCTTCTTCTTCTTCTTCTTCTTCTTCTTCTTCTTCTTCTTCTTCTTCTTCTTCTTCTTCTTCTTCTTCTTCTTCTTCTTCTTCTTCTTCTTCTTCTTCTTCCTCTCCTCCTCCTCCTCCTCTCCTCCTCCTCCTCCTCCTCCTCCTCCTCCTCCTCCTCCTCCTTTTCCTCCTGTCCCCCTCTTTTTCCTCCTCCTCTTCCTTTTTGCTATCCCCTCCACCTTGTTTTCTGCTTTCTCTCCTCCTCCTCCTCCTCCTCCTCCTCCTCCTCCTCTTCCTTCTTGTTATCCCCCAACTGTTTTCTGCTTTCTTCTCCTCTCTCCTACTTTTCCTCCTCCTCCTCCTCTTCCTCCTTCCCTCCTTTCCTTTTCTCCTCCACCCCCTCCTCTTCTTCCTCCTCCTCCTTTTCCTCTTTCTCCTCCTCCCCCTCCTCTTCTTCTTCCTCTTCCTCCCCCTCCTCTTCTCTTCCTCTTCCTCCTCCTCTTCCTCTCCTCCTCCTCCTCCTCCTCCTCCTCCTCCTCCTCCTCCTCCTCCTCCTCCTCCTCCTCCTCCTCCTCCTCCTCTTCTTCCTCTTCCTCCTCCTCCCTCCTTCCTCCTTGTTTGCATAATACACAAAGCTTTGAAAGATGACAAAAAAAAAAAAAAAATCACACGATTGAGTACTGCAGTAATGAGAAATATCTGTGCAGAAGCATTGCCACCCACTCAAAGGAGAGAAAATTCCAAGGCAAAAATTATTCTTTGCAATAACACTGGAGTGTGTGACGGTTTATCCCCTATTGACTCTAATGGTGAATGTCTGGCTTTGAGTGTCTGTTGTATGGGAGTCGCTCTTATACTGACTGAAAAAATTGAGTGCTCATATTGGAAATAGATGATCAGATCTCATGTTGATTGAGCAGTGAGATTTGTGCAATGTTGCAGACTTAGGGAATTTTGGAGAAAATAGAAGGTAATGAATATTTGTTTTTAATGTATAAATACCATATTAGCCATTTGTTGACAATCTTGCATCAGAATACATGATAGTGACATACATGGCTTAAATGCTGTTGATGATTACATTTTTAAAAACAACTACCTTTTTAAATTTGTAAAAAGAAATATGCTTTATATCATATAATTCCGAGACAGAAGAACAGCCAGATTTTTTGGCTTAAATAGTATGAAAGATTTTTTTCTTCAAAACTTAGATTGTTTTTATGTTTTGAAAAGAATTAGAGGAAATGAAATTAATTGGCTTCTGTAGCTTATATCCTCTCATCATTATTTTCTTCTTATATATAATCCTAAAGGCATTTGACGTTTTTTATTTTTTAATATTTTATTTTATATTGGCGTGATTATCTTTCAATTTCTTTTGAAGTTATCTTGTTACTCTACATCCACCAACATATTCTATCATTATTATTGATGTATCTACAAAGGTGCTATGATTACATTCAAGGTATATGGTCATGTATACAGAAATATCAAAGCATAATCTACACAGTCTGTTTTCCCACTCCCTCCATCATCATTTTCTTCTTCATGCTTGTACTCATACTCTTCTTACTCCTCCTACATTTTTCTCTCCTCTGTCTGCTTTTTTCTTTATCTTCTCCCTCCTCCTCCTCCATCTCCCTTTTTCTTTCCTTTTTCCTCTTTCTCTGCTTCTGTGTTGGTCTTCCTGTGCTGATCTAGTATTATTCTTTCCATTTTCTTCTTCCTGTTGTCTCCTTTTCCTTCCCCATTCAATTCTCTTTCCCTTTCACACCTCTGTCTTCAGAATACTTGATGAGGTGAAAGGTCCTGTGCCAATCTTATTAGTACCATTGTAATTATTATCAGAATTTAACTGTTCTCTCTGTGAATAATTGTTCATACTGATCATGTTTTTATGGTTTCAGTAAAGATCAGATTTATCTTGTATATAGGTCTTTCCAACACTGTACACTTATGTTTTCAGTTAATTGACATGTATGTTTCTTCTATCATTATCAAGGGGTGACATCCAGATATTGGTATCCATTAATACATACTCATACCATTAGTAAAGGTTGTTGAACTTATAATAGTTGTAGGTGTTTTGTCCATTATGACTGATCATAGAAGAAACTGTGATCTGTAAGATAGTTATTTCAATTAATTCATTGTGAAGTTGCCTTTTCATTGTATCCATATAAAATATTTAAGCTTTCTACCATCTTGTAATTGTTGCCATATATTTTCACTGTTAGCTTTAGGGACTTGACTTGCAGGCAGGTGATGTTCCCTTCGGACGACTCTCTCTCAGCCTAGCTGGCTTCCATGGCATTTCTCTTGTTGTCATTACTCACGGGATTGGCACAGTTCTTGTTTAGACCTTGAATTTGTACTGGTATTTTTTCTTTCTTTCATTGTTCTTTATCTTTTCACCCCAACATATTTGTTTTGTTTTACATTGAGTATGATTGGACTTTTATTACTTATCTTGACATTACAGTTGACATCATAATTGTTGATTGTTCATTATCATAATAACCAGTATTTATCATCATTATTATAATTATCATTATTATTATTATTACTTTTTTATTGATAGTATTATTGTTATTTCTAGTTAGATCATTTACAGTATTTTTATATAATTCTTTTACTTAGTATTATTGCAGTTACTAGTTGCTGCTTTTTTGTTGTTGATATACCTATTGTAATTTTATTTATTTACCATAACCAGTCTCATACTTTTCTTGTTTTGTCTTTCCCCTGTAGCTATAATTGTGAATATTGAGTAGCAGATTACTTTTTCATGTTTTTTTTTCTTCTTGAGCTTCATAAATCTCTCATTTATTTCTTTCCATGTTATCAGCAGCACGAACAACATTCTAACTTCCACTGGGGATTATTCACCTTCACTCTTTGTTACCCTGTACTTCCCCTTTGCAGCAGCAGTTGCATTAATATACCTATATGTCTACATGTGCATACACTTTTTTGTATGTGCCATATCTACTGTTTGCTTTACTATATTTAATGTAATAGGTATAGGTATTACCTCTCTCTTTATTTAGTTTTTTTTTCACTATTTAATTGCCCTTTTTTATTTGCTTTTGGCTTATTTATTCTCTGCTGTGAATTATAGTACAAATTAAGAGTCCAGATGATTATTGCCTTTTTCCTTTAATTAGATTTTTATGTTTGCCTGTATGTGATCCCAATGTTCGTAATTAATTTAAATTCTCTCTCTCTCTCTCTCTCTCTCTCTCTCTCTCTCTCTCTCTCTCTCTCTCTCTCTCTCTCTCTCTCTCTCTCTCTCTCTCTCTCTCTCTCTCTCTCTCTCTCTCTCTCTCTCTCTCTCTCTCTCTCTCTCTCTCTCTCTCTCTCTCTCTCTCTCTCTCTCTCTCTTTCTCTCTTTCTTCTCTCTCTCTCTCTTTCTTTCTCTTTCTCTTCTTTCTTTCTCTCTTTCTCTCTTTTCTCTCTTTCTTTCTCTTTCTTCTTTCTTTCTTTCTTTCTTTCTTTCTTTCTTTCTTTCTTTCTTTCTTTCTTCTTTCTTTCTTTCTTTCTTTCTTTCTTTCTTTCTTTCTTTCTTTCTTTCTTTCTTTCTTTCTTTCTTTCTTTCTTTCTTTCTTTCTTTCTTTCTTTCTTTCTCTCTTTCTTTTGCCAGTGTAGAGAGATTTCCAATTTCTGACAATATTGACTGCCTTATCCAACCTTCAGTCATCTTAGTGTTTAGTGCTTGGCTATAGTCAAATTGTATGTCTTCTGACACTATTGTTTTGCCTTTTGTTATTATTCTTATGGCAGATAGCAAATACTGACTGTGTTCTTTGGTCATGTTCGTCACCTTTGGGAGGGAATGAATTTTGAAGTTGGACAACAAATCTTCACCATAAAGTGGAAGCTGGGAAGTAATATCATTTTGCTTCCAGTTTAGTTGAGGAAATGTATTTTAGATGGTATATTAGAAAATGCAGCTTGTACTGTTGGTGACAAGTAGGGCATTGGGAACATTTGGAGGCACTGCTACTGAGGTTGGTTAGTTTCTTTGAGAACCATTTTTCTCTCTTTCCTTTGTACATGTTAAGACTACAAAATGTTTTTGTTTTGAAATAGGCTCTTCTCTAACTTATGTTTTTTTCTCCATGCAAGAATCACAAGTAATCATACCAATCACATACATTTCTATCATCCATGTTCAAATTGGTGAAATATTTTAAAAGGTTAAATAAATACAACATTAATAATCATAAGCATGGAGTAAAAGGTGTGAATATGCATTCATCTGCCATGTATTTGAGGTTTTAAATTTTATAATGTGGAATAAACTGCTCAAAGTTGTATATTTAAATATTAGAAAATGTCTTTCAGACTTGTCTGTTATGTAAGATATATGTGCAATGATTTTGTAGCAAATGTTCTAGATGTTTTAAGATATTGTCAAATATGCAAGGAAGGGCCATCTTTCCACAGCCACATCTATGAAAGTTCACCTCTGTAGGATTTCTGTGGCATTAAGCCGTTTCCATTCCTGATTGCCATAGCTAAGTATAATTGGAGTGGAAAATGAAAATGCTGTGTTATAAATTGAAGCTAATGGTTAAAAAGCAGAAGGAACCACATTACTTTCTCCCAAAGGGAAGGAAGTGGGTGTAATTAAAGTGGAATAAGGAACATGTGATTTCGATCACTGTGTATGTAGGTGGTCTGTTTTATCATATTTTTACCATATATCCTAAATGACTGGAGAGCAACTATGACATCTAGTCTCTCTGGTGTTGTGTATATAGTTATTACTAGGTATTGTTTGACCATGCTCATTGTGAGTGATGACTTTTTTGTTATATGAAATACTGAAAAAGATCATGTGTATTCTTTCTCCATGGCACAAGGTGGGTCTCCAATATTTTAATTAGTAGCCTAACCACATACAGAATATTTTAGGATAACTTTGATTATAGAAATGCTCTGATTATATAAAATTATTTCACAATTTTAAGACAGAGAAATTATCAGATACTGGAATTATCGGGTTTGGGATGGACATTCACTATAATTATCATATAAACATACACAACAAACAGAAAATGGTACTTCAGTGACAGGTCTCATGCTTGTTGTCAGTCCTCAGTAGAAATCCTCCCTCAATCCCTTGCTCGTTGGTGTCGTGGGTGTGCTTAGGAGACGGAGACTGAGGCTAAGTGTTGGGGATCACCCTTACTTGGACCTCAGCCCTGGCCTCAGTTAATTTTGCATGTTTTTTTTCTCCCTTTTTCCTTTTTTCTTTCCTCTATCCCCCTCTTTTTTTCTCTCCTCTATCCCCCTTTTCTGTCCACATCCTAAAGTGTGAGGGCCGTGCTGAAAGGATGGAAGGCTGGCTCTGTCTCCGTCCAGGACGGCCCTCGTACTGCGTTTGCTCTCCCCTCAACCACCTTGACTCTTTCCTTCATCAAACCTTCCCCACCTTCAACCTTTCAACATTACTCTAGATAGTTGACGCATAGCAACTTTCACCTGACATCCCCCTTTACTATACCCTCATATAGTGCCATATGACCTTAGATGTCTAGCACATTTATTTTAACCATTAACCATTTTATTTCGCTTTTAACCATTAACCATTGCTCTCCCCTCTTTACCATTTTCACAACCATACCTTTAACTAGCATATTTTGTCCTAATCGTTAACTCGGTTTTAACCTTTTCGCCACAAAACTTTATCATGGTACTATATGACCTTTCCTTACCAGGGGCTCCTGCTCCAAGCCTCGCCCTTTCGCCAAATCTTGAATACGTCACTGACGACCCTAGATATTGACGCGGCTGAACCTTTTCGATAAATCAATAAATAGAAATTTTATGATCCATTAGATAATAGGAAATATACAAGTGACTAATAAAAATAATACAATAATAGGTCTCATTGAGAGCACCGGTTGGACGTCCTTGGAGCTCAAAGCGGCGGCCAGCGCCCTCGGGACGCAAGGGTGTCCCAAGTTGGGCCATATTGAGAAAGTAAAATAATGAGTAGGATGATGATAACATTAATAACTAATGAAAATAATTATAATAATGATGAAAAATCAGTGACAAAACATTAGACGGACAAGAAAAAGTCACTGCTGACAACCAATAAATTAATATTACAGTGACAAAGAAAGGGGAATCTTCACGAAGTATACGGTCGACTTCCGAAGAAAACCAAGTATTCGCACATTAAATACAAACTAAAATCGGAGTACTTTATTTATAAGAACAGAAAACTCAGAGTGGTACTGGATTGCTCGGATTACAAATAGAAAATGTATGGTTAAACGATTAAAAAAGGACCAGTTAAAACTATTCAATGATCAGAAACACAAGCCGTGTACAGTAACCGTTATTACCCAAATGAAAGGTAAGACAGACCGAGAAGAATGGAGGACGACGAGGACAGCAGATTGCACGGGCTTGCCTTCAAATGAAAAACGTATCTGTATCTATAGACCAGAGGCAGTGGAGTTCAGCATTAAACACTAATAAACTACATGACATTAAACCTCCATCTCTCCTTGGTCAATGGCATCCCATCAGAACAGACGCTGGGTAACTGCTCTTGCTCATCACCACCATAAGGAGGGGTGTTGTAACATTCAACAATGAACACCTTACGTTACGGAAGGATTGGTAGTTTGGGATTTGAATTTGTCTCGTTCCCATTCATGTCTCTAATAGTCGTTCCGAAATTCATGTGGATTCATGGTGTAATGGTGTTTTTATTCATGTCAGGGATGGAATATGCCTTACGATATTCAGACAAGCGACATATATCCAAAAGTAGTTGGGAAATCTGGGATACCAACAGTTTCGTTGCGTTAACACACATGTATGGAAACGTATCGTTGAATGTTTAGCATGATTACGAACGATATTTTTTCTGCATAGCTGTACATCAGTTTTATATGAATAGCCGTCGATATGACGGATGAGAGAAGGGGCGGTGACACCGGGTATCCAAAAGCAGGGGGGATACAATCAGAGAGGGAAATAAGTCAGTGATTTTGAAATTCATATCTAAGTCTAATAAAGTGTTTATTTCATGTTTCATCTGTATTTACATATTCAAAATATCTCCCTCAAATATTTCTTAGTATAATGCCTTATAACTGGGTCTTTGACGCATAAAATCAAGGAGTTGGCAACGGGCATTACCAGAGGTCTGCAAGCCACTGAGGTAGATGATGGCCACGCCCGCCGATAAGGAGCTTTTGGGGAGTTCGTTAGACTCCACAGGCGATATTGTAGTGAATGCAACTTTATTTATAAGTGAAGTAGTAACCCTGAGTGAGTCAACTGCCGTACTGCTACTTCTGCCAAAGGGCTTTTCGTGTCAGAGCGGCCGAGCAGTGTGAACCCTCCGAAAGCACGGTCGGTCTGGGTTAAATATGGTCGCTAAACAAAATGATGAAAAAAGAAAACTTGGAAACAGTAAAAAACAAACCACAAAAGAAATCGAATCCGAAGTATTAAAAAGAAATAAAACACTGAACACCGAAAACCATCTCCGAGGGTTCTTAATATTATTAATATTTACTAAAAGCACGGCGTGATTTATATACAACACTTTTACATTTGTAATATGACGTAACTTATAACAAAACACAACAATTATCTGTACAAGGTATTCCACAGCAAGCAGAATCCAGACAATTGCCACAATGAAATAAAGATAAAGAATGTGCCTTTGTCTCCCTGGTTAATATTTCAGGTCAATGCCCCGTTGCAGTCTTCCGTCCTCGGATCTCTGGCTTAGGGGGAGCATTGCCTGCGCATGTTGAGTCTAGTTTTACGTTTGACCTCCGCTCATCAGGTCAGGCTACGGAGGTTGGTAAAAATAAAAGCCAAAAAAGTAACCATGGTCTGTGAGGCTCTTAACAATCATCGTGTGGTTTTCTATTTCATCTTCACTATCCATATTTAGAATGGTAAAATGTGTAAAAGAATATCTTCATCTCGCCTTAATTACCTGGCGGGAAGGGTGAAACGAGGCCGTTGCCCTGAGGTGACCCGAAATAGCTGGGAATGCTTTCAAAGGCGGAAGATGTAATTTCTTTTTTCGCTTTACATATCGGATCCTTTGAAAAAGCCGTTCCGTTCAGCCCTCCCGAGGCGTAGCTGCTTCCTCGAGAGCGGGGCGAGTGCTTGCGTTGCCTTACGATCACTCTCCTCAGCCTGGGCCCGAAAGGAGTGCAGCCACGGGTCAGCAGGGACTGGAGTTGCAATCGTAAGGTCTGCTCACGCTTCAGCTGTGAATGCATAAGTGGCACTCTCTTTTTCCTCGCAAAACTGCAGCCTGGAAGTTCAGATAAAAGTCAAACGGGCTCTGGTCTGGCATCACACGGTGTTGATACAAGGTGAAATAGTCACGTGGAGAACCAGTACCCCGAAAATGGTCTTTTGATTTTCCTTCGAAAACTAGCCAGTCTGTTATTCCATCAAATGCACTTATTATCACTTCAGTCGTGCCTGGCACATGACTCTTGCCATCTGGCACATTGCTTCCCCAGTGGATGGTTGTGTTACATTTTCCATTTGCTTTATCCACGCCTCCAACTCTTGCGACCTCTGCAAGCCCTAAATGCCGCTTTACCTGGCTGGGGCATGACTAACTCTGGCGCTGAATCTTATGGCATGAATTGCGGACTTGAAGCGTCTCTGAACTTCGCGGACGAGCGCTACCTTTCCCGTTTCAAATTTATTGAAATTCGTCGTGTTAGCAATAAAAACCTACATAAATAGAATAACGTAAGTTCAGAAACATCAGCAAGTATAACATGAAAATGGTTGGATTTAACACTACAAGTTCCCACATTTGGAATCGCTAGTCCAGCTTAAGACTATTTCGGGTCGCAGCCAAGAAGGCGCCAGGGGGCACTCTATCATCATGATGTCATTATTATCGCTATAATTTTCTATTTGACACTATATTTTAAGGCTCAGTGTCAGCATCAGTGCTGTTATCTATAGCCTTGTCAACGCTGATATTACTAATTACGACTGTTACTTTTTCTGTCCCATGTTATCATCATCTACTAATTAATCTTATCATTTATACCTTTTATAATAATACCTTACCAATTTGCTCGTCCCCACATGTGATCTAATTCTTACCTATTTATGGAAGCAGCAGCTTCATCTTATTCGAGGAGACAAACATTTCCTGGAAAGCAGGCCCCTTTTAATTTTTTTCTTTATATTCAGGACGCCTATTTATCACCACGCTTCAGCCGACCTTTAGAAAACAAAAACTGGCAACTCACCCTAGACTGCCCTACCCTGCTTCGCAAAGGAAAGCAATGGATATATAGCCTATGCATTTTAAAAACAGAAATGAATACGTGTAATAGCATCAGTTAATAAGAATAAAGAGAGAGACAGAGATAAAAAGATAGATATATTGGTAGATATATATATAGAGAGAGCGAAATAGTAGTATTCCAGCGCCTAGGTTGAGTAGCCAGTTTTTCCTTTCTTGAGAACGGACGCACGACACAACGAACGCTCTTCCTGGAGTCTGACCGCTTGCTACAGGACTCCTGACCTGTTCCTCAAGGTCCCAGAACAAAACGCCATGCATACCGGAAACATATGCCCCGCACAAATTTCTCGCTTAACACAAGAAAAAATAAAGAGAAGAAAAAAAAATACGCTCAGCCCACGTGTTAAGGAAGGAATGATGAGAATGGGAGAGAAGAGAAAGAGGGGAACGTGGAACGAAGGAGTTGGAAACACAGAGAGAGAAGGAAAAATGCGAGAAGGTGGTCAGAAAATGATAGGGCTGAATAAATACGTCGATATAGATAGGTTGATAGATAGAAAACGAAACGAAAACAGGTATAGAGAAAAAGAGGAATATGTGGGTAGATGATAATTGGAATGTTGAATACAAGTGCACACACACACACATATATATGTATATATGCATGTATATAATATACACATACATATATGCAGGACCGCCGCCGAGGGGGGGGGGGGGTAGCCAGGGCAACGACCCCGGGGCCCGTAAAAAATTACAGGTCGTTTATTGAGCCAAAGAACAACTAACTCAGCAAATTTATAGGGTGTATTTATACTAAAATAACTTTACAATAGTTAACTTTACCAAAAATAAGAATAAGGAAGTAGTTCAAAATTTTTAAAAAGTTATGTGATAGTAACACTTTCTTTTAGATTTTGAAATTCATAGTTAGAGTAACTTACAGTTTATATCAACATGAAAGTTTAAGGGGGAAAATGGCGTTTTCTATTCGGAAAAGGCGTTTTACACACACACACACACACACACACACACACACACACACACACACACACACACACACACACACACACACACACACACACACACACACACACACACACACACACACACACACACACACCACACACACACACACACACACACACACATATATATATAGAGAGAGAAAGAGTGACTGAGACTGATAAAAGAGAAAGAGATAGAAAGATAGATAGACGGAGATAGATAGATAAATAGATAGAAAGATAGACGGATAGAGAGAGAGAGAGAAAGCGTTATCACCAGCCACACCATTACTGTTCTCATTATAGTTATCTACATCAGTGGCCCCCGTGATAAGGCATTTCTACTAATAAAGGAAACGAGAGGCGGTAGACACGAAAAGCCACAGAATTTTCCTAAAAAAAAACTCTTCTAGAAAAGTCGTAGATTGTTACGGAATTTCTCTATGACTTTATCACTGGTAAAAACTACGTGAAGTTTTCCGCCCTTTACTCGGCCCCAAACCACGCCCATCGCCTCCCTCCGCCCTTCCTTTCCCCGATCTGTCTGTTCTTCCCGTACTCTTAGTCGCCCCCGTCTCATTCTTGCGTCTTTTCACTCCTCTCTCCCCCTTCCACTCGCTCTCCTTTCCGCCTTGAACCTTATCCTCTCTCGCCTCCATCCTGCCTCCATCCTGCTTCCATTCTGCCTCCATCCTGCCTCCATTCTGCCTCCATTCTGCCTCCATCCTGCCTCCATTCTGCCTCCAACCTGCCTCCATTCTGCCTCCATCCTGCCTCCATTCTGCCTCCATCCTGCCTCCATTTTGCCTCCATCCTGCCTCCATTCTGCCTCCATCCTGCCTCCATTCTGCCCCATTCTGCCTCCATCTGCTCCATCTGCCTCCATTCTGCCTCCATCCTGCCTCCATTCTGCTCCATCCTCATTCTGCTCCATCCTGCCTCCATTCTGCTCCATGCCTCCATCCTGCCTCCATCCTGCCTCCATCCTGCTGCCCATTCTGCTCCATTCTGCCTCCATCTGCCTCCATTCTGCTCTGCCTCCATTCTGCCTCCATCCTGCCCTCCATTCTGCTCCATCCTGCCTCCATCCTCCATTCTGCCTCCATCCTGCCTCCATCCATCTGCCTCCATTCTGCCTCCATCCTGCCTCCTCCTCCTCCATCCTGCCTCCATTCTGCCTGCCCTGCCTGCCTCCATCCTGCTCCATTCTGCCTCCATCCCTGCTCCATCCTGCCTCCATTCTGCCTCCATTCCTGCCTCATGCTCCATCCTGCCTTCCATTCTGCCTCCATCCTGCCTCCATCCTGCCTCCATTCTGCCTCCATCCTGCCTCCATCCTGCTCCATTCTGCCTCCATCTGCCTTCTGCTCCATCCTGCCTCCATTCTGCCTCCATCCTCCTCCATTCCTTTCCTGCCTCATCCTGCCTCCATTCTGCCTCCATCCTGCTCCATCTGCCTCCATCCTGTCTGCTCCATTCTGCCTCCATCCTGCCCTCCATTCTGCCTCCATTCTGCCTCCACCTATCCTCCATCCTGCTCCATCCTGCCCTCCATTCTCCATCCTCTTCATTCTGCCTCCATTCCTGCCTCCATTCTGCCTCCATTCTGCCTCCATCCTGCCTCCACCTGCCTCCATCTGTCCATCCATTCCTGCTCCATCCATTCTGCCTCCACTGCTGCCTCCACCTGCCCATTCTGCCTCCATCCTGCTCCATTCTGCCTCCTGCCTCCATTCTGCCTCCATTCTGCCTCCATCCTGCCTCCATCCTGCCTCCATTCTGCCTCCATCCTGCCTCCATCCTGCCTCCATTCTGCCTCCATCCATCCTGCCTCCATCCTGCCTCCCTGCCTCCATCCTGCTCCATCTGCCTCCATCCTGCCTCCATTCTGCCTCCATCTCTGCCTCCATTCTGCCTCCATCTGCCTCCATCCTGCCTCCATTCTGCCTCCATCCTGCCTCCATTCTGCTCCCTGCTGCCATCCTGCCTCCATTCTGCCTCCATTCTGCCTCCATTCTGCCTCCATCCTGCCTCCATCCTGCCCTCCTGCCTCCATTCTGCCTCCATTCTGCCTCATCCTGCCTCCATCCTCTCCATCCTGCCTCCCTCTGCCTCCATTCCTGCCTCCATCCTGCCTTCCATTCTGCTCATCCTGCCTCCATTCTGCCTCCATCCTGCCTCCATTCTGCTCCATCCTGCCTCCATCCTGCCTCCATTCTCCATCCTGCCTCCATCCTGCTCCATTCTGCCTCCATCCTGCCTCCATTCTGCCATCCTGCCCATCCTGCCTCCTGCCTCCATTCTGCCTCCATCTGCCTCCATGCCCTGCCCCACCTCATCCTGCCTGCCTCCATCCTGCCTCCATCCTGCCTCCATTCTGCCTCCACCTGCCTCCATTCTGCCTCCATCTGCCTCCATCCTGCTTCTGCCTCCATCCTGCCTCCATCTGCCTCCATTCTGCCTCCATTCTCCTCCATCCTGCCTCCATCCTGCCTCCATTCTGCCTCCATCCTGCCTCCATTCTGCCTCCATCCTGCCTCCATCCTGCCTCCATCCTGCCTCAATTCTGCCTCCATCCTGCCTCCATCCATTCTGCCTCCATCCTGCCTCCATTTCTGCTCCATCCTGCCATTCTGCCCATTCTGCCTCCATCCTGCCTCCATTCTGCCTCCAGCCTCCATTCCTGCCTCCATCCTGCTGCCTGCCTCCATCCTGCCTCCATTCTGGCTCTCCACCTGCCTCCATTCTGCCTCCATCCTGCCTCCATCCTGCCTCCATTCTGCCTCCATCCTGCTGCCTCCATTCCTGCCTCCATTCTGCCTCCATCCTGCCTCCATCCTGCCTCCATCTGCCTCCCTGCCTCCATCCTGCCTCCATCCTGCTCCATTCTGCCTCCATCCTGCCTCCATCCTGCCTCCACTGCCTCCATTCTGCCTCCATCCTCCACCTCCATTCTGCCTCCATCCTGCCTCCATTCTGCCTCCATCCTGCCTCCATTCTGCCTCCACCTGTCCATTCTGGCCTCCATTCCTGCCTCCATCCTGCCTCCATCCATCTGCCTCCATTCCTGCCTCCCATCCTGCCTCCATTCTGCCTCCATCCTGCCTCCATTCTGCCCATCCTGCTCCCTCCTGCCTCCATCCTGCCATTCTGCCTCCATCCTGCCTCCATTCTGCCTCCATCCTGCCTCCATTCTGCCTCCATTCTGCCTCCATCCTGCCTCCATTCTGCCTCCATCCTGCCTCCATTCTGCCTCCATGCCTCCTCTGCCTCCACCTGCCTCCATCCTGCCTCCATTCTGCCTCCATCCTGCTCCTCTGCCTCCATCCTGCCTCCATTCTGCCTCCATCCTGCCTCCATTCTGCCTCCATCCTGCCTCCATTCTGCCTCCATCCTGCCTCCATTCTGCTCCATCCTGCCTCCATTCTGCTCCATCCTGGCCTGCCATCCTGCCTCCCTGCCTCCATCCTGCCTCCCATCCATCCTGCCTCCATTCTGCCTCCATCCTGCCTCCATCCTGCCTCCACCATCCTGCCTCCATCCTGCCTCCATTCTGCCTTCCTGCCTCCATCCTGCCTCCATTCTGCTCCATCCTCCTGCCTCCAATCCATTCTGCCTGCCTCCATCCCTCCATTCTGCTCCATCCTGCTCCATCCATCTGCCCTCCCTGCCTCCATCTGCCTCCATCCTGCTCCATTCTGCCTCCCTGCCTCCATTCCTGCCTCCCATTCTGCCCCCATCCTGCCTCCATTCTGCCATCCTGCCTCCATCCTGCTCCATTCTGCCTCCATCCTGCCTCCATGCTGCCTCCTCCTGCCATCCTGCCTCCATCCCTGCCTCCATCCTGCCTCCATCCTGCCTCCATTCTGCCTCCATCCTGCCTCCATCCCTGCCTCCATTCTGCCTCCATCCTGCCTCTGCCTCCATCCTGCCTCCATTCTGCCTCCATCCTCCATTCTGCCCATTCTGCCTCCATCCTGCCTCCATCCTGCCTCCATTCTGCCTTCCATCTGCCTCTCCATTCTGCTCCATCCTGCCTCCATTCTGCCTTCCATCCTGCCTCCATTCCTGCCTCCATCCTGCCTCCATTCTGCCTCCATCCTGCCTCCATCCTGCCTCCATTCTGCCTCCATCCTGCCTCCATTCTGCCTCCATCCTGCCTCCATTCTGCCTCAATTCTGCCTCCATCCTGCCTCCATTCTGCCTCCATCCTGCCTCCATTCTCCTCCTGCTCCATCCTGCCTCCTTCTGCCTCCATCCTGCCTCCATTCTGCCTCCATTCCTGCCTCCTCATCCTGCCTGCCTCCATCCTGCTCCATCCTGCCTCCATTCTGCTCCATCCTGCCTCCATTCTGCCTCCATCTGCCTTCCTGCCTCCATTCTGCCTCCATCCTGCCTCCATTCTGCCTCCATCCTGCCTCCATCCTGCCTCCATCCTGCCTCCATCCTGCCTCCATCCTGCCTCCAATCCTGCCTCCATCCCTGCATCTGCCTCCATCCTGCCTCCATTCTGCCTCATCCTGCCCATCCATCCTGCCTCCATCCCTGCCTGGCCTCCATCCTGCTGCCTCTGCCTCCATCCTGCCTCCATTCTGCCTCCATTCTGCCTCCATTCTGCCTCCATCCTGCTCCATCCTGCCTGCCTCCTTGCTCCGCCTGCCTCCATCCTGCCTCCATTCTGCTCATTCTGCCTCCATCCTGCCTCCATCCTGCCTCCATTCTGCTTCCATTCTGCCTCAATTCTGCCTCCATCCTGCCTCCATTCCTGCCTCATTCTGCCTCCCCTGCCTCCATCTGCCTCCATCCTGCCTCCATTCTGCCTCCAATCCTGCCTCCATTCTGCCTCCATCCTGCCTCCATTCTGCCTCCATCCTGCCTCCATTGCCTCCCCTGCCTCCATCTGCCTCCATTCTGCCTCCTGCCATCCTGCCTCCATTCTGCCTCCATTCTGCCTCCATCCTGCCTCCATCCTGCCTCAATTCTGCCTCCCTGCCTCCATTCCATTCTGCCTCCATCCTGCCTCCATTCTGCCTCCATCCTGCCTCCATCCTGGCCTCCATTCTGCCTCCATCCTGCCTCCATTCTGCCTCCATCTGCCTCCTGCCTCCATTCTGCCTCCATTTCTGCCTCCATCCCTTCTCCATTCTGCCATCCTGCTCCATCTGCCTCCATCCTGCCTCCATTCTGCCTCCATTCTGCCTCCATCCTGCCTCCATTCTGCCTCCATCCTGCCTCCATTCCCTCCCTGCCTCCATTCTGCCTCCAGCCTCCTGCCTCCATCCTGCCTCCATTCTGCCTCCATCCTGCCTCCATTCTGCCTCTCCATTCTGCCTCCATTCCTGCCTCCATTCTGCCTCCATCCTGCCCATCCTGCCTCCAATTCTGCCTCCAACTGCCTCCATCCTGCCTCCATTCTGCCTCCATCTCTGCCTCCATCCTCCATTCTGCCTCCATTGCCATCCTGCCTCCATCTGCCTCCATTCTGCCTCCATCTGCCTCCATCCTGCCTCTGCCTCCATCTGCCTGCCTCCATCCTGCCTCCATCCTGCCTCCATTCTGCCTCAATTCTGCCTCCATTCTGCCTCCATCCTGCCTCCATTCTGCCTCCATCCTGCCCCTCCTGCCTCCATTCTGCCTCAATTTCTGCCTCCATCCTGCCTCCATCCTGCCTGCCTCCATTCTGCCTCCATTCTGCCTCACCTCCTCTCCTCCATCCTGCCTCCATTCTGCCTCCATCCTGCCTCCATCCTGCCTCCATTCTGCCTCCATCCTGCCTCCATTCTGCCTCCATCTGCCTCCATCCTGCCTCCATTCTGCCTCCATCCTGCCTCCATCCTGCCTCCATTCTGCCTCCATCCTGCCTCCATTCTGCCTGCCTCCATCCTGCCTCC
>NW_020869354.1:89857-92357 GCF_003789085.1 Penaeus vannamei | reverse complement strand
GAAGAATGGTATGGCTTGGTGGTCGAGATGTGGGAGGTTTTCCCACAAGTCTAACTCCAGGTCTCGGTCCTAATTAACAGGACCGGGCTTTGTTCGAAACTAAGTAAGTCTCATATCGAGTCCCAGATTCGCTCGTCTGACTCAGTGCTAACCTTGTTCATCACTGAATGAGTTAAAAAAATTTCCTTAACTGAACCATTGCATGCCCCGTGGACCACATTATCCTTACACACATGATGGGTCCCCGGGCAAACTAAACAATATCATTGTTTTTCATAAAAATTATCAATCATTTTGTAATTTTGTGATCGGGGCTGTGAACTGTAAAGTCATATGCATTACAATGGCTGAATATATATGGGTAAAAGAAAGGGATGACCACTCACGCATCTAAAGGAGCAGCATTCACTGCACAATCAGCCTCGTCGTTGTGGTCCTAGGACGTCGTTTACACTATCCCTGCTGGACTGCTAATTTGTTTTTCTTTTTTTAATTTGGACTATGGCCTACAAAATTGACTAAACACTGTATGTAATTTAATTGCTCTGATCAGTTGCAAATTGAAGACACTAATGATGGTGGTGGATAACTAATGGACTGCACTGCAGCCAGAGGGAAGGTGTCTCGCCTACCACGGGAGTGTCTTGGCAGAAGCTCGACACAAACCATACTAGCATAAAAAAATCATATTAGTATGATTTTTTACAAAGATAGACTCAAAGATTAGACCATAGGAAATAATAATTATTATCAGTGAGCCAGAGTTTTTTAAAATATTAGTATGGTTTTTTCATGCTAGTAGAATTCGTGGTCGAACTTCTTTAGTCCTGTTTTGTAAATAAGAGCTATCTGTCATCGGACGTAGAGTCTACTTGAAGGTAGGTATCGTACACAATCACTTTCACAGAAAGAAATAGATGTTATGTTCAAAAGAAGGACGGGTAGGTGGTTAACGAAACTACACCAAGGATTTTAACAAGTGCACACTACATGATTGAATATAGTAATAATAACAATAATAAATATATTTACAAGAAAGAGAGAGACAGACAGAGAGAGAGGAGAGAGATGGAGGGAAAGAGGGTGAGAGAACAAGAGTGAAAGGAGAGAGATGGAGGGAAAGAGAGAGAGAGAAGAGCGAGAAAGGGGAGAGTTGAAGGGAAAGCGAAAGAGAGAGAGAGAGAGCATTCTACACGAAAACAAACGAAGCATTAACAAAAAATTCCTTATATTTCCCTTTTATTTCCTCGGCCCAGGATGGATACAAAAACTCCAAGCTGTGATCTTTTGAAATTTAACAATTTCGGAAGTAAACGAAAGACTGCTACACTTCAGGGCGTCCCGAGCCTGAAATGGAAAACTGGTAACTCAGCCCAGCCTCTGAAGTTCTCCGATTCCTTGCCTTTTTCAAATAATGATGATGATAATAAAGTTCTGTAGAGGACTGCAAAGTTCTGTGGAGATAAAAAGAAAAATGCCCAAAATATAGTATGATGGTTATAATATCATTAAGCGCCAATGCGAAGGCCTAACATCGTAGCTATATAACTCCATTTTGTGGGTTATAACAAAATTTATATATCATATTTTCACATCTCTTGCAGTATCCTTACGAATAAATGTAAATGTAAGCGAACGGCGCTTACTCACACAGCTGGAATATTTCGCAATTAGTAGCACGAAGTATAGCAGCGTCTGGGTGGATTTGTTAGTTTATTTGTCTATTGTTTTTGTCTTTTCTAAGATTGGATGCATCATAGACCACTGTTTATCGCTAAAGTTCCCCAAATTTATTACCCTTGCCTATCGACAAATAATAGGTTTTTTTCCTAATATTTTGTCGTTTTACTGCAACGTTAAAAATCTATTTCATTCTATTTTACCATTATTATCGTTATAGTTATTAGTATCATCATTGCTAATATTATTTTTCATTTCATTATTATCCTTATATTATTATTATCATTTATTCTTGTTTTGTTGCTATCATCATCATTACCATTATCGTTATCACCATCATCTTTTTTTATCATAAATCCTTTCCTCAGTACAACTCCCATCATCACCCCAACATACGATCGTCAATTTCATAGTTTCTGAAGCCAATCGAAATTCTCCGGCGTCCCCGAGAGGCGCGAGAGAAGCTGTTCCCGGCGAGTGTACATGCCATGAATAAATTTAGGAAACAGATGCAGGACCTTTCAGAGTAAGTGTCAGCCCGAAAGTCTCTTCTCACTCGGCGCGCGAATGGGCTTCTATTTTATTTCTGTGACGCGCCCATCAAGCCACGGAGTAACGCTTATGTGTAAATCGGTAAGTATGTCTGTATATCGACTGCCTCGAGTGTGAGGAGGATAAATTTTGCGTCGTGTGTGTTGAGTGAATGAGCATTTCTCTCTTATTTCTCCTCCTCCTCTTTTTTATAATAATAATAATAATAATAATAATAATAATAATGATTCTTATTATTCCTATTATTATAATATAATTATAAATATAA
>NW_020869354.1:72357-84857 GCF_003789085.1 Penaeus vannamei | reverse complement strand
CTCCTCTCCACCACCTCCTCCTCTCCACACTCACCTTCCGCTCCTCTTCTACCACCCCTCCGCCTCTCCACAACCGCCCTCCTCCTCTCCACCACCCGCCGTCCTGCCCTCTTTCCAGCACCCCCTCCTCTGCTTCCGCCACCCCGCATCCTGCCTCTCCCACCACTAGTCGAGCGCGATTACAGGTGGGAGCTGCTGTGGAAACATCAACAGAGCATCGCGCCCCGATGCCTACCTCTCCAGCCAGCGCCTCCCCGCTACCCTGTCTACACAGCCCCCGCCTTCCTTCCACTCTTCCACGCTTGTTTGACTGTTGGTACCGATGATGGATTGTGTCGCATACCACCTTCCTCCTGCTCCACCAACCCCCTCCTCCGTCCCCACCACAGATCCACCTTCGCTCTCTCAACAGCCGACCCCGTCCTCCGCTCTCCCTACCCGAACTCTCCTCCCTCTTCACCACCCTACCCGTCGCTCCTGCGATGTCCCACCGCGAGTCCCCTCTTCTCCTCTCCCCCACCCTGCCGCCTCTGCCACCACAAGTTACTGTTCGCGACACCCTCCTACCTCTTCCACCAACAGGCACCTATCCTCCTCTCGCACCGCGACCCATCACGGCCTAGTGCCGCACTACATGCTTTCCGCATCCTCTTGTTCCACCACACCCCCATACCTCCTTCCCAGCACCACCCCCTCCTCTACTCTCGACATCATAGCATCTGGCCAGACGCACCCTCCTCCTCTCCGACCACACCTTCCATCTCTTCACACCCCCTCTCCTCCTCTCCCCGCACCCCCTCCTGACCTCTCCCCCACCCCCTCCCTCCTCATCCCCCACCCCCTCTCTCTCCCCCATGCCCTTCCTCCTCTCCGCCCACCCCTCCTCCTCTCACCCTACCAACCCCTCCTCCTCCTCCCCACCACGCCCCTCGCTCTCCACCACCGCCCCTCTTCCACGAGTGACTCTCCACTCTCCTGCCTCTCCGCTTTCCTCTGACTTCCGGCTACTCTCACTAAACCCTGATGTATATTATTTGACTCTTAGGCCGAATTGGGGAAAAGAAGAGAGATTTTTGTACGCGTGTCAGGATGCCCCGAAAAAAGACTAACCATAAAACGTGTGATTTTAATTACCGATAACTGGTCAACCGCTGACGTCACCAACTATCGACCAGGCTTCAGCTAGGGCGGAGTGGAACAAGAGGAAGGAGAGGGAGGGAGAGGGAAAAGAGGGGGGTGGAGGGGAAGAGGAAGAGAGGATGGGAGAGGAGGAGTGGACAAGAGAAGAGAGGGAGAGGAAAAGAGGGAGGGTGGAGTGAAACAAAAGCGGGAAGGAAGGAGGAAGGAAAGGTGGGATGGAGGAAAAGGAAGAGTAAGAGAGAGGGGAGAGAGGGGAGAGGGAAAGGCGGGAGAGGAAAAGTAGTGGGAGGAGAGGAAAGAGGAGGAGAGGGAGAGAAGGACGACGGGCAGGGAGGAAGGGGAGAGGGAAAGACGGAGGGGGAGGGAGAGGGAGAAGACGGAGGAGGGAGAGCAAGAAAGAGAAGGAGGAGGACCGAGGGAAAGAGGGAAGGAAAGGAGGGAGGCGGAAGGGAGGGAACGAGGGAGGAAGGGGAGAGAAAGAGGGAGAGGGTGAAGGAGGAGAGAGAGAATGGAGGGAAAGAAAAGAGGAAGGGAGGAGAGAAAGAGGAAGAGAGAGAGGGAGAGAGAAAAGAGAGAGAGAGAGAGAGAGGGGAGAGAGAGCTTTGTGTAAGATCTAAAAAAAAAATAGGTAGTATCTGCTTTATATACATACATCAAAAGCTACTTTAATACAAGTAATTATAGAAAAAAAAACATAAAACAATGTGCAGAGACGGAAACAAAGGGAGAGAATGGGGAGGAGGGAGGGAGAGAGGAAGAGAGAGAGAGAGAGAGAGAGAGAGAGAGAGAGAGAGAAGAGAGGAGAGAGAGAGAGAGAGAGAGAGAGGAGAGAGAGAGAAGAGAGAGAGAGAGAGAGAAAGTGTCTAAGATATCTGTATATCTCCCATTATATGTGCCTAAAAATTACTTACTAAGAAACTTCAATACTAGACATTATAGAGAGACAATTAACTAACATAAAACATGCGTACCGACACGATTTAATATCATAACTTGATTTCCCATTCAATCCTATTACGTAACTAAGCCAATAAATGGTCTGTTAATTCGTTGCTAAAAAAAAATATGTCACCTCGAGGGATAAGCCATTTTGTACACGTATCCTGCCAATGGCTTTACAGATCCATCCAAATCTAAAAAAAAAAAAAAAAAAAAAAAAAAAATACTCTCCTTATTTCGTCGTACAACTTCCATACATTTTATTCGAAATAACTGTGGTTGGGGAAATAGCAGCGATATTTTTTTTCCCTCGTACTATGGCATTTCTCCATATGTTTTATTAAAAATTAGATTTAGGTCAATTCATCCTTCGGGTCACATTGAGCAGGGCATCCCATTACACTAAGTAAGTCGGTCTTTTCATAAAAAAGAAAAAAGAAAAAATGTGGAGTGCTACAGGCTCTTGAAAGTCGGGCAAAAGGGAAGTACTAACAACACCACGCATATAAAAAGATAACAAGAGAGAGAGAGAGAGAGAGAGAGAGAGAGAGAGAGAGAGAGAGAGAAGAGAGAGAGAGAGAGAGAGAGAGAGAGAGAGAGAGAGAGAGGAGAGGGGGGGAGGGAGAGGGAGAGAGGGGAGAGAGAGAGAGGGAGAGAGAGAGAGAGAGAGAGAGAGAAGAGAGAGAGAGAGAGAGAGAGAGAGAGAGAGAGAGAGAGAGAGAGAGAGAGAGAGAGAGAGACAGAGACAGAGATAGAAAGAGACAGAGACAGAGACAGAGACAGAGACAGAGACAGAGGACAGAGACGGAGAAGAGAGAGAGAGAGAGAGAGAGAGAGAGAGAGAGAGAGAGAGAGAGGAGAGAGAGAGAGAGAGAGAAGAAGGAGAGAGAGAGAGAGAGAGAGAGAGAGAGAGAGAGAGAGAGAGAGAGAGAGAGAGAGAGAGAAGAGAGAGATTGAAGAGAGAGAGAGAGAGAGAAAGAGATGAAGAGCGGATTTTAACTCTCTATGCAGTGTAGGGGATTTAATTCTAAAAAAGGGAGCTTACCCTTTCAAAGACACGATTAGAACCAGATCAACGCAGACCTTTTCAGTTTTATGTCAGTGTCACTTTAAACTGAATCCAGAGCAATTAGAAGTGTATGAATTCGTGCTTTTGTTCCTGTTCTTGAATTAAAGATTTTTTTTTATGAAGTGTGAATAAAGTAATATATCTGTATGTTGAATATTTATTTATATGATAAAGGACTAAATATGATTCATATTCCTGACGAGAGATGAATAGGTGATTCAGAGATATGAAATATATTCCTAAAAAGAGATAGTTGGATGATGAATAAAGATGATGATAATAAATAAATATACAAGATAAGAATTTATTTCTAATATCTTGAACAATGAAAAGAAATACCAAAATATCAAACACTTTCCTTAGCAAGCTTCCACCCCCTCCACCCCCCCCAAAAAAAAAAAATCGAGAAAAAGAAAGAAAGAAAAAAAGAAATGATGTATATAAAAAGAGATAGAGAAAAAAGAGAGAAAGTATTTCCAATTGGAACACGTCGCACTTACCACGGTTTGTGCGAAAAGAAATTATAAAGTTTCTCCTCTGAGTCATCACACAGCACGAGCCACCCGGGACTGCTACAAGGAAGGGATGAGGCGACGCGGGGAGACCGGATAGAAAATTCTTTTAGGCTCGGGAACGGAAGAAAATAAATTTAGGCTCGGGAGAGAATAGACTTTTTTGGCTTGGGAAAGGATGGGAATAGATTTAGGCTCGGGAACGGAAGAAAATAATTTTAGGCTCGGGAACTAAAGAAAATAATTTTAGGCTCGGGAACGGAAGAAAATAAATTTAGGCTCGGGAGAGAATAGACTTTTTTGGCTTGGGAAAGGATGGGAATAGATCTAGGCTCGGGAACGGAAGAAAATAATTTTAGGCTCGGGAACTAAGAAAATTCTTTTAGGCTCGGGAACGAAGAAAATAAATTTAGGCTCGGGAGAGAATAGACTTTTTTGGCTTGGGAAAGGATGGGAATAGATTTAGGCTCGGGAACGGAAGAAAATAATTTTAGGCTCGGGAACTGAAGAAAAATTTTTAGGCTCGGGAACTGGAGAAAATAAATTTAGGCTCGGGAGAGAATAGACTTTTTTGGCTTGGGAAAGGATGGGGATAGATTTAGGCTCGAGAATAAATCGATTTTTTTAGGCTCGTGAACGGAAATAAATGAATTTAAGCTCGGGAACGAGTAGAAAACTCTTCGCTCGGCAAAGAAACGAATAAAGAGAAAAATGAGCCTCAAAAACGAAATTAATAATAAATAAATAAATAAATAAATAAATAATTCTAAGCTTAGAAAGAAATAGGCCGTCAATGGAAAAATGGCTCGCGAAAATTTAAAGAAATTATAATAACGATTAAAAAAATAAATAATAATAATAATAATAATAATAAATAATAATAAATAATAATAATAATAATAATAATAATATAATAATAATAATAATAATAATATATAAGATAATATAATATAATATAATAATAATAATAATAATAATAATAATAATAATAATAATAATAATAATAATAATAATAATAATAATGATAATAATGATGATAATAATAATAATAGGCTCAGGAAAGGAAAATAATAATTTAAGGCTCCGAACAGATAAAATAAACATGAAGATACACAACTCTTTCTCGAGAATGGGAGCAAATAGGCCTATCTTAGGCTCAAGAACGGGAAAAAGTGCTCGAGATCGGAAAAAAAAACTTTTATGCTCGAGAACGGGGGGAAAAAAGTATGACGATAGGGGAAAAAATACGACATGAGAAAGGGAAAAATATTTTGCGTCAGAGAGCCAGAAAAATAAGCTTCAGAGGTGAAAGAAATCTTTTAGTCACGAAAAGGGATAGATCTTTCAGCTCGAAAACAAAAACAGAAAAAGAAGAAGAAAAAAAAAAATACTCGAAAGCGACGAAAACATGTATTAATATATTCAAGGTTCGAGATTGACAACGACATTATAATGACAGGAATCCTGAGACTCTCGCATCGATTATCCTGGAAAATGATAGATGTGTGTGTCTAAGAGTCTGCATATCTCTCTCTCTCTCTCTCTCTCTCTCTCTCTCTCTCTCTCTCTCTCTCTCTCTCTCTCTCTCTCTCTCTCTCTCTCTCTCTATATATATATATATATATATATATATGTATGTATGTATATATATATATATATATATATATATATATATATATATATATATATATATATATATATATATATATATATATATAAATATATATATATATATATATATAATATATATATATATATATATATAATATATATATATATATATATATATATATATATATATATATATATATATATATATATATATATATTAGTATATATATGTATATATATATATACATATATACACATGCAAACCTGATTTATCATGCGGTTCTCGTGTTTATCAGGACTTATCGGCACTAAATCCTTTAAAATCCATCCATTAGCGATGGAATCTTATCCAAATGCAAATACCAAACATCTGGTTTCTGCGAATGAACGTCACGGGGAACAGAATTCGCGTAATTATTCTTTTTTATGTATTTCGTTGTTTCATATTTGCCGGGCATGTTTTAATTATTCCACTTTACGTTTGTTATCCAGCGCATGTTACATCTGAACAAACATTCGCCTAAATCATTCATGTGATCTGGTCCTCCGGTTCTTCATTCACTGTCTTCATTAGAGTATGAGTTGTCATGCGATATTGGCCATTATGTCGACGGCGTATTTCTGGGATAAGACTACTTGCGATTTTGCGTTTGCGGTCATTCTTCCATGCCGACGTGTGTGAGAGATAGAGAGAATTGCTTTTTTTTTCAGTGGTTTTTTTTCCCCTTTGAGAATACTCCCCAAAGACCGAAATTACCCTTTTTACTTATTTGGTTTGCCAAGACAATGAAAAAGAGAAGCCATTCATAAAAAAGAAAAGGGATAATAGTATGCATGATTACTTCGGGCCTTTGTTTGGTCTTCTTCGATCTTATAAAGGACGTATTTATAGCAATGCCCTCACTCTTCTCGAAATAGCAGGCGAGGGTACGCCGCGTTGCCGAACCCACTACAAAATCCATTATAGACGTAATTAAGCGCCATGGAGTCGCGGTAACCTTGGTCAACCGAGAGAGAGCGGAAGGTTCACCTGCTGTTGCGTGAGTAATTGCTGACTTTGAGGATCGCTTCGTAATATATTGCTGGAGAGCGACCACCAGCTCGGACGTGTGGATGCGAGGCGAACAAAAGACGGTCAATTACCTGACGTCAGACTTGTCGGTTCGTGCTGCTTGCGTCGTCCTCTGCCGCTGGCAGATTTGCGGTCTTGATTCACCGATACAGAAGTCTATATTTATCTGTTGTTGACGCTAGACATTTGCTTTTAGGTGAATGAACTGTGAAGATGTGATTTTTAAATATTTTCATTTGCTTACCCTGTCACGTATGATACAGTGTGTAAATAGTATATGAACATTTACAATTCATATATTCAAAAGCTGTGTCGTGTTTTATTCTCTTTGATTCATCTTTGTTATCT
Organism: Penaeus vannamei; assembly: GCF_003789085.1. NCBI lineage: Eukaryota > Metazoa > Arthropoda > Malacostraca > Decapoda > Penaeidae > Penaeus > Penaeus vannamei. The sequence continues at coordinate 78,166 of NW_020869354.1, read as the reverse complement.
GTTTGCGATTCCCATGCCGCATTTTCGCTCCCTTTCCTAAGTAACCAAACGCGAAATAAATGAATGCGACACCGACCCGCAAGTAATGTCGAATTTCCGTTCCTTCAGCGTTTACAAGGACCACCTACGACCCCCTCCTTCGCGTAGGCTTAACGACTCATTGACTCCCAAAGAAAGTAGCCCAGGCAGGGACCCCCGGCCGTTCCTAGTGTGCATTACCGTATGATCGCGTGATTTGGCCCACGGAACACAGGGGATGATGACTCCATAGAGCGCGGAATGCTCGGGTTCGGTTCCATTGTAAAGGTAATCGTCCGTGTGTCGGTGCGTCGGGCTGGTCGGGCGGTCGGGCTGGGGGGGGGGCGCAGACAGACAGGAAAAGGTTTTACTTACCTTGGGCGTGTGGGCGGGTGGGCGGATACGAGTGTGGCATCTGTCTGTATATATGTATTTGCTCACACACACACACAGTGACATTTATGTAGTTCAGAAAATTATTCCATTGGAAAGGACCATAACCATAAGTAAGAAAGGAACCTACCTAACAGGATTATAAAAAAATAATCACAAAAATACAATAAACAAATAATCAAACAAGGAAATAAAGATAAACAACACACCCTTTCCCAGCACTGAACAAACACCCTGGAGTAAAAACAACAACAACAACAAAAAAAAAAACACTACAAATCACGTAAGTACCAGATAAAGAGTCGATTCAACTTCAGGACCCAATCAGGTTTTTCACCCAAGGCCATTCGTGCTGCAAATCGGCTAATCCAAAGGAACCAACGAGTACAACAAACGTCTTAAAAGGTCATTGCTCTGAGTGTGAAAAAGGTCACTTGCTTCAACGAGGTTCCTTAATGCATTGTACGCAAGTCAGAAACAGGAAATATGTCTCTGTTATATCAAAGGTTCAAAGAAATATAATCAATTTACAAAGGATGGAACGATCTTTGACATATTGTATTCTTGTAAGCATTGGGAATGTATTAATAAAGTCTAATAAATGTGCGTGCGTACTACTAAATTTGACATTGTGATATACACAGACATGATCTTTTGAACTAAGTACTATACAAGATTTTTCCTCTTATCATGCACCTTTATTCTACCTGGAAATGAGTTAAAAGCCGTGTTCATTTGTGCCAGAACTTTTCAATTTATCATCAGGCTCTCTCTGTTGCATTTGTGAAAGTTGAGGAATGTGGCGATACATTAGCGGGCTCACTGAAATATTAGAAGCCATAAAGTGTGGTTTTAATTGTCAACATAGTATACTTTATTGAACGCCGTGTGTACAGACAGATGAAACAGTGAGTCTGTTACTAGAAAAAAAAAAAAAATATTGGAAAGTCTACGTATATGTTTTGTCTTATTTCATTTGTCACAGCTTGTCCACGCCTGTGTAGTTAGCCAGGGTGGTAAATAAAGGATTAAACTAAAACCATCTGCTCGTCTGTCCTCTCTCTCTCTCTCTCTCTCTTCGTCTATCTATCTATCTCTCTCTTTCTCCCTCGCTATCTCTCTCTCTCTCTCTCTCTCTTTCTCTCTCTCTCTCTCTTTCTCTCTCTCTCTCTCTTCTTCTTCTCCCTCGCTATCTCTCTCTCTCTCTCTCTCCTTACCCTCCTTTGCCTTCTCTCCTTCCCTCTCCCTCCCTTTCTCTTTTCCTTTTCCTCCCTCCCTCACCTGCTCTCACTCACTCACTCACTCTCTCTCTCTCTTTCTTTCCGCTCTCTTTCTCTCTCTTCACACCTCTACTTTTTCACTTTCGTACTTGGTCCATTTTTGTATCTTAGTTTTTCATCCTCCAATTTCACCTTATCAAGTCAGGCCATAAGCCATGTTCCATTACTGTAGGCCTAAGGGTTAACAACACGACAATAGCACAATTATACAAAATCAATCGCCTGGAAAAATAAAGCGGCCCATATAATAGGTGCCAGAGGTCGCCTAGAACCCCTCCCCCTGTGTGTTTATTTATGATGTTATTCTTCGTGTTACAGAACATCCGCCGTGCTTCCAGGGTTCAGCGTGGATCAGCGTCGGGGCCTATTTTTGAAGCTGCGATCCCATTCCTTTTTGCCGACAACAATTAAAGTCGGATTGAAATTCAACTGTCGCTGTTGCAATTCGCTCCCTCCCTCCCTCCCTCCTGATCCTACTCCCCCTCTCTCCTCCCGATTCCTGGTCCCCTCCCTCCCTCCTTCCTTCCTGACTCCTACCACCCCATCCCTCCCTTTTGACTCCAACTCCCCCCTCCCCCCGTCCTGACTCATACCCCCCTCCCTCCCTTCTAACTCCTAACCCCTCCCTCCTTCCCCTCCCTTAATCACCCACTCCCTCCCTCCCTCCCCTCACTACCTTCCCCTGCCCCCTCGCCCTCCTCCCCCGCTTCCCCAGCAGTCGGGTAGGCGTGATGTCGCTAGGGAAAGGGGAAGGGAACCCCGGGGGAATAGAATTAGGGGCAGGGGTAAGGGAGGAGGGAGGATGGGGTCTGGGGTGAGATGAGAGGAGGGTAGGTAGGGGGAATAAGGGTCGGATGAGGGGTGAGGGGGAGGGGGGGGAGGGAGGGATAGAGTAAAGAAAGGAAGGAGAGGGGAAGGGAAGGCAGACGAAAACGGCTGCGTGTGGATGAGAATGTTTGAAAAGAAGTGAGAAGTGTGAGTTGGCGAGGGCGGTTTAAGGGGGGGGGAGGGTTGGGGAGGAGGCGGGTGGGGCGTGTGTTGGAGGGAAAGTTCCTTGTAACGGGGTCGGCGGGAGAGCAGGTAGGCCACGCGGGGCACATAAAGGCAGAGGAGGGGGGGTAGGGGGGGAGAGGAGAAGGGAAGAGGAGAGGAGAGGGAGAGGGGGAAGAGCAGAGGAGGGAGGGAGAGGGAGTAAGAGAAGAGGGGAGAGGGGAAATCTATTACATTGTTATGCGAGAGGGAAGGACGGAGAGAGAGAGAGAGAGAGAGAGAGAGAGCCGAAGAATCGACGCTTTCGGAGACGGCTGTAACAGACGTGGGGTGTCAGGCGGAGAACGAGGGAAAATTGGACGGAAATCGAAAATTAAGTTATATGCAAATGATGGCGCTGGCAACACGAATGTGGTGGTGAGCTGTTTATGGCGGGTAATGTGTAAAGAGTGTCTGGACCGAACACAAGAACGCAAGGACCGGGAAGCAATATGAGGTAATAATATTGTGTTCGCGAGGGAGAGAAAGTAATATTGTAATTAGGCCTACACATATACTTACATACACACATATATGTACGCGTACGTAAATGCATACACGTCTTATACTCGCATACTAGGCCTACATATATACTTACACATATGTACGCGTTCGTAAATGCATACACGCATTATACTCGCATGCACGCGTACGTACGGACATATATGCCTACATACTTACATACATGCATATACATACGCATACAGACATGTATAAATACATCATTCATGCGCACACACACACACACACACACAGCACACACACACACACACACACACACACACACACACACACACACACACACACACACACACACACACACACACACACACACACACACACATCACACACACACACACACACACACACACACACACACACACACACACAACACACACACACACACACACACACACACACACACACACACACACACACACACACACACACACACACACACACACACACACACACACACTATATATATATATATATATATATATATATATATATATATATATATATATATATATATATATAATATATATATATATATCCCATTTATTTATCTGTGTATCTGCATAATTCAGCCAAGCCCCCAAAGCAAAGCCATGCCCGGGGAGCGCCATGCACCATGACGAGCCCCGATGCACATGAACCCAACGTCAGCGATAGATCCACGTCAGGCAATAAGCACGCAGACTATAAGGAACAGAAGGGGAGAAGGAAAAGGGATCCGACTCCTTTGCGTGTGTGTGTGATTAAGTTAAAGGGAGTCAGCAGCAAGTCACCGTGAGGGAGACGTTGGAGGAGACAGGTTCCTCGATGATTAAAGACCCAGCGGGAGGGAGAAAGAGAGAGAGGAAGGGGGCCAGATGAAAGGAAGGGAGGGAGGGAGGGAGGGAGGGAAGGGAAGGAAGGGAGGGAAGGAGGGAAGGGATAGATGGGAGGGGAGGGAGAAAGAGAGAGAGGAAGGGGCCAGATGAAAGGAAGGGAGGAGGGAGGGAGGGAAGGGAGGGAGGGTGGGAGGGAAGGAAGGGAGGGAAGGAGGGGAGGGAGAAAGAGAGAGAGGAAGGGGGCCAGATGAAAGGAATGAAGGGAGGGAAGTGAGGGAGGGAGGAAAGGAGGGAGGGTGGGAGGGAGGGAGAAAGAGAGAGTGGAAGGGGGCCAGATGAAGGAAGGGAGGGAGGGAGGAGGAGGGAAGGGATGAGGAGGGGAGGGAGAAAGAGAGAGAGGAAGGGAGATGAAAGGAAGGAGGGAGGGAGGGAGGGAGGGGAGGGAGGGAGGGAAGGAAGGGAGGGAAGGAGGGGAGGGAGAAAGAGAGAGAGGAAGGGGGCCAGATGAAAGGAATGAAGGAGGGAAGTGAGGGAGGGAGGAAAGGGAGGGAGGGTGGGAGGGAGGGAGAAAGAGAGAGTGGAAGGGGGCCAGATGAAAGGAAGGAAGGGAGGGAAGAGAGGGAGGCTGGGAGGGAAGGGAGGGAGGGAAGGAAGGGGATGGGGAGGGAGAAAGAGAGAGAGGAAGGGGCGAGATGAAAGGAAGGGAGGGAAGTGAGGGAAGGAAGGGGGACGGGAGGGAGAAAGAGAAAGAGTAAGGGGCCATGTGAAAGGAAGGAGGGAGGGAGAAATAGAAAGAGGAAGGGGGAGAAGGGAAGAGGGGGGGGGAGAAAGAGAGAGAGGAGAGGGCGAGAAAAAAGTAAGGGAAAGGAGGGAGGGAAGAGGTGAAAAGTGGGCGGGAAGGGAGGGGGGTGGAAGGAATGTTGATAGGGAGAGAGGGAAGGTAAGAAGGTAGGTGGGGAGGTAAGGAGGGAGGAAAGCTAGGTAAGAGGGAGGGAGGGAGGGAGGGAAGAAAAGAGGGAGGGAAGGCTGACAGGGAGGGAGCAAGGAAAGGAGGTAGGTGGGTAGGGAAAGAGGAAGGGAAAGGACAGTAGTGACGGAGGGAAAGGAAGGAGGGAGAGGGAGAGAAAGAGGAAATGACGGCAGGGAAGAAGAGAGGAAACGAGGAAAGGGAGACAGAGACGGAGGAAGAGGAAATGGATAGAAAGCGCGGAGGGAAGGGGAGAGGGAAAAGGGGAAAAAGAGGGGATAAGGAAGAGGATAATCGAATCAGATAGTGGAAAAAAAAAAAAAAAAATGAAAAGAGATAATAGGCAGGGAGCTGTACTGAACAACCCATGATGTGGTTATGCAAATGATTTTGATAACTTGTAATGGAATCACGCTTATTATGATAATGAGAAATGTATGATTTGTTTCACCAATATCACAGGAATTTGCGATTATCAATACCATATTTTGATCTGGATGCACTTATCGCATAACGTAACATTTTATCTGGCAGTAATACCACTACTTTGCTTATTGCTAATTCCTTTAATACCGCTTTTAAAACCTGCGCGGTAATTACATAATACTATTATCTTCGAGAGTTTATTCACAGCCCTGAACATTTCGTTTATTTACGTGCCAATACCCGAAGTATTTCGACTCTTTTGCTCTATTTAATTCATTTATCAAATAGGTAATGCGTTTACCTCAATCTTATCTATCATTCATTCAATTCGTTTATATAAGATATTATTCCCTTAATTC
>NW_020869354.1:67500-70000 GCF_003789085.1 Penaeus vannamei | reverse complement strand
GAGAAGGAAGGTGAGAAATCAAATACAGATACATAGATAAACAGATACACGGGTAGATACAGACGGACAAATAGATACTTAGACGCATATATAGAGAGAAATACCAAAAAAATAGATATAATAAAATAAATAGTTAGACCAGACAGATATATAAATAGTGAGAAAGAGGGGATAGAGATATATATAGAGAAAGATAGAAGGATAGAGAGAGAGACAGATAGTTAAAAGATATATCTATATATCTATATAGATAGATAGATAGATCAATAGATAGAGAGAGAGAAAGAGGTGGGCAGATAAGATAGAAGGATATGTATATAGATAGGTAGATAGACAGACAGACAGATAGATTCAGAGAGAGAGGGGGAAAGAAAAGGGAATAAAAGAAAGAGAGAGAGAGAGAGAGAGAAAATTCTATCAGGCAAGGATTTCCTGTGTGTCGTACACCCCTTTTTGAATAATGGTGTCCCCCCAAAAATGGAAGAAAACGAAAAATCTCTCTTTTTATGACTCGCTCTCGCCATGATGAAGAACAGTAAAAAAATAATTCTTTGTGGCGGTGGAAAATTATCCAGGAGGAAGGTATATTTTATTAGAATTGTATTTTGCATTCTTCGAGCGGCGGCGGGGGTCCTTTTGCAAAATGTGTGGCGCTGGCAAGTTGCGTGGTGTGTTTGTCTGTTTGTTTTGGGGTTGGTATACAGATGCGTACGTAAAGAGGCATGGATAGTAAGATACGATTGCACATATACGGTTGTAAACATATATAGATATAAGCACTTACAAAAGCACAAGTACATTCACTCATACACCACAAACACATGCACCGCCATAAACTCACGCATTACAAAAATAAATAAATAAATAAATGAATAAATAAATAAGTAAATGAAAATAAATCACTGCGATAATACATACACCACAACACACACACACACACACACACACACACATGAGTACACACATCATTAAAAAAAACTACACATCCATTGCTTTGTTTCCATGTTAACAAAATAATATTATGTCACATGATAATTGTAATTATAAAAAAAAAAATCAAATAACAATAATAGTAATACTAATAATAGTAATTACCATAATGATAGTGAAAATGTTGATGATATTTTGTGAAATCGTTGATGATATTTCATTACTAATAATACTAGTGATAAGATGATGATAGCAGTAGTAATATCAACATTTATAACAACAATGATAACGCTAGGCCTTAAAATACCGTATAAATGATAAAGCGGAATGAATAAATGCCATGATAAAGAAAAAAGGAACAGCAACATACAATAACGATGAATGAGATGATAGTAATAAAACAATTACAATGACAACCTTTATGACAGTGATAATATCAATAATTTCAATAATCAAAATAATACAGACAAAAAGGTTATATGTTATCAATAGACTTACAAAAACAGTTGCAACAATAACAGCAGAAGCAACTTTATGGTAATAACAGCAGCAGTATAAATAAAAGTGAATGGTAATGATGAAAATGATAATGATAATAATAATGATAATAGTGATGATGATAATAATAACAATAATAATGATAATGATAATGATAATGATGATGATGAGGAGGAGGATAATGATAAGTGATAATAACGATGAAAATGATAATAATAATAATAATAATAATAATAATAATAATAATAATAATAACAATAATAATAGTAATAATAATGATAATGATAATGATGATAATAATAATAATGATAATGATGATACTAATAATAGAAATAGTAATAATAGTAATGATAATAATAACACTTATAATAATCATTATTATCATTATTAATATTTTTCATTCCTATAACTAAAATGATAATGACGATAATAATGTCCATAATGATAGTAAGGAAAATGATAATGGCACAAGTAACAAGCAGTAATGATGCTCACAACAATAACAATAATAAAAGGATATCAATATTAACAAAAACAATTGCAATAATAATGATGAAACGGCGATAATGAAAATAATTGCAATAATAGTGATAATAGCAATGATAATAACAGTAATGATGATTAAGATGAAAAGTAGAAAATAAATAATAATTATTATTAAGATAACAAAATTCGTTATTGCAATTCTGATGATATTGATGCTAGTAATAATAACGATTATGAGGATAATAATAGCCATGATGATAATCAGGATAATAATAATAATAGTAAAAATGTTGATCTTTATTATTATTATGATAATGATAATAATCATAATCATATATAACAATAATGATGGAGTTGATGATTATGATGATAATGCTAAAATTAATAACAATTATAATGTTGAAGGTAATAGAAATGATGATGATAATGCCAATAATGATGATAATGACAATAATGATAATATCAATAATAGTAGTAGTAACAATAGTAATAATAATAATTGTAATATCAATAATCATAATGATGATAATAATATTAATGATAATTAGTGATGATACAAACTATAATGATATGAATTATCATTAGC
>NW_020869354.1:52500-57500 GCF_003789085.1 Penaeus vannamei | reverse complement strand
TATTAATTACACCACTATCTTATATTTTTATGATTGTTGATAATGATGATATTATTATGAACCTCATCCTTATTGGTGTATGATTATTGTATTATTAATTTTATCATCTATATCATTATCACTATTATTGTTATTATTGTCATAAGTAATACTATTGCTATTATCATTATTATTGATGTTGCTAGAATTAATATCATCAGTATCACCATTATTATCATTACGAATATCATTATTTGTTTTATTATAACAATATTACCATTGTTATCATAACAATGGTAATAAAGATAATAATGATCATTATTCTTATCATCATCTTTATCTTTATTATAATTCTTTATTATCATTATAATTACTATTATTTTCTTTTTCATTTCTGTCATTAGTTTTACTATAATCATATCGTTATCCTCATTATTATTACAATCATTATCATCATTGCTGTTGTTATTATCATAATTATTATTAATATCATCATCAATATTATCATCATCATTATTACTATCATATATTATCATAACAATAATAAAGATTTTCACTATCATCAACTTTAACATCATTATTTTCATTATTATTATTGTCAGCATAACTATCATCTCATTATCATTATTCTCACTATCTTCAATATAATTGCTATCGTTATTATCATAATTGTTGATACTATTATTTCATTATTTCATTATTGTTATAATTCTCATTGTCATCATCATTGTTATTATCATTCTCATTATTGCTTTTAGCATTATTCATATTATTATTAACAATATCATTAGCATTATCATCCTCATTATTATTGTTGTCATTATTATTGCTATTACTATTACCGTTAACAGTACTATGATTACTACTAATACCATTACTATGACTATTACGAATACCATTATGATTGTTATTATCATCATAATTATCATTATCATCATCATGATTGTTATCATTATCATTATCATCATAATCATCATTTTCATTATTATCGTTATCATCATTATTGTTATTATCATCATCAGGATTATTGTAAAAACTACTACTGTTAACAACGCTAATACTGTTATTATTACTATTACTATCAATAGTATTAGTACCTTCGCTTGTTTTTGGTAGCGTTGGCTAGTTTGCTAGCTAGCTGATTGGAAAGATAAATCAAAGGTTATGAACAGGATAACTCAAAAAGCAATTATGTTTTTTATTGATTTATTGATTGATTGATTGATTTTTTGCCAGAGGTATGTCATATGCCAACTTAGACGCCATTTGATTTAGGTGTTGGTCCGGATCCAGGATCTTTTTTTAAAGGATTCAATAGCAATACGAGCCAGGGAAACGCGGACGTCACCAAAGTACTTGAGAAAGAGGTGATTTTGATGTAATTCTTCGATGCAATATTTTCATTGCATCAGTCACCCTGTTGCCGTGACTGAGGTATGCGCTTTCTGAGTGTTTCTAGTTACTATCGTTATCATTATCATTATTATCTAACCTCATTATCATTCGGCCAGTACATTTAAACTGTGCGATGCCCGACTTATAAAATAATAATTCATTAATACATACCCGCAAATACACAAAAATGAATATAGGTCTGTCAGTCTAGACATGCATATCTGTTACTCTAGACATGCATATAGATAGGTTTGCATTTATTTCTGTGTATATGCATGTCCGTATATATGAATATTCATATGGTCGGATGCCATTATTATTAATATTAGTCTTGTTCTGATTGCTATTTACATTAGTTATTATTATCAAAAATGCCATTACTGGTACTTTTATCATTGTTATTGTGATAAGAGTACTATTACTACTATTACTACCATGATGATCATTACTGTTATCAAATTATTATTCCTAATATCATCATGATTATGATTATTGTACTTGCTATTATTTCATTATCATTGGTACGATTACTATCATTATCATTATTATTATCGTTATCATCATTATTATTATGATTATGATTATTGTATTTCAATTATCATTATTATTATTATCATTATTATTACTATTACTATTATCATCATCATTATTATTATCATCAATATTATTATCACTAGAATCATTATAATTATCACTAGTATCATTATAATTATAATCATATTGTGTTTACAGTTTATATTATTATGATTTTGATTGTAATTATTTTTATTCATATTACTATTGCTTTAGTATAGTTGTCTTTATTATTATCAGTTTTTCCATTGTCATTGTTATTGCTATTACTACCACTATTGTTATTATCTTTTTGTAGCAATTTTTAAAATCATTATCATGATCATTAGTATTTTGATAATTATTTGTTAATAGTGTTATCCTCATTATTGTTTGAATCGTTATTTTCATTATTATTATTATTATTATTATTATCATTATTGTTATAAATATTATCATTATAATTATCATCATTATTTTTATTATTATTCTTATCATCTTCATCATCATCGTCATCATTATCAATACTGTTATCATCACTATAATCATGATCATTATTATCACTATTGTTTTTATTATTGTTATCCTTTTTGTTATTTTTTCTATAATTTTATTATTATTATCATTATTATTATCATTATTATGATCATCAGCGTTATCATTATCATTATCATTATCAATTATTATTAAAATTATCATAGTTGTTGCAAATACTCTTATCTATTAATCCTATTATCTCATATCATTATTATTACTATTCCTTTATAGTTATTGTTTATAATTATCATAAGCAATGTCATTATCATTATCATTAATGTTTGATGCTTAATGTTTTAAACATATTATTATCCTCATTATCAGTATTATTATCATTGTTATTATTATTGATATAATTATGAACATTATTATCATCACTATTGCTATCATCCTCATTTCATTACTGTTAATATTATCATTATTATCATTATTAGCATTATCATTATCATCCTCATCATTACCACTATTGTTAATATTTTCATCATTATTGTTAATGTTATTATTATCAATCGTATAACTTTTACTATTATCAGTATTTCTATGATTATGATTATCATTCTTGTTTTCACTTTGTTTATTGTTATTATTGTGAACATGGCTATTATTGTTATCACTATAGTTAACATTATGATTATCATCACTATTATTACCATTATTACTCTTATTAATACAGTTATCATTACGTTTATTTATATGATCAGCATTATCATCAATATCATTATCCCGATTTTCTTGTCTTTAGTATTAGAATTGTTATTTCGTCCATTACCATAACTATTATCATCGTCAAATTTTACTACTATCATTATTGATGTCATTGTTATATTTATCTTTATCATTATGACTTTATTCGATTATCATTGGTTTTATCTTTATCATTATTTTTCATATCCCTCATTGCTATTATATTGTTTTTTTTTTGCAATTTTCATTATCATAAATATCAATATTATCATTACCATTAATGTATTGTCAGTGTTATTATGATTATTTCCTAATCTATATTTCTTAATCATTATGATTATTATCATTAATATTATTGCTATCCTTTTTACCATAAATATCATCCTTATCATCTTCATTCTCATTATCCTAATCATTACTATTATTGGCTTTATCGTTAATACTTTTGATGATTATATCCATGTGGTTATTGTTCCTTTTATTTTTGTTGATCATGTTTACTGCTATTATTGATATTATTGTTCTTTTCACCATCATTATCATCTTCATTGTTGTTTATTTATATTATAATTATTTGTCACATTCCCTGTCATTGCTAACTTGCTTTCTTCTTTTGAAAATTACAATAATAATAATAATAAGTCTGGAACTATATTCCATTTGACTGCGAACTTCAAGTCACCATTTTGGTGTAGAATGTGTTGATAATCAACAATATGAATATTAAAGAATAACATAGACACTCGCCTGCTATGAGAATCCTATTATAGATTTATCCTCATCATTATCATATCTATTGTTATTATTGTTATCATCATCCGAACTGTTATTGTTATTATTCCTATTACCATTATCAATCTTCTTAGAGGCAAGTACGCTACAGTGACGTAGTAAGACCTATGTTTATGCACCTGTATTATCGACCCGGGGGGGGGGGGATAAGAGGTAAGATTTTAGGGGAAGGGGAAGAGGAAGGAATAGAAGAGAGGAGGAAGGGAGAAAGAGAGGAGGGAGGGAGAAGGGGAGGTTGGTAAGGGAAAAGGAAGAGGGGGCTTAGAGGGAAAAAAGAGGGATGAGAGAGGGAGGGGAGGGAAGGAGGTAGGGGAGTTTAAGGAGGAAGTGAGAGAGGGGGGGAAGACAGATGTCGGGCTTGAAATGAGAAGGGAGTAGTGAATAAAAGGGAGAGCAAAGCGGTAAAGGAAAATGTAGAAGGAAAAGAAAAGGGAAAAAGGATGAGAGAGCAGTACCTTTTTTTTCTCCACGGAACTTCCACGGGTCTCCCTAATTATCATAATAATAATTATTATTACCCTTATTATTGTCATTATTATTATTATTACCCTTATTATTGTCATTATCATTATTATTACCCTTATTATTGTCATTATTATTATTAATACCCTTATTATTGTCATTTCGTTGTTATTATTCATCATCATTATCATCATCATCACCAACACCATCATCATCATCATCATCATCATTATCATCACCATCATCGTCATCATCACCATTATCATTATTATGTTATTCCTATCTGTTATTACAGCAAGACTAATATGTTAAGTAAATAAGCTACTGAGGACAAGAGTATTGTAATAATGAGTTTAAGAATCTTCGAAAACATAATTCATAATTACACCACTAAGGATAATAGATATGATAATCGTATTAATATTAATTGGTAGTACTCTGACTTTAGTTTTGTCGTCGCCAATGCTGATCATAATGCGGCAATAACGATGTTTTTGAACGTAATAATCTTGATAACGATTGCAATATCCTTGTAGCAATATGGCGTTCACATCCCTCTTCCTCTTTTCCCACCTCCCGCTTCCCCCATTCTCTTCTTT
>NW_020869354.1:35000-37500 GCF_003789085.1 Penaeus vannamei | reverse complement strand
CTCTGTTGGTGTATCTGTATCATCTTTGTCTGTCTGTGTCTTTTATTGTCTCTTATGATGGGTTACCTAATCTCACTTCTTCTTTTTATCTGTTTCTCTGTCTCCCTATGTACATATTTTTCGTTTTATCTTTCTCTCACTTCCTCGCCATCTCTCTCTTTATCAAAGTTTATTATTGTCTCTTTAGGTCTCTGTCTTTCTCTTCCTTTCCTCTCTTTCTCTCTATTTCACTTACTCTCTCTTTCTCTATCAAAGTTCATTATCAACTCTCTTTAGGTCTCTGTCTCTCTCTTCTTTTCCTCTCTTTCTCTCTTTTTATTTACTCTCGTTCTTCCCATTCTCTTTTGTTGTTTCACTTCCCAAGAAAGTGTAAAATGCTATATATTCGTTATCATTTGATTTGATTCCTTATCTTAATTTGATATCTATTTATCTGTTTATCGAATTATCTACCTCTTTGTCTTCTCATTTCTTATCCTAATTTTCCTTTTTTCTCTTTTTCTTTTCTCTCTTTTCTATTCATCTGGAAAATTACTCAGATATATAGAAAATATGGGAGAGAAAGACAGAGGAGTGGAAGAATGGGAAGTACAAGAGAGAGAAAGAAGGAAACTGGAAGGAGAAAGAGCAAATGAGAGAGTGGCGAAGAGAGAGAAAAGAGAGATTGATAAGTGGAAGCAAAAAAGTTGATGAAGGAACAGAAGAAATATGAAAATACCGAAGAAAGGGAGGAGAAAGGGTGACAGAGAGAGAGGGGGAGAGAGGGGGAGTGAGAGAGAGAAATAGAGAAAGAGAGAGAGAGAGAGAGACAGACAGACAGACAGACAGACAGACAGACAGAGAGAGAGGGAGGGGGGAGGTGGCTAGATAGAAGAGAGAAAACAGAAAGTAGGTGAGATTAAGAAAGAAATGGGATGAGTAAAATAGATGGAGAAGCAATGGCAATGAGAAAGAAAGCCAAAGAAAAAAGGGAAGATAGATAATTGACAAGGAGAAGAGAGGAGAAAGAGAAGGACATGAAATGAGGCCGATGAATAAATGGAGAAATAAGATAAATGAGTGGAAAGAGACAGTCCAGATAAAGAGACAAGAGAGACAGAGTAGATAAATTTGAAAAGAGAGAGGAAGGAGAAAGACATGAGAGAAGCAGATAGATAAGAAATGAGAGGAAGAAATGTGAGATAAAGTAGGAGGTGGGAGAGCATAGACAGACACGAAACGTATAGAAGTGGGTAGAGAAAGCAGAGGAGAAGGAAAGGGGGAATAGAGATGATAGAAATTTTACACTTCCCTATCTCTCCCCCTTTCTTACATCTCTCTCAGCCACTTACCTTTTCCACCCTCTATTTTACTCCCTTCCCTTCTCTTCCTCTCCCTCTTACTCCCTCCTTCTTTATCTCAATATCACCTGCATCCCCCTTCCCTCTCTTACCCCCCCCCTCTCCCTTCTTCTCTTTTTCATGTCTTTTTCCTTATCTTCTTCTCCTTTCCTGCTTCGTAACTCTCTTTATCTCCCTCCGTCTAATTCCCCTTCTTTTCCTCCCTTTTCCCTCTTACTCTGTCCTTCCCACCCTTAATTGGTATTAAGGGGAGGTTTAGAGGAGTGGGTGAGGGGAGGGGAGAGGAGAGGAGAGAGAGGAGGGTAAGGGAGAAGGAGGAAGGGAAAGGTAAAGGAAGGGAGAGGAGAGAAGAGAGAGGTGAGGAAGGGAGGAAGAGGAGGAGAGAGAGGGAAAGGGGAGAAGAGGAGAGGAGAAGGGAAGGAGATGAGAAAGAGAGATAGAGGGAAGGGAGAAGGGGGAAAGGGGAAGGAGAGGTGGATGGATAAGAAGGGAGATGAGAGAGGAAAGGGAAAAGGGAGAGGAGAGATGAAGGGGATTTGGATAAAAGAATAGCGAACAGATGCGAATAGGGATAACGATAAGACGAAATAAAGAAGGTCAGACAAATAGAGAGAGGAAACAAAAGAGAAAGAGGCTAAAAACAAAAAAAAAAAAAAAAGAGAAGGGGAATAGAAAAAAAAAAAATAAACGAAAGAACCGATAACGATGATAACGAAAACGAGAGAGAGGGAGAGGGAGGGCAGTGTTGTCTAGTCGACCCACCCTGATTACATATGCTCTCTCTCTCTGCCCTCTCGTCCATTACACAAAGAAGACTAACTCCTTAAGCCCATGAGGTCGAGAGTACTTTCTTAGGAGAAGGCGCACCCTCCATCCTCCGTGATAAAGGATTAAAATTAAGGCGTATTAGATGTAGTGGAAGATGCCGGCCCAGAAATCTACTAGGGGGTTTAGGACGGGGGGGGAGAGGGTGGTGAAGGAGGAGGTGGAAGGAGTAGAGAGGTTGGGAGAGGGGTGGGGTCAGGGGTGGTAGAGAGCAGAGGGGGGGTGGAGGGGGAGGGGAGAGGAGAGGGGTGGGGTGGAGAGGGGTTGGAGGGAGAGGGTGGGGTGGAGGGGGGTGGAGGGGAGGAGGTGGGTGGGGGTGAAGGTTCGTGGGAAGG
>NW_020869354.1:12500-27500 GCF_003789085.1 Penaeus vannamei | reverse complement strand
AAATTTCCCTTTAGTTACGCTCTAAAGTTCAAGGAAGTAAAAATATACAGTATATATATATATATATAATAGTATATATATATATATATATATATATATATATATATATATATACACACAGCACACAACACACACACACACACACACACGACACACACACACACACACACACAGACCACAATATAATAGTGATTATATACATATATATAATATATACTATATATATAATATATATATATATATACTGTAAAATATAAATAGTTATTTATATATATGCATATATATGTATGTATGCATGCACATACACATACTTGATACATATATACGTGATACATGTAAGGGTATAGTATGTATTACTATATATATATATATATATATAATTATTATATTATAATATATATATTATAAGTATATATATATATATATAGTATAGTATTTTGTGTGATATATATATCTATAGTATAATTATATATATATATATATATATTATATATATCATATATAATGTATGGTATTAATTATGCATATATATATATATATATATATATATATATATATAATATATATAATATATATATATATATATAATATATGTATATTATTACATGAACCAGTCAAAATTAGTAACATTAAATCTTTATTAAAAAAAGATATATATATAATGAACGGAGCCTAAGATGCCCCTAGGAAGTTGGCTGACAACCCTGTTTACTCGTCTTCTCCCCCCCCCCCCCCTACCGTTTAAGGCCTAGCGAGTTCCTTGGGAGGTTTGCCTCGGTCACTCCTCCACCGCCATGCCTGGGCAAGACGTCTGCATTGGGTTCTGCTATTTTTTTTTGATTTCGGGGTTGTATTCTGTGTTAGGTTTAGGCCGAGATGCAATTAAAGTTATTAATGTATTGCGTAGGCAGGGTTTTCTTTTGTCTTAATTGTCTGATTTCTTGTGTCGCTCTTTCGTCTGTTGTTTTTGGTTCTGTGATTTACGTTGGTGACGGAAATAAATATAAATTGTAATATCCGAGTTTATACATTTTCCATTTCATAGATATGATTTTACAATATTACTAAATTAATCTTACTGTTATACAAGTTCTTGATTAACAAGGATAAATAACTTGAAACAAAATAACCTGATAATGAAAGGATGAATTAAATGATTGGGACAATAAGTGACTTTAATTAATGTTTGTATATAAATAAGAAAGGAGATATAACATAATACAGTGTACAGAAAAGAATACATCAGGTTGATAGATAACTGAAGAAAAATAACATTAATGGGAAGATAATAAATAAACAATGAAGTGAGATGATTATAATAACTTACTTGACGGCATTAATGAGCCTTATGATGGAATGAAAAATGAACTTAATACAAATGAATTAACTAGGAAGAATATTTTACAATCACTCAGTACTTTAGCACGAGCTGTTGTTACAGATGGTATTCAGCCGATTCATACGCAGGCCATATCCTTAAGATTGACTTCTCGTTCTCATGAGTTTGGCTTTCAGTCATTGAGAAATTCGAGTTCAGCCCGGAGCTGCTTGCTTCCCCTTAATTCTCTTGGTGACATACCAGCCGTAACAATATATATCATATATACATATCAAATATTTATTTATACTAGTATATATATGATACAGTATTATAATATAATATAAATATATATATATTACATATATGAATATACAATAATATATATTACGTGACATTATTATATATACACTATATATTACATACATATAATACATACATATATATACAATACATATATATATATATATATATATAATATATTATATATTATATGTTGTATTGTATGTATGTATATTTATCATATCGTAATTGGGTTACTATTCACTTTTATATACATGCTCTGTGCTTATATATAAGCCAAGAATTTGTTTCAAAGTAATCACATACAGCAACTGAGAGATCGTTAGTGGACTTATTCCTTACGACAAACATTCCTTATTTATAGTAGGTCATCAGCATCACCAAGAAAGAAAGGGAAAGAATAGAAGTAAAAAAAACAAATAGAAGAAAAATAACTGTTTTCTGTCTCGGCTTTCATCCTGCAATGCGGTTCTGTGCGGTAAGTAATTAATTTTTACGTCAGAATATAATTGAAGAATTAAGAAAAAAAAGAAGCGATTATTGAATGAAAAGCATTGTTGCTTTGATAATGCAAATAGATGAAAATAGACCTTCCATGATGCAGTTGATTAAAGTCGGGTTGCATTGCCTAACCTTAGAGAGAGATAGAGATAGATAGAAATAGAGGGATGAGCGAGGAGCAGAAAATAGTGATAGATAGGAAATAAGAGCAGAGCAGAGAGTATAGAGAGCACAATAGAGAAAGAAAGAGAGATAAAGAAGAAGATTACAGAGGAAACACCTCACAAACACAAACTGGACCTAAAGAAAGAGGGAGAACCAAGAAAATCGGCGAAGAAAAGACATGCAGAGTTTAGGAGTTGGTTAAAGGATTATCCAAACAGCAGCTATGCTCAGCTGATAGGCAAAAATCCAATACACAATCAAATTAAATTGATTCTTTATTCATTTATTATGAAATGACTTATATTTATTCAAGCTTTCCCGTTTCTATTTTAATTAAGTCATTATTAATTTGTCCATTATCATTTATCAGTTCACTTTAAGGAAGTGGCTCGTTTGAGAACCACTGGTTTGTGCGGATTCTCACTTCTGTGTCGCTTTGGCCGGAATTGCTAATTGACTAATGAGGTCATCAGTCAAAAGCAAGCATTAAGAGAAGGGAATAAGCCAACCACCTCGACTAACACGTGACACGCGCACACACATACGCACACAAATAAGCACACTCCAAGGGCAACAGTCACGAAATATGTTATATAGTCTCCTTTCTCGCAATCAAGGAGTATTTTAGTTCAAAGCTTTTCCGCTGCCTGCATTGAGAATTTTAATTGAACCGTTGAATTATTATTACACAAAGATGCACGCCACACGGCACGACACACATACCACATGATATTTTATATAAGCACCACACACAACACGGCGAGCCAGCATTACATGTTATATTACACACATTATAGAAGATAACGGTTACCCACTTAGCCCAGCGTATAAATGATTCGGAGTAAAACCCTTACATGATGATGTTTTACAACTACCATGATTAAACTTAGGGAGTCAGGTTCAGTTTCTTATCCATAGGGCATGCAAAAATCCTCTAAGAAGACTACTCGAGCATATAAAAGTTCATAACTATCAACTTCAAAGAGATCACATTTCCTAAATTAAAATATAAGATGGAACCTCCACAGATCCGAAGCAGAACTGGTGCCACCTTGGGATAGGAGCGATTTCAACCAGATCTTTCGCACCACAACTGAGATTGGCGCGATGTCAAAGTGAATTCAAACAACTTCACTTGAGAGCATACAAATAAAGCCCGCGCACCTCTCCTTTATACCCCTTCGAATTTTTATCAAAGATCTTGCTGTGGTCGATAGTTGGATGCAATTACTTAAGTTTTAGAAAAAGACCTATCACAGCTCGATACCAACTAAGAACATTCACTGTTTCACAACCTTACTCACTCGACAAATATCCTACTCTCATTGTTATCAAAGGTCAAGTCATGTAAGGTGTGTGTTTCACTCAAAAAAGGAAAACCGGTACCAAGGCAGACTGGATAATACCCGCCATCCACTGCTTTCAAGCGACCTGAGTACCTAACAACCTAACAAAAAATCTCTATTTCATTTTATCAAAGATTGTAAAAATGTAAGCGAAGTGTGGCGGTTCATGAAGTGAGAAAACCTGATCGCAGCTAAGGATATCCAACATTGGCAGTCCAGATGCTTTCACACACTTAACTCCTTCAAGAATACAACGTCTTACAATATTTATCAAAAGAGCTGTTGTGCAAAAGATGCAATGCGGTTCAATTCAAGTGAAGAAAAACCATGAAATCACATCCTAACAGATATCCACAATAGAAGCATAATCCTATACTTCTACAACACGTTACCTCCTCAAAAATTCACTCTTTTTATTCAAAGATTCTGAGGTGTGCTGGTCATTCAATGGCAAGAAACAACATGATCACAGCCTCGATACTACTGAAGCATCAACACAGATGATTACACAATGACTACTCCTCATCACACACTTTTCATATATAATATCGAAATCTGTAAATGTGGAATGTGGTTCATTCAAATAAGAAACTGTACCACAAGCTCGAATATCCACTGGACATCCATGATTTAAAGCCTTATACTCCTCATAAACCCCTTTCATTTTATCAAAGATCTGTTGTGGTGTGTGTCATTCAAATAGGAAACCTGATCACAGCTCGATATCCACTGTGCATCCATGTTGTACAACAACCTTACTTGAACCAGCACCTTCCCCCCCCCCACTGTCACACAGAACGAATATTTTGTGGAAATGAGACTGGAAATCAACGCTAACTATACTGTATGTGTATATCTTGACATTGTAATTCAGCCTCCAAGGAACAACAAGGGCAAAGGACACGAGATATGTATATTCGTGGTTTTCCTTGTCCTTCCTTGCGTTGTTCCTGTTAGAACAACCTGGATTCGAAATACATGAATATCCAACAACCAGACCTGTCCAAGAAGAATAAGCCCGGAAGATAGAGTCAGGGATGTTTATTGCATTAAGATTATTATTTATAACATATTAGTATTTTATTTTACAATGCGAGAATGGCCTTTGCAAATAACAATTCGCGAGAACAAGGACACGCCATAACCTTTCATATACACCAAAGGCTTATCGTCATATTCCGAATTCATATCGCACAAGGCAAATTGGCACGCGACAACCAACTTAATAGGAGGTCCACTAAGGCCGATATGAAATCCAACAAAAGAATAATCCCAGATACAATCGAGACAAACTCAAATCCTTATTCTTTCCTAAAATAAAAGATACTTAGGATAATCAGCTACAAGCCTAATAATTAAGAGAAGTCAATAAACGCTTAACGGATACTGAACTTAACCCAACAAAGATTAAAATTACAAGCCACTGCTAATTTTAGTCTATTGGTGTTTATACCAGAATACTGGCTCCATTAAAGTCATTTCAAGGAGTTGTATTATTTCCATACCAAAATATCCCAGCTGTTTCATACATTCCTTGGTTACCTAAAATTGAATTTGTTCTTTCACTCATATTAAACAATTTCCTCACGGTCTCTACATTTGTCGCAATGGACACGGTTCATAGATGTCACTTTTGGACGGTGCGTCTCTCTTTGGTTGTTTTCTTTGTTTTACCTGATAGAAGATCGGGAAGACAATCAACCTCTGTTATTGTTTCACCAGAATACACGCACTCTCCCTGTTGCGCACTGCCTTCGGAACCGATTATCTAGTAGATATAAATGACGAATAGACAGAAGAATCTCCGTAGAATCAAAGGTATAGCAGAATATCAGTTTCGTGGTCTATTCAAGATGGCAGAGTATTTCGTAAGAGGGATAATTGTGGTTAGCACTAGTATTAAATTAGTGTGAATTTAAGTCAGTTGTAGATTACCTTCCAATTTGTTCATTACATCGTTAGCACCCTATATATATCGGGATTATAAATAAATTGGCAGAAATCTGCGTTATTTAAGGACTTATTGAAATAGAAGCTAGATACTTTTCTACATTATTAAAGAAATTAGTCAGATTTTTTCAATTCAAATTTATCAAATTAAGCAGACTAATTTTTCGTTGATTATCAAGTTGAGACAGATATCTAAAATTTAACCGTGAAATTATCAAAGTAGATCGCGATGGATTTTTTCTTCATTCTTTGTAGCTCTAACAGACAATAGATTTACCATTGTGACAAAGAGACCGTTGAAGGCAGTTTTTCTGTGTCCAAGATCCAAGTGTTTTGTTCTAGGGCTTTCAGCTGCCTCCGAGAGATAGCTTATCTCCCTGTGCATTAAGCCTTTTCTTCAGCGGACACAGAGGAAACCAGCTTTGACTCGAGAGACAGCAAGGAGTCTCTAGAAACGGTTGCGCTTGCTGTGAGAAATGTAAACAAACCAACGAACGTTGCACAATGTTTATTTTTTCTTGTATGATAATGTTGGTATTTTCGCTATGACTCGCATAAATGTTTGTTTTTTCCTTATTGATTGAATGTCAATATTGGTTCCTTATGATAAGGTGTTTATTTTGATCCTTTTCGTAAATTGCTTTCATTTTTCCTTATGGATCAAATCTTATATTGTTTCACTCCCTGTGTATATAATAGTAAATGTCCTTATTTTTCCTGATAGTGGCGAACTAAATATATCTTCTTTTCCTTTAACTACGTTTATTTTTGCCATAGAGATCATAAAATCAGACTTTTAAAGTCTATTTGCTCTATATTGTTTTATTTCATACCTTTTTGTTTGAAAGCCTTTACAAATTCATATTCTTTATTTTTCCTTGTTGGATATTGTCGCTAATAGGACTCGTCATTAGCATAATGGTTTCTATGGTTGTATATCTGTAACTCAAGTGACAATAAGATCTAAAAAACTGTGTCCGAAAAGACATTCTGAGCGCTAATTTGCAAATGTGTACTAATCCCGCTAGAAACCAATCTAAACTAATAAGAAAGAATATAAGGTCGATTTCCCACAAGAGATGCACTGATAATTGCAGTCATCATTCTCAACTTATACGCATCATTGTGTATAACGTTTTCTGAAATCATCTTATTAACAAAGTTACACTACTACTGACGTGAGAATTAAGCTCGTTGCGGTTAACCACGATTTCGAAACAAAACTTTTAATCCCAAGAATCTGATATGAAGACTAGAGAGTTTCTAAACGACAAGGAGACTAAGAATTTCTTCGCGAACATGACATCGTACCAGAATCCTTCTAGCGACAAAAAACTAAAGAAGATTTCTTGACAAGAACAAACTTAAGATTTTTTGCTTCAGCGGTTAAGGGTAAGCGTACGTTTGATATATATATATATATAGTTAATACTATATAATATAAGGAAAACCGAGGATAAGATATATATGGTATACAAACCTAATATTAAAAAAGAAACTAATTAAATAGCATAATAATATAAAATACTACTTATATAAAAAAAATATACTAGGGTATATAATATATATTATATATATATATTTTTTTTTTTTTTTGTTTTTTTTTTTTTTTTTTTTTTTTTTTTTTTTTTTTTTTTTTAGTGGCGTTTTACCCACGACGAGTGAAATAATGGTTTAAAAAAGTATGCCTAACTTCCACCGATACGTACCGCACGTTGTAGTTTTTGGCTGTGCGATATTCTTCAACTTCGCTCGGGCTCAAACTGTTTCTTTACTGAACCATTACTGGAATGCACATGGTTAAATTTGTGTTATTATGTTTAAGCGTGTTATTATTAGGAAGATCCCTCGTTTTCTAAAAGTGTTAACAACACTAGATCCAAGTTTGACCTGATTTCCCTCGCTATGAGATCTACTGCTCGTGTTAGGAACAAAGGATATGCCATTGAATAAATAGAAATTAGTTCCTGTATTTTTGTGCTGGTGTAATTATAATTTACAGACTACTCTTCACTTACGTATCTTAGGTGTGACCACGGCATAGATACCGACTCGGGTTGCAATGAATAAAGTTTTATTCCCACATTGTTCCACGACTAAGAATGCAAGTGGAAACTTGATGGTTGATGCAAACAAGAACAAACGACCAGAGACCACCCATTTTATTGTATATAGAGAAGATAAAAGAAACAGAAAGTGTAATGAAGGGGATTTGGTTAATAATGTAACGTAAGGTGATACCCAGTGATACGACACACAGGCGATAATGCAAAGTATGTTAGTGAAGAATAGATAGCCCGATAGAGAGAATAAGGTATATGAAAGAAGCTAGAATAGTCTGGCAAGGCGGATAGATCCTGAAGTAAGTTGAAGATAGTAATAGCAAAACTCAAAATACGACTATATGGAAGGTACGTCCGGCAGTCATCTGAGGTAACGGATACACGAGTGATAATAGAATACATGACACTTCGTGCGTCTCTCATACGCATCTCTCTCTTCTCCTTCTCATCCTCTGAGGCTCTCTCTCGAGGACCTCTCGCACTTACCAAGTTGCTCTACGTTCGTCTGCTACGTACTCTCTCTCTCTCTGCTCTCTCTCTCCCTCTACTCATCTCTACTCTCTCTCATCACTACTCTCGTCAGTCTCGTCAAAATGCTCTCTCTCTCCATATAGAGACCACCGTGAGTGATGGTGCCTGTAAGTTCTGTCAGCGTCCGTGTGCTGGAGTGGTGACAATGCAATGAGAACATGAGGGCGACGACGCCACGCTCCAGCAGAGTATGCGCAGCACACCTATATATATACCAGCACCAAACATACACTCGTGGTTGAGAAGGGCATAGTGAGGGTAAGTGTATGTATGCCTCGTGAGTGGTGATCAGTGGAGTGATGATAATAGAGTAGGTAGTGAGTAAGAAAGGACTAGCCTATACCATGAGGAGGTGAGTCCTACGTACGAATATATTAATATATATACGTGGTCAGTAAAGGTGGAGATGGAGGATAGAATGCAGGCCCCGCGTAAACCCAGCATACTAGATAAAGCGGGTAAGAACTCCCTCTAGAATATGAGAATATCATATATTATATATATTATATATATATATAACCCTATATATAAATAAAAGTGAGAAAAATAATATATATAATATATGTAATATATAGAACAAAAAATATCAATAATAAGCAATACATATATAGTAAATCGATATATAGTATATATAAAAGAACCATAATAAAAAATATAGTAGTATAATAATAAATATTAATATAAATATCTGTAGTGTCGTGTGCTATACCAAAACACACAGCAATATGTCATATGTATAAATATGTATAATACTAATAATTTATACTATAACATACTATATCATTCTATTATATATATATATAAATAACATAATATAAAAAAATAAATAAAAGAATATACAACTAGTAGAATAAATATATGATAAAAATAATATATATAATATAAATAATATAATGATATTACCGACATCCACTAAGCCGATATATATACACGAAAAAATATATACCATACAGAACACTATATATACATATATACATATTATATAGATACTACTAATAATAAAGTAACAATAAATCAATAACTAAATATAAAATATAAACATATATAAATAAATAAAAATAAAAATAGTCATATAATGGTGTGTGTGTGTGTGTTGTGTGTGTGTGTGTGTGTGTGTGATGTGTGTAGAAATAATCCAATATACATATCGATTATGTATATGTATACACACACACACACACACACACCACACCACACACACACACACACACACACCATATATATATATATATATTATATATATATATCATATATATATATATATATATATATATATATGTATATATTATTATATAATATACATATATATATATATATATAAATATATATATATATATATATAATTATATATATATATATATTATATATATATATAGGTGTGATATATTAATATATGTATATCATGAGATAATATATTAAATATATATATTATTATATTATATATATTAGTATATATGAATTTATATATATATATATATAATAATATAGAATTTATATATATAATATATATATGTACATAAAGATAATATCTTTTAACGAATGCATACATATATATATCCACACACGACACAGGTAATATATATAACTCGTAAGTATAACCTTCAATTTTAAATATAGGTTGGCCCGCAGTGTTCAAGCGTACTTTCCTTACTTTAACTTATTAATAAACTCCTTCTTTCAGTCCTCAGTTCTTTTAAGACGGGCCATTACAGCAAAATCCAGAAATTAATCCCAAGCTTGAGAAGATTTATCTTCGTTTGTATTTTAATCCTTTTACAGTGTGAGGGATACCATGAAATCATTTTTGCCTTCACCTCTCCCATTGGGTATGTTATACTTTTCATTTCGTTATCGTGCAAGAGGCTCTCCCGGTCACTTGCTGCTGTAGCGTCGATCGTGTTGTGATGTTGAATGAGTCCCTCCTCTATGTGAGCAACGCGCTACCCCCAAGTCACAATAAATTCATTCGTAGTTATTCATTCCTGTAGAATAAGACTCTTTTTTTGATCATGGCTGTTCCCGTGCGGCTTGTTCGTGGAATGGTCTATTCTTGCATGCTATCTGCCTCTCACGTATTAAACGTTAGGTCTATGGTTGTATTTTTTTTTTTTTTTTTTTTTTTCTAGTATCGCGTTCTTTATAACAGTCCACTCTTTGAATTTAGTATTATCTGTAACTTTATACCTGTCTTTGATTTTTTTTTTTTCAGTGGACCAGTACAAACGGTACCGTTTTTTTCTCTCCTCTCCTCTCTTTCCTTTCTATGTTTATTCTTCCTTTTTTATCGCATTGTATCAGTGATTATGTTCTTGGACTTNGATAATGGATAATACATAGTAATAATGATAATGATGATTAATAATGATAACAAAAATGATGATGAAATAATGATTATTGAATGATTAAGGTAATTATGAATATAATAGACTACTATACTAATAATAATAATGATAATGATGAGTGATAATAAATAATGATAAGAAAATGATAATAACAATAATAATGAAAATATATAACATGGATATTTATGCTAACTACTACTAATACTACTAGTAAATTGACTGATAATAAGATAATGAGTATTATTATTATAAAATACGACAATAATGATTAATATTACTTCTACCCCAGACTACTACTAGCTGATGACAATGGTAATGATAAAGGCAAATAGTAAAGAATATAAAAGAAAAGAAGAGAAAATTCGTTTGATAGATAGAAGAAGGGAGAAAAGAGGAGAGGGAGAGTCAGAGGAAAGAGAGAAGAGAAGAGAGAGAAGTAGAGGAGAGAGAGAGAGGAGAGAGAGAGAAGAGAGAGAGAGGAGAGAGAGAGAGAGAGAGGAGAAAGAGAGTCAGAGAAAGAAGAGGAGACGAGAGAAGAGAGAGAAGAGAGAGAGAGAGAGAGTCAGAGAAAACCGAGAGAGAGAAGAGAGAAAAGAAGAGAGAGAGAGAGTCAGAGATCAGAGAGAAAGAAAGAAGATAGACAGAGAGAAAGAGAGAGAAATGAAACTGAACTAAAAATGGCTAATTAATAAGAAAATCCCTATACGCATAAACAACTAATCACACTTCTCCGAATAACTAATTAATTCCACCGTTTATCCACTAATCTTCGCATGTTAATTTCTTTCTATAATTATCTATTCATTTATGCACATCCTTAATTCGACATTTTACCCAAGTGTTTCTTTATTCATTCACAAAATAACGATGTTTCTTTTGATTCATTCACACACACAAAAAAAATCATTTATTTGTTATTTCATTTACAGGGTCATTCCTTCTTTTATTGCTCCTCCAGTGTTTATCTATGTGTTTGATTTATAAAATTATTCATTTGATTATACGATTATTCAATTAATTAAGTACTTTTTTGCACTGAAAATCCTCCACCACACGACTCCAAAGTTCAAAATCTCATCACTCCAAAAAAGGTAAAAAGCTTGAAAATGAATGAGAATGAATAAATGAAATATAGAAAAAAAATATTTAAGATAATAAACCGATTCGAAAAAAACTAGCTGAAGCAAAGAATGTGAGTTTGGTGAAGCAAAGAATATGAGTTTGCTGGAAACAAAGAATATGAGTTTGGTGAAGCAAAGAATATGAGTTTGGTGAAGCAAAATGAAGCAAAGAAATGAGTTTGGTGAAGCAAAGAATATGAGTTTGTGAAGCAAAGAATGAAAGAAACTTGGTGAAGCAAAGAATATGAGTTTGGTGAAGCAAAGAATATGAGTTTGGTGAAGCAAAGAAAATGAGTTTGGTGAAGCAAAGAATATGAATTTGGTGAAGCAAAGAATATGAGTTTTTGAAGCAAAGAATATGAGTTTGTGAAGCAAAGAATATGAGGTTTTGCGACAAGCAAAGATATGAGTTTGAGTTTTGAGTTTCGAAGCAAAGAGTTTGAGTTTCGTGAAGCAAAGAATGTGAGTTTCGTGAAGCAAAGAATGTGAGTTTCGTGAAGCAAAGAATGTGAGTTTCGTGAAACAAAGAATGTGTTTGGTGAAGCAAAGAATATGAGTTTGGTGATATGAGTTGGTGGGAAAAGAATATAAAACATCAACAGCCGGTTTGTAAAAATTGTGCGAGTCCCGACCCAAAGAATAGTCATCATACATAGCCATCCTACAGAAGCGTATATAAACAAAAATAAATACACATCTATCAGTCTAGACAACCATATCTACCGGATCGATAGACAGATGAATGTAAACCTACCAGACAGAAAGACAGATATGCATTAATTTTTGTGTATATGCATGCCCGTATATATGAATATTTATTAGGTCGGGCCTCCCACAATTTTAATAAACTGACCGCGTCACTTATAGAACCAAACGAGGGAGTAATACAACAATAGATAAAATGAATAACTATACAAATGCACAAATAAATCAACAATCAAATATATAGATAAAAAATACTTAGACGAGTAGAAAATTCAGTAAATAAATAATTTAAATAAATTGTTAAAAGTAACTTTACAAATGATTAGAGAAATGAATATAAATAAAAAGAAAAATAGATAAATAGATAAGACGAATCAAGAAAAGAAATAAATAGATAAGACGAATCAAGAAAATAGATAAATAGATAAGACGAATCAAGAAAAGAAATATATAGATAAGCTGTATAAAGAAAATAGATAAATAGACAAGTAGATGATGAAATAAGTAAAAGAAAAATTATATGGAAACCTCACCTCGCTTGCCTTAGTAAACACACCACACTTCCAGGGTCCTAAAAAGGGATATAATATCGCTTTATTATCTGTATATAATTTATTTTTGACTTGGGATTTCGGGGACGGAGCGAGGGAGAAAGGAGAAGGGGAGAAATAGAGTGTGAGAGAGAAAGAGTGATGTGAGGAGCAAAAGAAGGAGGAGAGTAAGAGAGAGAGAGGGAGAGGGAAGAGAGATTAGAAGAGAGATAGAGAGAGAGAGAGAGAGAGAGAGAGAGAGAGAAGAGAGAAGAGAGAGAGAGAGAGACAGACAGACAGACAGACCAGACAGACAGACAGACGAGACAGAAAGAAAGAAGAAGAAAGGAAGATAGAGAGAGAAAGAGAAAGAGAAAAAGAGAAAGAGAGAGAGAAGAGAGAGAGAGAGAAAAAGAGAGAGATAAGACAAAGAAAGCGAGAGAGAGAGAGAGAGAAAGAGAAAGACAACCACAGACTGACAACCAGCCATCACCAACAGAGAAAGGGAGCCTCAGCAACAACAACAAAAGGGGCGACGAAGGGGCGAGAACGAGAAGGAGCGACGAAGGGGCTCCCGGAATAACGAAGATGCTCAAAGGACAAAAGACACGAGAGCCCGGAGGAATGGGCGTAAAGGAAGGTGGAGGGGGGGATAGGTGATGGGGTGGGGTTAAGGGAGAGTCGTAAAGGGGGCGAGGGGAAGGGGGAGAGGGGCTGGGAAGGGGAGAAGGGGGCTGGGAAAAGGGGAGAGGGAGGCTATGAAAGGAGAGGGAGCTATGAAGGGGGGGAGGCCGTGAAGGGGGCGGGGCAGTGAGCGGAGAAGTTCAAGGGAGAGCATGAAAAGGGTGAGCATAATGGGTGGAGGGAGGAGAGGAGGGGGGGAGGGGCATGGGCGGAGGACGTCGAATGGGGTATCATGTTCCTTCTCCGGGATATAAAACCCTCCAAAGAAGGAGCGCACGCGCGCGAGCACGCTTGGCCTCGCAGCGATCGTCACATCCAGCTCTCGCTCTCTTGGTCAAGGCGGAGGCCTCGTCCTCGTCCTCGTCTCGTCCTCGCCTCCTCGCGTCGCTCTGTTCCTCGTCCACGCGCTCAGACGACGAGTTTAGAAGGAAGAAAGATATCATATTGTATGTATATGTATATGATATATATATATATATATATATAATATATTATATATATATTATATATATATATATATATATATATAATATATATATATTATGTATGTATGATATGTATGTAGTGTGTGTGCGTTTGTTTGTATATATATATATATATATATATATATATATAATATATAATATGTATATATATATATATATAAAGAGAGATAGATAAATTAAGATTCATTATCTTCTCTTTATCAATATATTATATAATATATATATATATATAATATATAACATTATATTATATCTATATATATAAACTATATATATTAATATATATATATATATATAGTTATATATATGTATAGTATATATATATCATATAGCATATATATATATATAGTATATTACACATATATATATATATATATATATATATATATATATATATATATTATATATATATAATATACTATATAATATATATATATATATATATATATATATATTTATAAATACATATATACATATGCATATATATATATTATACATATATATATATATATATATACATATATATATATGTATATATATATATATATATAATATAATATATATATTATATATATCATATATATAGTATATATATATTATATACATATATATAATATATATATATATATATATATATATATAATATATATATATTATACTCTATATATATATATATATATATCATATATATTATATATTATATATAATATATACTATATATATAAATATAACATATATATATAACACAATATATTACATACATAGGGTGCATATATAATCGTTTGTATGTGTAGCTGCTGGTAGGTGCCTACTTATTTTATCCTTTATATCTGTCTGAATATTTATCTGTCAGTTCATCTGTGTCTCTGTAAATCTGCGTTTGTCTCTGTCACGTTATTTCTTTGTCTTTTCGGTCCTTTCCTTGTCGTCGTTACGGCCATTGCCATCTTCCTTTC
>NW_020869354.1:7500-10000 GCF_003789085.1 Penaeus vannamei | reverse complement strand
CTCTGTTTCTCTTTCAGCCTACCTGTGTGTGTGTCTCTATCTGTCTGTATCTATCTCTCTATCTATCTATCCCCCTCTCTCTCTCTCATTCTCCATCGCTTTTAGCAACATCTCTCTCTCTCTTCTCTCTCTCTCTCTCTTCTCTCTCTTCCTCTCTCTCTCTCTCTCTCTCTCTCTCTCTCTCTCTCTTTCTCTTTCTGCCAACTATCTGTCTCTCTATCTGTCTGTATTATCTCTCTATCTATCTATCCCCCCCCCCTCTCTCTCTCTCTCTCTCTTATTCTCCGTCGCTTTTAGCAACATCTCGAAAGCCGTGCAGTTAACGACCAAATTACAGACACTAATTACTTCAAATCCTACAGCCCATCAACGTGACCTCATCTAAACGACGTCGCAAACGAACTCTAAAAATTTAATTATCTAAAATTCAAGGAAATTAACCCAGAGAAAGTCAGACACTAAAAGAGAAAGAGAGAGGGGAGAGGAGAGGAGAGAGAGAGGAGAGAGGGAGAGGGAGAGGGAGAGGGAGGGAGAGGGGAGAGAGAGGGAGAGGGAGAAGGAGAAGGAGAAAGGGAGAGAGAGAGAGAGAGAAGAGAGAGAGAGAGAGAGAGAGAGAGAGAAGAGAGAGAGAGAGAGAGAGAGAGAGAGAGAGAGAGAGAGAGAGAGAGAGAGAGAGAGAGGGAGAGAGAGAGAGAGAGAGGAGAGAGAGGAGAGAGAGAGAGAGAGAGAGAGAGGAGAGAGAGAGAGAGAAGAGAGAAAAGAGAGAGAGAGATAGATAGTTAGATAGAGAGAGAGAGAGACAGAACTCACCTGGAAAGCACACAAAACAAATGAAAAAGACGAAGCGGAGAAACTGCCGAGTCAGCAATAAAATCTTTGACTAAAGTGCCATTGTTGTTTGTGTGAAAGAGGGGGGGGGGGTAGTAGGTGGAGGAGGGGGGGGAGGGAGGGAAGGGTGTAGAAGGAAGATGAGAGGAAGGAGGAAGAAGACGAAGGAAGGAGGGTGGTGAGGAAGGGGGAGGAGGAAGAGTGAATGGAAAGGAAGAAGAAGAATTGGAGAAAGTGGAAGTAAGAAGGAGAGATGAGGAAGGAAGAAGGGGCGAGTGAGGATGAGAAGGAGCTAGAGAAGGGGAGGGGAGGGAGTAATGATGGGAATAAGGAGGAAAAGGGAGAAAGATAGGAAGTAGGAAGGAGAAGGAAGGAAGGAAGGATAGGAGAAAAGAATAGGAACTAGAGGAAGGGGAAGAAGAATGAATAAAAAGAAAGACGAAGGAGCAAAGGAAGACCTGGAAAAATAAGAAAAAACGAAGAAAGAACAGCAAAAAAAGAAAATGCGACACAAATAAAACGAAAAGACGCAAGAGAAAGAAGAAGAGGAAAGAAGGGAATATGAGAAAGGAGGATTGAGAACGGAAGGCGCCCACCAGGGAGTCACGGCGGGCCCCTGTCCAGATGGCGGGCCTGAGGACGGTGCACCAAATGCCAAGGTGACGGCTCCGCGCAGTCGGCCAGGCGGCTCTGCGGGGCGGTCGTGCGCAAAGACGGATAGGGAATTGGGAGATGGAGGAATAGAGATGTAGAAGAATATTTGTCGATATAGGTTTATAGATATATGTAATATATGTAGATGTATGTATGTATGTATATATATATATATATATATATATATATATATATATATATATATATATATATATATATATATATTATATATTATATATATGTAATATATTAATATATATATATATATATATATATATATATATATATATATATATATATATTATATATTACTATAGATAGACAGATAGATAAATTAATATCACATAATGTCTTTCCTTCTCTCTCTCTCTCTCCCTCTCCCTCTCTATCTATCCGTCTCTCCATACACACAACCACACACCCACGCATTTATTCAGAATAAAGCCAGCACCCACGCAACGCACACCAAATATTCAAAGAATTCTGTAGATATGAAATAGCTGCAACGTGTCATCTTAGTCGCCATCTTGGGTGTCTAAATCCGATTCATGATAACCTTGACGATTCACAATGACACGGAGATTCACACGCACACACGCACACACGCACACACACATCATCCTCGGACGTCTTCCCTTTCACGAGGTCCTCTGATTGGGCTCGGGTGGATGGGACGGTGGGACGGATAGGCGGAGGAATGGAGAGAGGGATAGACGGACGGACGAACGGAGAGAAGGATAGATAGAAGACGAACGGATAGAAGGATAGATGGGACGAACGGAGAGGGACGGATAGATAGACGGACGAAAGAAGGAAACGAACGGATAGAGGGATAGACAGGAGGACGAAAAGAAGGAGGAACGGATAGAGGCATAGATAGACCGACGAACGGAGAAGAGAATAGACAGACGGACGGATAGGCGGAGGAGCGGAGAGACGGATAGACAGACGGACGAAAAACGTACGGACAGAGGGAGATAGAACAGACGGAAAGAAGACGGATGAACGGAGAGAGGAA
>NW_020869354.1:0-5000 GCF_003789085.1 Penaeus vannamei | reverse complement strand
TATATCATATACACCAAATATATTTGCTATTATCATCACCTCATATATATATACACACATAGACAACCACACACACACATATATATACCATACTATATATACTATAATTATATACCTATATACTATATAATATAGAACACAAATATTTATTTGTATATATACCTTATATAATACACACCGATACACATATGTAATATATATTATTATTAAATATATAATTATATTATATATAATCATATAGAGAGAGAGAGAGACCTGAAGAGACGATGCAATAACACGGAGGAGATCAAGAGGGTGGCAGAGAGGACGAGCGAGACGAGAGCGAGAGAGCACCATAAGATTCATCAGCGGGATCAGAGAGAGAGCCACGACGAGCCCGCCGAAACGAGCAACGACACACCGCGGCTGCCCTGGACTGGGAAAACCCTCGCGCGATCCGCTACACGGCCACCCGTGAGAAAGGAAAAGAAAAGAAGACGAGAGAAGAGAAGAGCACACGAAGCGAACGAGGACAGACCACGCAGCGGAGCAGAGAAGAGAAGAGACGGAGAGATCGAGACGTGGAGAGACGATGAGAGAAGGAGGAGGATGAGTAGGAGAGGAGTACTAGAAGAGAGATCGAGGAGGAATAGGAGAAGAGGGAGACAGAAGACGAACGGCAGACAGCATAGAGTAAATGTAAGAATACATAATGAAAGGGGCAACAGACCATTATACCGATATGCGTTGTTGAACACCTGGAGAGACTTAGAAGCGTAGGATAGAGAAGATGTAGTGTGAATTTCTATCCCCTTTAGGAGTGAACTGAACTCCTCTCTACCGTAGACACACAGCACCGCACTAAGTGGGAACTCAAGAGAACGACGAGATACCAAGCTCCGTACAGGGCCACCGAAGAGCAAGAAAGGAGGACAGAGGGACAAGAGGCAGAGAAAGCAGAAAGGAGAAGAAGAGCCAGATCACCTGTCACTCAGATCTCGCCTGTCGCTCACTTCACGGCGCGCTGCCATACCTCGACGGATCGGTAGGACAGAAGGGAGGAAGAAAATTAATAGAGAAGATGTGCAGTGGTGGAGAAGAGAGAATGATGTAATCTGTATATTAGCTAAGAGAATAGTATATACTATAGACGGAATAATACTATATATGAAGATATAGTAGATTGATGAATATATATGATGTATCATAGACGTAATGAGATATGATTAGATAGAGATTAGGAGAGATGAGAGATAGAGGATAACGGAAATGATGATGATACGGAGAGAGGAGAGATAATATAGAGAGTGAAGAGGGGAAAAGGTAATAGCTAGAAAAATGATATACGAATAGAAGTGAAAAATAGAAGTAACACTACTACTGAGAGAAGTGAACCTAAGTGAATACATGATGTAACCGACAGGGCCAGACGGAAACAACACGCACACAAGCACACCGACACAGCACAGCACAACAGAATAGACTATATAGAAACTAGTCATACGATATAGTAGATACATAATGTAGTAAGAAAGATATAGAATACATTAAATAGGATAAGGTAATGTATATGTGATGTAATGGTATGAGTATCTTACTAGAATACGTATATAGTATATATAGAGGACTAGTAGGTATATATATACTGATATACGAGAGGATAGAGCATATAGACGATAGATATCTGTGAGATTGGTATGTATTATGTACAACACTAAACAGCACCACACACAGCGACGACACACCACACACCAACACACACACAGCAGAACACACACGAGCACACACACACGACATATAGATAGTACGTACAGGCTAACTAAGATAGTAAGTACAGTAATAGTAACTAGGGGGTAACAGACTCTAATGATATATATATACAGTTATATTATATATATATATATATATATGTATGTATATGTACACACACACACACACACACACGAGCACACCAGACACACAACATAGATATATATAGATAAAGATATAATGATGTTAAGTATAATAAGTAATAAAAATTATATGAGATAGGCATAAGCATATATATAATGTATATGTAAAGTATTATATAGTATGATATAAAAAATAATAATAAATAAATATATATATACTATAAATATAGGACTAAATAACTAATATATATAATAATAAATAGAATAGATAATGAATAATAAATAGTGTACATGGTGAGTGGAGAGAAATGTATCCTTACAACACAGACACCACACACACACACACACACACACAACACACACACACACACACAGCACGCACACACACAATGAATAGGGTAACTAGTCATAGCTATATATAGTAGAGAATATATAATATAGGATAGAGAAGTAATAAGGAATAGAAAGTAACTATAAGTTATTAGCTATTACCATACAATCTTACTGTACACCTAACTGCTATCGTCCCATACGTATGTGCTTAGACTCATGTAATCAGTCCTATATAGACTAGAAAAAGTATATATTACAGACATGATCGTCCAATAAGAGCAAATAATATGTATTACATACACTGCATGCATACTTTCCAAGTATATATGCAATTAGCGTAGCATACATTCTCTTCATCCAATCCCATCCATGAGCAATACATAACATACATACACAGTACATCATAATCAAACTTATTCATAAAACGAACACGACCGCAGAACCAATAAGAACCGATACTGTACTGTCCGTGAATAGTGTGTTGGGCGAGGGAGATTTAGCGATTGTCACCGTATGTTCTGGAGTGAATGTTGTTTGCACCTATGCCATTTATCATTTTTACGTACAACTCATTGGAATGGTATCCATTAATCTCATATAGAATACCTAAGACTAAATACCCGCTCTTGCGTGTGGCGTCTCTCCGTCTGAATTTTTACTTACTTCTCTCTGTCGCTCTCTCCTCTCATTCTTCTCTCTCCTGTGTGCATCTTCCCTTTCCCTCCTCCCACCCCCCCCTCTCTCCTCGTGCATGCATTCCCTCCCCGGCAGCTGCAGTGGTTGGATGTGCACCACTTTCTCTAAAGACAAGTGGCAGATGCTTTAGCGACCGCCACTTATGGATCGTGTAAGGAAGGCTAAAAGAGAGAAAGGGAAAAGTAACGTTGATAAAGATGGAGGTGGGATGTTTGGTGATAAGGAGCAACGATTTGTGATGAGAAGATAAGATGTATATAACGTGTATTTTGATATATATATGTGTATGTTAGATTAGTTTATTATTATTTTGTAATTAAAAAGTTTTGTATTCTTGTTGGTGTTACTAATTATCATTATAAACAAAAAATTGCTGTTGTATTTGTTGTTGCTCGTATTATTGTGGGTGATTCTATCATCACTAAATATTTTACTATCTAATGTTATTTTTTTGTTATAAGAAATATCATTATCGTTGTCAAAAACTATCTCTGCTTTATCATCATTGTTGTTATTCTTATTCTTATTCTTATCATAATTATTTGATATCATTATCATCATCATCACTATATATATTATCAGTTATTAATATTGTTATTAATGTTTTTATTTTGTTGTTGTTTGTTTATTGGCATTACTATTATTATTACTATTACTATTATTATTATCATTATTATTATTATTATTATTATTATTATTTATTATTATTATTATCATTGTTATTGTTATCATCATTATTATTATAATTATTAAAATTATCGTGATCATCATTATTATTACCATTATTATCTTCATTAATTTGCTGCTATTATTAACAATGTTATCATCATCACCATTCATCATTATTATTGTTATGATTATTATCTATTATTATCATTTATTATTTATTATTATTATCATCATTATTATTATTATTATTATTATTATTATTAATTATTATTATTATTATTAATTATTATATTTATCATTAATTTGCTGATTATTATTAACAATGTTATTATCATTATTATCATCTTTGTAATTATCTATTATCAGTTTAGAAATATTATTACTATCATTATTATTTCATACCATCATCATTGTCATAAACATTATCATTATCATTATTATTATCATAATTATTTTATTACTATTATCATTATCATTATCGTTATTGATATTCTTAGCATTTTGTTGTTATTGATGTTATTACTATCATTCTTTTTCTTATATAATCATCATTATTCTAAGAATTTCAATTGTGATATCATTCTTCTGCTTATTATTTTCTATTTCTATAATCAACGTTATAGTTGTTTTGATCATAACTTTTGCTTATGATCATTCTTACGGCCAAAATAATCATCATTCTTATCATCATTATTAATGTTGAACGTAATTGCGAAATCGGAAATGTTGATGTTAATGTTAGTTGCAAAAAAAGGTCATGTTGATGTTAGTTCCAAAAAAAGGTCATATTATTGTTAGTTGTAAAAAAGGTAATATTTATGTTAGTCGCAAAAAAAGGTCATGGTTATGTTAGTCGCTAAAAAGGTCATGTTTATGTTAGTCGCAAAAAGAATATTATTTGCAAAAAAAGTCATGTTAGAGCAAAAAAGGTTTTAAATATTAGTTGCAAAAAAGTCACGTTAATCTTAGTTGCAAAAAAAGGTTACGTTGATAGATAGTTTCAAAAAAGGGTCTTCATAATGCATTGTAAAAATTGCACAACCGTAGATAATAAAAGGAGTCATAGGAGCCTCTTAAAGACTATACACAAAAGGACTTAAACCCATCCTGTCCCATAAAGTTAGTTTCCATTATGTTCGGAAAAGTGTAAGTTTCCGAATCTTAAAGTTTGAAATGCCAAGTGTCGAGAGTAGGAAAGTTCAACTGCCTTGTCGTGTGTTTTATTTTTTTTTTTTTTTTTTGCTGCACTGCGTGTAGTGTGGGTGTGCAGCTTACACGTGCACATTCATGTGCGTCTGTTGAAGCGGCCGTGATTCGTCTGTAGTATGTTTTTAAGAGTGTGCTCGGGTGTGGTGATGGGCGGGGATAATTGGTTGTGGGGTGTGGTGTGTCGGTGTGCAGTATTGTTTGGTGGAGTTTTATATGTTGTCT
>NW_020869353.1:929488-931988 GCF_003789085.1 Penaeus vannamei | reverse complement strand
GATCCTTGGGTGCGGGGCGTTGGGCTGAGTATTTTGAGCAGTGTACCAGGTTGACCCCACCACAGTTAACCTGAATACGGTAGTTCTGTGATTCCGTTGCTGGACCCACCCATCAGTGAAGATCCACCCTCCCTAACTGAAGTTAGGGGGGCAATCTCCAAGCTAAAGAGTGGCAAAGGAGCGGGTATTTGTTAAGCTATATATATATATACTATATATGGGTTATATATATGGCTGATCTATATATATATCCATACCATTACCCCTATATATTATATATATATCATCCCTCTCTGGAAGGGGAAGGGGGGCCGATGGGACTGCAGCAACCACCAAGGCATCACACTGCTCAGTATACCAGGCAAGGTTCTTGCCCACATCCTTCTGAGACGTATCAGAGACCACTTACTGAGGCATCAGAGGCCGGAGCAATCTGGATTCGGGAATCACTCTGGGAGATCCTGAGACTGAGAGGAATTCCAACAAGGATTATTGGACTAATAGCAAGTCTGTATACGGGTACTAAAAGTGCTGTAAAGTGTGGTGGGGGCTTGTTGAGCTACTTTACTATTAGTTCAGGAGTGAGACAAGGCCGTGTCTTTGCACCAACAATTTTCAATACTTACTGGATACTGGGCAGAGCTACTGTTCAAAGTCACTGTGGAGCAACTCTGGGCAATATCAAGGATATCGATCTTGACTTTGCTGATGATATTGCTATTCAATCTGAGTCTTTGGAAACTTTTGTGGTGGCTCTAGATGCATTTAGTAATGAAATGAAGCCCTAGAGTCTAGAGGTGTCCTGGACCAAAACCAAGATCTAGGACTTTGCGGACTTGCTAGGAGACCCTGTTTTGTCGGTACGTGCTTGCAGCGAGGACATTGAAGTCACAGAGAGCTTTACATACCTTGGTAGTGCAGTTCATAACTCTGGGCTGTCTGACCAGGAAGTCAGCAGATGGATTGGCCTGGCAGCAGGGGTCAAGATCTCTCGACAAGAGTATTTAGAAATGCTGGTAACTGTGCAGAAGGACTAAGTTAGGGGCTTTCAAGACCCCTGATAATGCCAGTTTTGCTGTACTGTAGTGAAAGCTGGACATTATCCTGTGCCTTGAAGTTTTGTCTTGATGCCAGTGACGAACTCTTCATCCGAAACATCTGGAGAAAACAAAGTTCCTGTTCCAGATAATCCTTGTATATTTGCTCCAAATACGCCTCCGCTTCCCAATGTAAGTTCAGTATGTGTGTATATATATATATATATATATATATATATATATATATTATATATATATATATAGTATATATATATATACATATATAATATATGTATAATATATATATGTGTATATAATATATATATATATATATATGTATATATATATATATATATATATTATATATATATATATATATATTATATATATATATATATATGTGATATGTATATATTATATAATATATATATATTATATATATATATTATATATATAATATATAATATAATATATATATGTATATATATTATATATATATATATATATATTATATATTATATATATATGTATTATATATATTATATACACATACATATATATATATATATAATATATATATATATATATATATTATATATATATATATATATATATATATATATATATTATATATATATTATATATATATATATATATATTATATATATATATATAAAATGTGTGATTATATATATATATATATGATTATATATATATATATATATTATATATATGTATATATGCACACACACACATACACACATATATCTTTGGAAATATGATTGATAGATTTTTTTTACACAAAGATACCAAAAATCTTGAAGGTGTGGCCCTTGGTGGGAGGGGGGGGGCAGTAGAGTCTTCGGGGGCAGATTCCCCTCCCCACCATAGGCCCCGCATATTCTAGCCATATTCGGAAATATGGTACGAAAATCTGTATTAAGGAAATTAAAAAATGAAAATATGAAAGGGAGGGAGAGAAAATAAAAGGTTAATACAAAGAGAGGAGGGTTAGAGACGAACGAAAACTGAAGTAAGCCTCGAGAAAATGGTTAGTGTAGCCTGACGGACGACAAAGACCGTTAAAGTAATAGCAACATTTCTAGTATTGTTAATCATAACTATATAAAGATAATGCAACGAGTATCATGGAAAGGATTCTTAGTATGAACAATAATAATGTGCTGAATGCATCAATATTATTATTGAGACTAATGATAATGATCATAATCGTGAGACAACTTGTATATTGTATAATACCGTAGTGAGAATAAGAAACTGCTTCTACTAAGAGCTTCAGAAGTGTGAAATTGAGTAGCAAATCGCTGTTAATCCTCGCAAAGTACGGGAATGCAGGGGTAATAAAGGCAGGAAGTACTCTTTCACGGTAGGCAGGGTTCGTAGGAGACTTTGAAGCTGAAGTAGAAATTTGTCACATATTGTTATCCTGTATATACATGTGA
>NW_020869353.1:916988-919488 GCF_003789085.1 Penaeus vannamei | reverse complement strand
AAGGAGAAGAATAAGATGAGGAGGAAGAAGAAGACGACGACGAAGAAGAAGAAGAAAGAAAGAAAGGAAAAAGTACTGCAAAGACATTATGCTTCAGCAACAAAGGAAATAATCAGTGGCTGACCATCGGTAGAACACCAACATTCCCTTTAACGGTGAATTTTGCATACTCTTCTCGAACTCGAAGCCTTATGGAAGACTGCCCGCTAAGCCCTTATCGCTTCAGATAAATTTCAAAGTCTCTTTTGTCATGCATAAGTAAATCCTGATCACTATCTCGTAATGCTTGATGTTAACGAGAGCATGCCTTGTTTATCTGGTCCATAATTGGACAAACAGAATTTCTGATGTGAATGTTCATGTTGAAGCAGATATTTCGGTAAAGGTGAAGCATATGTATTTGTTGATGTTTTTTTAAATGTTATTCTAATCTGAATATGTTTGGTGATGTTCAACCTGTTATCAGCAAACAATACCCGATAAGGAAATGTGTGGAGTCTGCATGGGCAAGCTAGGATTTAAGGAACGTAAAGGAGGGGGGGGGGGAGAAATGTTGTGGGAAATGGGTTAAGCTAATTAGTAATAGAGGGTCTGTCTGTAGAACCGTTTAACGTAAGCGGATATCAACTTACAAATGCCATCGATAAACTGTTTAATATTAAATATTACGTTTATATCTCATAAAGCTTTTCCTGAATATCGCAAAAATCAAATATATCATATATACTAATGAGAGTTTCATCTAGAGAGGTATACAGAAATGTAGAATCCCGTGAGGAAATATATTTGAATTCACATGTTACAGTAGCACTGCAGTATCATTTTTTTCTACTGGAAAGTAAAAACTTTTACTTTTTCACTAGATCCTAATCAAAAGGTTAAGGGGTCATCCAAAATTTTCATCATTATCACGAGCGTACAAACCGCACGCGCGGGGGGGGGGGGTAAAACCAGGCGTATACTGATTTGAATGTGAAAAATGATCCGTTAATTGGCGAATCGGCGGCCGCCATGTTTCAAATTTCGCGCCACGTTGGTGTTGCTAGCAGGGCTGATATAAAGGAATAGAATGGTAAAATTGAAACATACGCTATCATAAACGGATAAATATTAGATTATAGTTAC
This sequence comes from Penaeus vannamei, assembly GCF_003789085.1. Classification (NCBI taxonomy): domain Eukaryota; kingdom Metazoa; phylum Arthropoda; class Malacostraca; order Decapoda; family Penaeidae; genus Penaeus; species Penaeus vannamei. The sequence continues at coordinate 918,363 of NW_020869353.1, read as the reverse complement.
AGTGCGTAGGGTCAGAGTCTGATGATTATAGGATTCTCTGCATTACTTTGTTGTTTAATGCACTGCATAAAACATACAGGGGAACCCCACCTACAGAGCGCCCCAGTGTTGCGGATATCCCGCAATTAAGACCAGATTTGGCTAAACGGAAATGAAATACTATATAATCCTAACAGTTAATACCCCGGTCCAAAGGACACCCCAGTATTGCGGACAACGGACAATGTTTACAGTCTGAAATGGCACATGAACCCCAATTAACCGACCACGCAGACCTGTGAGGACTGCACTGAGGGCTGGGAGGATCGAGGAGCCAGTGCCAGAGCCAGTAAGGCCAATGGTAACCAGTGTTTATCAAGCCATGTCCATGACCCGTGAGATACAAATATTCTAAACTGACCGCAACCTGAGGGATCTGTTCATTCCTCTCTGTGAGGTGGAATCTCAGTTTGGGACTGTTGTTGTTTCTTCTGTGCTGCTGGAACAAACATCCATCAAAGACTTTAAAGGCTCAGTGACTGTAGCCATGCTGTGTATATATGCATTAATTTCGCTATTGTAAGTGATACGATTGTAAACATTTTATAACGTTTAATGATTAAATACATATAGTTTGTGATATAATATTGTAATTTTTTTTTTTTTAATATGCCAGTATTTTTTTTTCTTATTTGATTTATATAAATAGAAACTGTAGAAAATGATAAAGGACTTTTCATACAAATAACATTACCATAAAATGATATGCCAAATTTGAGGTCTGGCTGACCCAATGCCCTGAACCTCAGTACCAGGGGCACCCCTCTAGTTAGACCAGTGTACTCAGTGAAGATGTTTGTCTGATTAGTGAGGTTCCACTGTACAATACAATAAAAAAACATCATTAAAGATAGTAACAACAACAACAACTGCAATGTAGATGTATAAATCAAGAAAATAATTTGGACAATTTTTTCATATTTTTAAACACTTTTCATTTGTATTATATTAAAAAAAAAAAAAAAAAAAAAAAGGCTCAGATTTCATAGATAGAACCTATAACAACAACATAAATTAATTATAAATTATATATTAAATTATTTAAAATAAGATTCTACATATAAATAGGGAGATCTTAACCCATTATACTTATTTGTCCGCTAACGCACACTTTTAGGAGGGGGAAGGGTGCTCAAAAGTCTACGCTTTGTAAGACATAATATGAAAAATATATGACCTTAAAATACAATTTCGGAAATAGTTTCTATTTCATAAGAAGTTTATTCCCGTATATATTGGTGACAGGAAGGTATAGGGTGAGTTGTTCGAACCAGGGTTTGTTAACCTAAGACTTTTGTTTCATTTAGTGCATCATGCTTTGATCCCGCACACGCAC
>NW_020869353.1:896988-899488 GCF_003789085.1 Penaeus vannamei | reverse complement strand
TAAAATACAATACTGATACAATTCATCTGTTTAATTTGTATGAATGGACAGGCCTATATTCACAGGATTTGAATGATTTTTAAAACCAAATATTTTCACATAGAGATACTTTAACAACTGTAGGTATTCTAAGGATAGGTTGAGGGTGGGTTGAAGTGTGGCAGCTGGTCCCTGTCCCGTACTTTCGTTTCAGGGAGTTAGCAGCTCTACGTAAAATTTTAAGGAACTCATTACTTTAAAGAAACCATTGATTTGAAGCTGAATGAATTGGCAGATGGACATTTTGAGAAACGGAGAAGTTGTTTCATAAGTAAAAGAGAAGATAGAGAGGGACTCCATATCCTTCAATATATATATATATAATCAAAACACGTTATCGCACAAACTTTCCTCATCAGGAGACCCTTCTAGACCTTCAAATTCTTCTACGAGTCACCCTGATATTTCGCCGAGAGAAAGAAGTACGAGAGAGAGAGAAAGAGAGAGAGAGGGAAGGGGGAGCAGGGAGGTAGGGAAGGAGGGTAGGAGAGAGAAAAAGACCAGGAGAGAGAGAGAGAGAGAGAGAGAGCAGGGAAGAGAAAAAGATCAGGAGAGGGAGAGGAAACAGGAGACTGAAAGAGAAAGAAAAAGAAAGAAAGAAAAAGGGAGGGAGGGAGGAGAGATAGAAATAGAAAGAGTGAGTGAGAGAGAAAGGAAGAGAGAGGGAGAGAGAGAGAGAGAGAGAGAGAGAGAGAGAGAGAGAGAGAGAGAGAGAGAGAGAGAGAGAGAGAGAGAGAGAGAGAGAAAAGAGAGAGAGAGAGTCTGAGAGTGGTCAGACGATCCTGGAGGCCACGCCCTATTGACCAATCATAGCGACGAGTCAACTAGCCACGCCCATCGCTCGTGACCCCCGACCTACTCTTCAATGCTACACCATACTCGACCTCGGGTCACCGCCTTGACCGGACTGTCCCCTTCAGGAGGTTTCCCCACCCGCACTCCCGCTCCTGGGCTCCCCTTGCCCGGGACTTGCACTAGCACGAGACACTGCCACGCCACGCTACCAGCACCAACAACCACATAAACAGAGGAACCAGAACTATCTCCATACCCACCAAAGTCGGGAAACCAAACCCTGGCAGAGAGAAAGAAAGGGGGGGGATGAGAGAGAGATACAGGGAAAAGTGAGAGAGAGAGGAGGGGGGAGAGAAAAAAAGGAATGATCTGATATATAATCACACTCCGGTATCACTCAAACTTTCCTCATTAGAAGTCTCTCCTAGGCGTTCTGCCTCTCCCACGAACCCTCATGCTATTTCGCGAGAAAAAGAAGATAAGGAGAGTGCGTGGTGATGGGCAGGTAGAAAATAGACTGTGTGTGTGTGTGTGTGTGTGTGTGTGTGTGTGTGTTGTGTGTGTGTGTGTGTGTGTGTGTGTGTGTGTGTGTGTGTGTGTGTGTGTGTGTGTGTGTGTGTGGTGTGTGTGTGTGTGTGTGTGTGTCATAGATACACGGCTAAGACGTTATTAAGGAGTAAGTTGCACTCACATGGAAAGTAGATAAAAATGCGTACTTCATAAATTTATCACAACACCAGATGGACATACAAATAACAAAAAAAAACATATAAACACCCCAGAGTTGGTGTCCCAGTTCCATAACTATCTTTAAACATTTACGGAACGTATGAATCCCAAGGTTAAAAAAGTTAATTTCCAACGCAAAATGGAGATTAGCATGTGCAGACAAAACACACACAAAAAAAAGAAAAAAGAACGTTAAGTATCAGACCTAGTTTGGACAGAGATAGATCACGAAGACTGCCTGCACACCCACAAGGCCATGCAGGAAACGAGGGTATAGTCTTTCTCCGAAGTACGGATCCTCAAGCTGAGGGGAAAGACAATTAAGTGATGTCAACACTGGAGGGACGGATCCTCAAAGCAGTGTTTCCTTACACGAAATGGTCCTCTGGAAAATTAATGGAACACCGGCGGTAAGGATCCTCATGCTGAGCTTTCCTATGAGATTTGGTGCTTCTGAACTCTCTAGCACTTGGATGGGTTCAAAAGAGACCATACACACAACCATATAACAAATCGACTTTTGTTAGAAGACCCAAACTCAAGCCCTATGATAGAACCACAATCAAGTCAGGACCGAAGTTAGAAACGAAGTGATTTCCCTTCCCGAAACCAAGGGTACTTAAACCCCGCACGAAACCCCAGGCCACGTCCCAGGCATGGCGCGAAAAGAAGGAAATATACAAATGAGAGTACCAACCCGATATTTATTCAGTTACTGATTATAATAAGAGAGGGCTATGTGACGATCATCACCCCCTTCAGAGGTTATCATGACATTTTTAAGACGTCACCAAAGATAAATAAATAAATGAATAGGGAATGGAAAATACGTGAAAGGATACGAGGAAAACACAACAATACATTGTTATTGTGAATACAGTTTCGGAAAGTACATATTTACAATATTTGGATATGAATAAACCTTCTATTCTTAGCT
>NW_020869353.1:881988-884488 GCF_003789085.1 Penaeus vannamei | reverse complement strand
GGTCTCTCTAAGATATGTTCAAGTGATAATTTTAGGATTTTGGGCAATCGGAAGTATAGGTTGGATACCGTGTTTTTATTTTATGAATTTTATATTAACGATGACAGTTTTATGCTTCGTTTTTTTTCGTATTTTTTAATAAAGCGCATGTTTTAAATGTATATAGTTTCTTTTATGCCTTAGGAATATCCATTCTATCCACCATGATTCGTACAAAGGAAATAAAAATCAAACGTATACGAAGGATTAAATGACGTTAGCGCTAGCCCAAATCACCTTTTAAGATACCAAGCTTGTTTTAGTTAATTTTAACCACGTATGAGCTGGGCGCCCTTATTAGGGAAATGCTATGGCAATGGATTGGTATCCGCCATAGACTGGTGTCAATCATCTCTTTTAAGGAGCTTTTGGGTGTGGGTGTGAGTGCCCACAGGTATGGCTGGTGTGCTGGAGATCGCCGGGGGAAAATAATAATAATAATAATAATAATAAGAGTATCGATAATAATGCTAATGATGATGATGGTGATAATGATAAGGATGATGATATAATAATAATACTGACAATATAATAATGGTAATAATGATAATAACAATAACAATAACGACAGTTAAAAATGATAATGATCATGATAATAATGATAATAAAATAATAATAATAATGATGATAATGATTATAATAATAGCTATAATAACAACAAAAACGAAAACAACAACGATAATAATGATAATTATATTAATAATAATAATATAAATAATAGTAATAATAATTGTAACATTAATGATGATAGTAATAATAGAGATGGTAATGATAAAAACCATGATAATGATAATGATTATAGTACTAAGAACAATATTCATGATGATGAAGATAATAGTAATAGTAATAACAATGAAAATTACATGATAACAATAATAATGATAATGATTATGTTAAATAACAACAATAATAATGATAATGATAATGATAATTATAACAATGATTATAATAATGATAATTATAATAATGATAGTAATAAAAATGATCATGATAATGAGAATAATAATCATTATAATAATAACGATAATAGTAATACGATGCCAATAATAATTATGATTATGATAATAATAATGATTATAATGATACTAATGTTGATGATAATGATAAGATTAAATAATGATAATTACAATAACAATTATAATATCATGATAATGATAATGATAATAATGATAATAATAATATGATAATGATAATAAAATGATATAATAATGATAATAATATGATAATAATAATGATTAATAATGATAATGACTATAATAAATAAGCATGATAATGATAATGCTTATAATAATGATAATTATAATAATAAAGAATAATAATGGTAATAATAAAATTATTAATATTATAATAATACCAATAATGAGTGCAATAATGATAATAATAATAAATAATGGCTCTATAGTTAGATGACCATCCGAGCATCTTACGTATGTTTGGTGCCACTGTTATATTAAAGGATGCCTGTCGCCACATGACAAGTAAATTGGTCGCTATTACATGACAAGAAATCTTATTTTGTAATATATTCATTTATTTCATTTGCAATATCCACGATTAAGATACGCTATTCAATTCTATATTACGTCAGGCCATATTCAAAAAGATTCGCGTTTCCAGTACCCACAAACCCCACACACCCGTAAATAACCAGCAGTGGCTTCCCACAGGTGATTCTGCCGCCCACCATTGTCTGGGAAGCATCGCTCTGGACAGAAGAAACCCCTTGTGAATCGACCCGCCTCAACCCCCGGTCTCCTAAGATAAGTTCAAGTGATAATTTTAGGATTTTGGGCAATCGGAAGTATAGGTTGGATACTGTGTTTTTATTTTTATGAATTTTATGTTCACGATGACAGTTTATGCTTCGTTTTTGTTTTCGTATTTTTTAATAAAGCGCATGTTTTTAAATGTATATAGTGTCTTTATGCCTTAGGAATATCCATTCTATCCACCATGATTCGTAAAAAAAATAATACAAATCTAACGTATACGAAGGATTAGATGACGTTAGCGCTAGCCCAAATCACCTTTTAAGATACCAAGCTTGTTTTAGTTGATATTAACCACGTATAAGCTGGGCACCCTTGTTAGGGAAATGCTACAATACTACTACAACTATAATCAATAATAATTATAATAATGATAATCATGAGAATAATAATAGTGATAATAGCAATATCAGTGATATTAGTAATAAAATTATTGACAATGATAATGATACTATTGATAATAATGATAATGATAATTATGATAACGATAATAATAAGAAAAACAATAATAATGATTATAATAATAATAATAATAATGGTAATAATGATAATAATAATGATGGTGATGATGATTATGATAATAATGATGATCATGGGGTTCTTCCCACCACTGATTATGGTAATAATAAAATAATTTTGAAAATGGTAATGAAGAAGATGATGATGATGATATGATGACTTGTAATACACAT
>NW_020869353.1:846988-849488 GCF_003789085.1 Penaeus vannamei | reverse complement strand
CACACACACATAAATGTTGTATATATACATGTATATGTATGTATTTTAGTTTTTTTTTTTTACATAAAAGCTATTTAGCTATTTAATTAAATGTAGGTAATAACAAGAAGAGCCTAGAGACGAGAAGAAAAAAGGAATTTGATTCTTCGCTAAGTTGAATTAGTATTGCCCTCACAAAAAGTTATGAATGAATAAAAAATGAAAAAAAAGATAAAACATTAAAAATAAATCAAAATGATTATAGTATGATAATAACAATAATAACAATGATGATAAATGATAATGATGATGATGATAATAATAATAACAACAATAGCAATAACAATAACAATAATCATAATCATAATCATAATAATAATAATAATAATACGATAAACAATTAATAATAAAAAGCCCCACTCCTTTTACAAGTTCGAAAAACAATAACCATTGTTTCTCTAAACTAAAGAAAAAAAAATAATAATATAAACATACGCTGCACTTAGCTCAACGGGATGGATTAATTCGACAAGGAACGACCTCGTACAATAAAAGACGCATTAAGTTTATTAACCTCAAACCGCCTTTAAATGTCATCCGATCCTAGTGGTTGTGCTATTTTTATGGGGTTATTACTGCACGTCGCACGCTAAGTCGCTGAGGTCATGATGAGGTTTACTGCTTAAGTCTTCATGAGGTTACTACTGCGCTTGTTAAGTCGCTACTACTTGCGCTTGTGGGGTTACTACTGCACGTAAGTCACTGCACAGTCACTACTGCACGTAAGCTTCACTACTGCACGTAAGTCGCTTCATGAGGTTACTACTGCACGTAATACTACTAAGCACGTAAGTCGCTTCACTACTGCACGGGCTTCGAGGTTATACTGCACGTAAGTCGCTCATGTTACTAGTCGGGGTTACTACTGCACGTGAGCACGTTACTACTGCCACTTAAGTCGCTTCATGAGGGCACGTAAGCTTCATGAGGTTACTACTGCGCTATTTAGGTTTTATGTTACTACTGCACATAAGGTTACTACTGCATATAAGTTGTTTCATGAGGTTACTACTGCACATAGGTCGCTTTATGGGGTTACTACTACACATATGTCGCTTCATGGGGTTACAACTGCACATAAGTCGCTTCATGTGGTTACTACTGCACATAAGATGTCCATGAGGTTACTACTGCACATAGGTTGTTTCATGAGGTTACTTTAGGTCGCGAGGTTACCACTACACATATGTCGCCTCATGGGGTTACTACTGCTAAGTCTGCTTCATCATAGGGTTTCTACTGCTTCATTATATAATAAAGGATGATATAAGCATCTATAAAAGGCTATGCAGGTACAACATACTTCTGAGTACATAACTATCTGCATAGATCACATTAATATTCTCGTATAATATAGTATACGCTCGCAATATGTATATACTGCACATAAACTAGATGATTATATCAGTACAAATAAAGGTTCAAAGTCTGTCTCAGAGCTCTTTTAGTCGTTTTTTTTTTTTTTTTTTTTAAAATAAGAGGTACTTTGTATAAACTAAAATAATGCAAAACGTATAAGATTGCATGTATTAGATATTGCATATATGACCAGGAAGTAATAACACAAGAAAATAAATGTGTTAGACATCAAAGGTCATATAGCACTAATATGACCAGGAAGACTGAGGACTTCCACCAGTGCTCCCATTTTTTTTTTTTTTTTTTCTTAAATACACTAGTCTACCTCATTCGTACATGGCTCGGCCTACCGTAACTTTTTGTGAATCATGTAGACAAAACCAATTAATCAAACTTAAGTGCATTACACAGGTCTCTTCGTTCGAAATACCTGAAATAACATTTTAATAGAATGATAGAGAAAGATGGGAGGTAAATGATAAAAAAGGTGATGGAACACGATTAAAATAAAGAAATAGAAAGAAAAAGGAGAAGGATATAAGGTACATTGAACAGAAAATAATAAGTGCGAAGATATAGAATAGAACACGGATAAAAAACGTAATGATGATAAATGAAAATACATAACGATAAGGTCAATAATATTAAAGTCTACCCTTCTATTATAATTCCTCTACACATACACACGCACAAACAAACAGTACGCTGAACATGAATAACACTTTAGAGTCAAGAGTTCCTATGTGCAATATCAAACAAAAGGTGGCTAAAGGTCACAGTTTACGGACTTTGTGTCTATATACAATATACACACCGCAAATTAAGTGATATTATCCATAATATTCTTGTTACAAGTATTTTTCCCCTTTCGTAAATATTAATTTTACTAATATACTGCTGCTGTTACTACTATTACTACTACTACTGCTAGTGCTACTGCTGCTACTACTATTACTACTACTACTACTATTACTACTACTCTTACTTACTACTGCTACTTCTACTACCACCATATTTCAATCGCCACTACCAGTACCATTAGCAACGCACAGGCTCAGGTACATTTACAAACGGATCAATCTCTCTCTCAATCTACCCATCT
>NW_020869353.1:799488-804488 GCF_003789085.1 Penaeus vannamei | reverse complement strand
CAGTAGGTCGTAACATAACACGAGTGGGTGGATTGGGCCAATAACCAGCTCGTGTCCTTTAATAACAGGTCCTGATATGATGATTATGATTCTGTTATCAGCGGATGGTGGGGGAGAGAAAGATTATCGACCCATATTCGCACGTAAGTTATGACTTTCTCTGGTCGTTTATGCCATTGTTGTATTATGACTATTGGTCCCACGCTACGTTATATACATTACAATAGCCTCACCATATGTAGAAATTATCCATTTATTCGTCAGCTCGTCTGCGTAATCCTGATTTGATCGGACATATATATCCAAGAGCCTCGCAGACATACAATATTATTCGGAAAAGATTTGGGATATATAGCATGTACATAATACTGTAACGCAATAAGGAACTTCACGCTAAAATAACACGCACATAAATACATAGATGTAAGCGAACGTACTAGGAGTAGCTGAGCGTGTCAAGAACTGGCTTACGTGACTGTATTAACTTGTATGAGTGAAATCAACCTTCCCATCTGGCGTTTGATCTATCCTTTCTACTCCATTATTTCACTCTCCCCCTTTTCCATCTACGTCGAAATCTTTCCATTCCAATTTTTATCTTTTTTCTCAAATACCAATTTCTCCCTACAGTTCTCTACCTTCAAATAATACAGTACCAACGAGAATATATATTGTACAGATAAATTACCCAGAGCACACATTTCCTGACCCCTATTTACACAATAAAGACTGAAATAATGATGATAAATTTAATCTTCAAAATTCTAAGAGGAAAGAGATTTAAGGTTTCTTTGCATGTTAGAGTTATGTCATTTTTCCTTTATTTTACTCTTGAGCCATCCACATAATTGTATTAATTTGCTAATATCATTATCCTAAGTGCTCCCAGATTTAGCGTACTTTTTCACTTCAACTCTTTAGAATGAAAAAGATTAAAACTTTCATAATAAACAAAGCATGTCTCATTAAACACAAAACCTACGCCTCTCATTAAGTTTCTCATTTCCTACACAAGAGCCAGCCGAAAACTACATTCACGCAGCTGTGCTCAAAAATAGGTAAGCCGTCAAACACGGTGTGAAGTGTAAATATGTGCTCTACTTTTTTTTCCTTTTTTTCTTTTTTAAGGAAACAGCAGACCCGAGCTGCTGTTTAATTACACTAGAATAGGCTTAATAATTCGTCACTGGTGTGTAAAGCAAAACTGAATAAGATAAAATAAAATAAAAACTATTTTTTGCTCTGGCAACACTACTCATGATTGAACGATTAATCTATATCATAGTTATCGTTCGCATTGAACAATATGTTCTTCGTTTATTCATAAATAATAATGATAGCAACAATAATACTTTCAAGAATCTTGTTAGATTGCATTAATTTGTAGGACTGTCGTGCATGTTTCCCCAAGGACCCGAGCGAGACTTTGACGTAGCAAATATTTATTCGAACGCGAGGAGGCATTATAATTCTTCAGGTACGGGTTCAATTAAGAGAAATTGTGTTTGGAGTCGCTGCGAGTTCTTGCTCCATTATTTCGATATGAACAAAAGATTCGCTGTCGCTTTTACTAATGTTGTTCTTGTTGCTGCTAACGTTGCCGTTGATGTTCATATTACCTCAATTAATTATATACTTCAGAGTGATTTTTAATAAGTGAAATGGCATTTGAAGGTATCATTGTTCCTATTTTTATTATTTTGTTGTTGATGTGTTCGTGTTTTCATTATTATTTTATCAATATTGTGTTGTTAATTCTAGGGTTGATACCCCTATCATTATCATCACCTTCATCATTATCAGTATCATTATCTTCATTATTATTTTCATAATTATCATTATTGTTGTTTTTATCAAGTAGTAATAGCAGCAGTATTAATACCAGTAGTAAGTGTATTATTGGTAATTGTATTATTAGTAACAGTAATTGTGATAGTAGTAGTAGCAGCAGCTGTATTCGCAGTCGTTCTCGTAAGTGTAGTTGTAGTCAAAGTATTAGTAGTTGTAGTAGTAATATTATTATTTATATTATTACCAGTATTGTTATTTTACGGTTGTCGTTATTAGTATCATAACTGACATCATCATTAGAATCACCATTTAAAAAGTGTATATATTTGTTTAGGGAAGTAGAAATTTTAAGCTGTGTTGGTTTGACGAAGCATCTCGCACGCATCACACCACATCCTGACCGAATAAGTTCCAATTCATGTTTTTGTATAATCCTGTCACGTAGACCCAATAATCAAATAGAGCAAGTAAAATATACTATTCCATTAATAATTCATTATGCTATCTATCTAAAATAATAATAATAATAATAATAATAATAATAATAATAATAATAATAATAATAATAATAATAAAATAATAATGATAATAATAATGATAATAATAATAAATAATAATAATAATAATAATAATAATAATAATAATACTAACTTTCATGCCGGAAGACTGAGCGTGCTAAGTATTGACTTACGTGACTGCCTTCCCCTATATAAGTGAAATCAACCCGATAATTTGGCTGGTAGATTACCTCTTATTATTTTGATGTACCTCGCTATTATTTTTTTTCCTTTCTTTCTTCTCGTTTACCCTTTTATTATATATATATTTTTTTATCTTTTTGTTTCTTTTTATTCATTCCGTCGTATTATCACTCGAGTATGTAATATGAGTGGAGTATTTATATAATAAGCATTTCCATGATTTACATCTTGTCTGCAATTCGGATAGCAGGATAAAGATTATTATTCAGTATTTCCTAATAAACACATACAAAGAAAGAGAGAGAGACAGAGAGAGCGAGATAGATAGATAGATAGAGAGAGAGAGAGAGAGAGAGAGAGAGAGAGAGAGAGAGAGAGAGAGAGGGAGGAGAGAGAGAGAGAGAGAGAGAGAGAGAGAGAGAGAGAGAGAGAGAGAAGAGAGAGAGAAGAGGGAAAGGGAGGAGGAAATATGGGTGTTTGTGTGTGTGTGTGTGAGAGAGAGAGAGAAAGAGAGGGGGGGGGGGGTGAGAGGATAAGTCAACTTACGCGTCCTTTGATTCTCTCATGGATATATATAACAGCCCCCCCAAAAAAAAAATAATAGTTATAATAAATATATAATTAGATAAAATAAAAACATAAAACAAACGAAAGGAAAAAAAAAAACTTTCGACAATGTACTTTTGTATAACCAAACATTATATGAATTAACTCGTTGTACCGGGAACACGTACTGTCCACTATAATTTTGTTTAATGAATTTTGTTTAGATATAAAAGGTTCCATAATTGCTCAGTCACCAAGGGGTCAATTAGTAGGCTTACGTGACCTCTCACCTGGTTTCCACCATCCTTGAGTGTTCGAGAAAAATGTATTTATTTATTCTAATGCTGTTATCGATGGTGTTATTATTATCATCAGCGTTATGATTATGATAATGTTGTTTACTTTACGAATAGGAACTAAAAATCCGAGAATCAGGGGAAAGGTTAAGCAGGTGAGATAAGTAGGGTCAGTAGGGTTATGCCCTTATGGAGCGGTTTTTGTGTCAAAACAACAAGGGAACTAAAATCACAATGAACATAATGTGTAAATATATGCCATATCAGTGTCAATGGATAAAGGAACGTTTTTCACCTGAGAGCAACAAGATCTTGTATGCTTTGAAAGGTCTTGGGAAATTCTTTCGCGAGGAAATTTACGCCGCTCAAGTTGGGCCAATATTGACCTAATATTTTCCCTTGACTGTGGAAAGAGCATATATATCTGAAACTAAATTATGAAATTGTTTCGTTGGACGCCAATAACGGAGGGAAAATTACGCTCAGTAACTGAAAGCAGGAATAAACACGAATCTGTTGAGTTCCTTTGGAAACGGTCAGAAATGACGAATAATTTATGTGAATAGACAAAGGAAAAATTAACATTCAAATAGATGATGAATAAACAAATAAGTAAAGGAAACTAGCATATATGTTACACCTATAGATTGTTTAAAGATACCTGCAGTTTGTTCCTTGCGATGGCCTGCGTTTTATCATGTTTTATTTTCGATTGAACGATATTCCAATTATGTTTCATGTAATATGCCTCTATATACTTTGAACATCAGTTTTATTCTGACTTACAGTAATACGATCTCGTTTTTATCCTGCAACAGTACGATGTATGGTATCAATTGCAAGTTGAGAGGATACACGTAAAAGATAGATGTGCTTCCCATTTGTTTAAGACTATTACATACAAGATATATAATAGTATATCATAACGCAGTCCTATATCACACACATACACACACCCTCCCTCCCTCCTCCCTCTCCCTCCCTCTCTTTCTCTTCTTCTCTCTCCCTTCCCTCTTTTTCTCTCTCTAACTATCTATTTTTATCTCTTCCCCGCCCCCGCCTTCCCTTCCTCCTCCCCCCTCTGTTTATAAATGAATATCTATGTGTGTGTATGTGTGTTTGTGTAAATATGGGAATATAGAGAGAGGAAAGGGAGGAGGAAATGTGTGTGTGTGTGTGTGTGTGTGTGTGTGTGTGTGTGTGTGTGTGTGTGTGTGTGTGTGTGTGTGTGTGTGTGTGTGTGTGTGTGTGTGTTGAGAGAGAGAGAGAGAGAGAGAGAGAGAGAGAGAGAGAGAGAGAGAGAGAGAAGAGAGAGAGAGAGAGAGAGAGAGTGAATGAATGTGAGTGAGTGAGTGAGTCAGGCAGTCAAGCAGAAGAAGAGACTGAGAAAGAAAGCAACAGTGACTTATTGCAAAAGATGCCTTACTTTTCTCCAAGCTAAATGCACAGGAAAACACCCATTTTACCTCTGGTTTAGCCGACTTCCTGTCAAACGAGAACTGCGGCCATTTAACTGTTCCGGCAAAAATGTTGGCCATACCTACAATCTCATAAAGAAGGAAGAGAAAGGGAAAGAAGGAAGAGAAGGCAGACAAACAAAAAAAAAAGAAAAAAGACGTAGAAGCAGAACATAGACACAAAAAGGACGAACACTATATTGTTGACT
>NW_020869353.1:759488-769488 GCF_003789085.1 Penaeus vannamei | reverse complement strand
AAATATGACACGATATGCCAATCTACCTATGACAGAGTTAAATCTTTGAATAATTTTACCTTTCTGGAATCCTAGTTTAATATTGCAAATGTATTACAGCGTTAACATGAATAATACAGTTGAATAAGGAGTATCTTTATTGATGTAGCCTTTCCCACTCACTAGGGATATCCTGTATTCGTAAATGTATAATTTCAGTTGAAAGATTCAGTGTACATCGATGGTGTCCATAAGATCGTGGCAGTATCTGGGGAGCATGGGGGGGGGGGGGGGCGGTATCTTCGTTCTGAATATACTTGATGCTGTTACTAATACTATTTGATATTCAAATAAGAAACTCGTCAAAAAATAAATGAAACAGATTAAATAATAATAATAATAATAAAAACAATCTTCTGCCACAGAAACGTTCTTCACATGATTTTGTGTTTCTGTGTCTATGATGTCAGAACGGTTTCACCGATAAAGTCAGTAGTATATATATATATATTATATATATATATATATATATATATATATATATATATATATATATGTACGTATACTTATACACATACACAGACAACACACACACACACACACACATATAGATATTTATTTATTTATCTATTTACACACACACACACACACACACACACACACACACACACACACACACACACACACACACACACACATATATATATATATATATATATATATATATATATATGTGTGTGTGTGTGTGTGTGTGTGTGTGTGTGTGTGTGTGTGTGTACGTGTGTGTGTGTGTGTGTGTGTGTATATGTGTGTACATGTATATATATATATATATATATATATATATATATTATATATATATATATAATATGTGTGTGTGTGTGTGTGTGTTGTGTGTGTGTGTGTGTGTGTGTGTGTTGTGTGTGTGTGTGTGTGTGTGTACGCGTGCATAACACTCTCCTGTATCATCTAAACCCTTGTTACAATTTTGTTTCGTTATGTATGCCTCAGATAAACAAAGGGTATAGGACTCACTGATTGAAATAATCAAAGTTGATTAACCTGGTAAAATATTTGCATTTGGAAAAGCCGAAGATAAAGAGGAATGTAAAACACCAGCAACTGAAATTGAACTAGTACGTAATCTACTCTAATTTCCATCTATTGTAATATTGTATATAAACAGATTGAAACATATATGCAAAGAGAAAAAAAAGTTTGTTTTCCTCCTGGTCATGTTCATCATACATACACACACATATATATATATATATATATATATATATATATATATATATATATATATATATATATATATATATATATATGTGTGTGTGGTGGTATGTGTGTGTGAACACACACACACACACACACACATCATATATATATATATATATATATATATATATATATATATATATGTGTGTGTGTGTGTGTGTGTGTGTGTGTGTGTGTGTGTGTGTGTGTCTGTGTGTATATAAATATGTATGTATTTATATATTGTTTGTGTGTGTATTTTAAATATTTACACACACATACACACACACACACGCACATATAGATGTTTATGTGTGTGTTTGTGTGTGTTGTGTTTGTGTTTGTGCTTGCGTGTGTGTATGTGTGTGTGTGTTCTTACTAATATATAAGTTCATTATGCTTAAGTAACACTGTCTCTTTTCCGTTCTTATATTTGTTTTAGGCAAATATAGCGTATCATCTAATTACATTTTACTTATGGTCTTTATTTCTCTTTCTTTTTCTCTATTTGAAACCTATTACCAATCCCCTGTAAATCAGCAATTCATAAATAATTCACTTGCAGTCAACAAAAACGTTATGAATGGAATTAATGCTATTGCTTTCAGTATTACCCTCACCAAATTAATCTCATATATTTCCCTTACAAAGCGTACAGACTGTGCAATATACATTTATAGCTCTCCACTTTGCTTGCTATACCGCTGTCTGATAGCATTCAGCTGTATAAAAAGTTTTAAACCTAATTTATTTTTGGCTCCGGCGAAACACACACACACACATACACACACAAATAATGTTAATATAACACTACTGCAAGAATTTCTGCTTATTTAAATAAGTAACTGCTAAGACATCTAATATCACCAATGCTGCTACTACTAAAACTACTGAAGCATTCACCTTGCTTTTGGCTGTATATAATACAATTTTCAATCTACGGACATGTTCGCCATGTTTCATTATACTTGTGTCATTATTACATTTACTGATTGAAAGGGCGTGAAGTTGTACCGTATGGCCCTTGTCTTTGCTTAATCTAGGCCTAAGAGGTATCCACATTTTGTGTTGTTCTGATAAACGAATTACAAAAATAAAGTAAACTGTCTGTTACATGGCTCTGGCTACGCAAATCATAACGATGCAAGAGGCAGTGGATTAAATATATATATATATATATATATATATATATATATATATATATATATATATATATATATATATATATATATCGTAGCTAAAATAAACTAAAGAGTAATAAATCCCATCGAACCACCATGAAAGCAAGTGAACCACCATAAAATGAAGGTTATAAACAATAAAGCAAAATAAAATTAAACAAAATACTGTACTAAAATAATAAAGTATCCAAACTGATAAAATACAAAACAAAAAGTATTCTAAAAAAACAAAAAAACTCAAAATAACGGGTACTGTTTTTCCCTGGGGGAGTTGCAGTTTACATGAATATAGCCAATATAAAACAAATATATAAAATCGAAAAATAGCATAAGTCTCTTACTGTCAATCTTTTTGTTACGGTCAAGCGAATGCGAGGGGAAACCTCACCATTTCACTCGCTACACTACTACCACAGACACTGCAACTGCTACTACTACTATCACGACTGCTCGAAATAACAGTGATAATAATAATATAAAAAAAAAACATCAATATCTTTTCACCGAAAGCATTTAAAAAAACATTACCGTCTAAGTAACAACCTGCTTGTGAACATGTTTGAAGTAACTAACCATCAATTATTCATTTCAATTTCGTTAAATTACACACTTTGATTGCTAGATCCCCTCTCCAGCTTAAGCTTGAATGAAGATTGATGGAATACTTGATAATACGACAATAATGGTTTTACCAGAACAAATTCCCTTTTTGTCTCTTTCTTTTACTCAACTCCCCCTTTCATTCTCTGTCCTCTCCTTTCCTCTTTTTCTTTCTTTCACTCTCACACTTGTCCGCTCTCTCTCTCTCTCTCTCTT
Source organism: Penaeus vannamei (assembly GCF_003789085.1). NCBI lineage: Eukaryota > Metazoa > Arthropoda > Malacostraca > Decapoda > Penaeidae > Penaeus > Penaeus vannamei. The sequence continues at coordinate 766,255 of NW_020869353.1, read as the reverse complement.
TCTTTATCTCTATGTGTGTGTGTGTGCGTGCATTTTACTTGTATTGCGTCCGTCTGTCCGCATGTTACATTTTACGCTTTATATCATATTTCATGTAATTACAGACTTAAAGTTGCCTGCAATCATATCCCATGTGACTGCGGACTTGAAATCTATTCATTTGAGTGTAAAATGAGGTGATAATTGACATAAAATTTAAGAAAGGCACTCACACGCACCTGAAAAATCTATTCTTATTCTGTCATCATTATTGTTATTATGATTATTGTTCTCAATGTCTTTCTTATTATATTATTATTATTATTATTATTATCATTATCATTACCATTATCATCATGTTTTGTTGTTATTATTTATTTATATTATATTATTATTATTATTATTATTATCATTATCATTACCATTATCATAATTATCATCATCATTATTATCATTATTATTATCATGATTCTTCTTTAAGGCAAGTACACATGAGTTGTTTGACCGTCAGATGAGAGAGAAGATAGGAGGAAAAGGAAGGGGAAGAAGAGGGGGGAGGGAAAAGAGAGAGAATGTGTAAGGGGAAAGGGGAGAAGGGGTGGGACATAAAGTTAGAGGGGAGGAGTGAATTTAAGAGAGATTGCAGGAAGAGGGAAGGGGAGAGGGGCGATAGGAGAAGGAGGGGTCAGTGAATTCTATCGGATTGCACTAGTTTTTTATCATTACTTTATCATCATTATATTTTTTATTATTATTATTAGTTGTAGTAGTATTACGAGTAGTAATATCATTTTAGTAATATCAGCATCGCCATCATCATAATAATCATTTTCATTATCATTATCGTCATCATTATCACCTTTATTATGATCTTTATTATCATTGCAATTGAATTTGGTCATGATTTTTATTTCATACTTAGATAAAGTTTAATAATATACCTGCAAAACTTATATCACGAAGGTAATCTTAGATTAATAAATATAATTATTAGAAAGTACTGCATATTGCTATTTGCTATTTATTTGTTATGACACATAACAAATAAATCAATAACTGTAAAGCTTTACACACACACGCACACACACACATATATATGTATGTGTGTGTGTGTGTGTGTGTGTGTGTGTGTGTGTGTGTGTGTGTGTGTGTGTGTGTGTGTGTATGTGTGTAGGCTAAATATATAATAAAAGTAGAAGCAAAAGAATCTCCAAGTATCGCCAATACCTTTTACAGTTATTTTTCAATCTCGTGGACGCGGCGCTTCGGGATCAGTAAAAGAATAAGGCCCCGCTCACCTTCCCGTCAGGTCGCGCCATTGTCACCGAGACAAAATATTGTTTGCAGAGAACGTGATGAAAATATTGGTCCTTCTGTGTGGGTGGGATTGTGTGGCTCTGGTAGGATTTTGCTTTTATTTTCATTGATAGAATGTTTAAGGATTTTAGTTTTGCTGTTTGTTTTTCTTGTTATGTGTATATATATATATATATATATTATATATTATATATATATATAGATATATATATATATATATATATATATATATTATATATATATATATATATATATATATATATATATATATATATATATATATATATATATATATATATATATATATATATATATATATATATATACGTATACAACACACACACACATACACACACACACACACACACACACATATATATATATATATATTATATATATATATAATATATATAATATATATATAATATATATATATGTACAGTATATATATATATTATATATATATATTATATATATATATATATATATATATATATTATATATATATATATATATATGTATATATATATATATATATATATATATATATATATATATATATATATATATAGTATATGTACAGTATATATATAGTATATATATATATATATATATATATATATATATATATATATATATATATATATATATATATATATATATATATATATATATATATATATATATATATATATATATATATATATATATATATATTATATATATATATATATATTATATTATATATAATATGACATTAATAGCAGCAGTATTACAGAAGTACACATCATTATCATTGTATTTTTATTATCATTTTCTCAATACCACTGCCATTACGAAATGTCTTGTTGCTAAACGACCTTTCTCTCTTTGTCAAGAGCTGCTGAATAACATTAAGCCACAGAATTCCAAAGACAGACAAAAAGCAGATATATTTCTTCTTACACGTTTAAATTCACTCCACAAATACAGCGAATTGCAGCATCCCATTAACTCTCGCTGCCCCATTAACATACCACTCAATTCTACCTCACAACAATGCAATGCAAGTATAGCGATGCTACACGTCTCATATCTTTAAGATTAGTCCCTTAGGAGTGCTTGGGCCGGAAGCTCAGTGCACTTAGTGAGTGCTCAGGGAAATTATATCGAAGTAAAAAATAGAAAACAGGATAAAGAAAGGAATTGAAGCATATTAAAAGGTTGGAACTATGTGAGAATTTGGATATTAATGATATGAAAAAAACTATTGATAATAGTTGCAATTGTGACGATGACGAAAGAGTGATGATGCTTCAACTGTTGATATTAATCGCAATGGGTAGTAATACTAATTGCAACAATAACAATATTATATATTAACTATAATTTGATGATGATGATGGTGATGATAGTGATGGTAATGGTGGTAATAAAGTTGATAATAAAGATCATAATAAAGATGATAATGACGACGATAATGATAATGGAAATGATTATTATGATGATGGCGATGCTGATATTACTAAAATTGATACTACTACTCGTAATACTACTACCACTACTACTACTACTACCAATAATAATGAAAATACTGTAATGATGATAATAGTAATGATAAGAAACCAGTGGAACCCGATAGCATTCCAATGACCCCCCTCCTCCCCTTCCCTCTGCCACCCCTGTTACCCAATTCTCTCTTAAATTCACTCCTCCCCTCTAACTTTATGTCCCGCCCCCTCTTTTCTGTGTGCCCCCTCGCCCTTCCCCCTCCCCTTTGCCCTTACACATGCTCTCTCTTTTCCCTCCCCCCTCTTCTCCCTCTTCCTTTCCCTCCTATCTTCTCTCAACTGACGCTCAAACAACTCATGTGTGCTTAATAAAGAATAATAATAATTATTATGATAATGATAATAACAATGATAATGATGATATTAATAATAATAATAATAATAATAATAATAATAATAATAATAATAATAATAATAATAATAATGATAATAATAATAATAATAATAATAATAATAATAATAATAATAATAATAATATAATATAATAATATAATAAATAATATAATAATAATAATAATAATAATAATAATAATAATGACAACTACAACAACAATGAGAACAATAACCGTGATAACAATAATGATGACAAAGTAAGAATAGAATTCTCACGCGCGTGGGAGTGCCTTACTAAATCTTTATGTCAATTATCACCTCATTTCACACTCAAATGAATAGATTTCAAGTCCGCAGTCACATGGGAATATGATTGCAGGCATACGATGTTCAACTTGCATGAAGATTACAAACCTTTAAGTCTGTAATTACATGAAATATGATATAGGGCGTGAAATGTAAAATGCAGACAGACGGACGCAATACAATTAGAATGCACACACACACACACATAGAGAGAGAGAGAGAAAGAAACAGGGAATAAGTGGGAGAGACAGAGAAAGATCGAGAGAATGAGAGAAAGGAGGTGTGAGTTAAAGAGAGAAAAAAGGGAATTTGTTCCAGGTAAAACCATTATTGTCGTATTATCAAGTATACCATTAATCTTCATTCAAGCTTAAGCTAGAGAAGGGATCTAACAATCAAAGTGTGTAATTTAACGAAATTGAAATGAATAATTTATGGTTAGTTACTTAAAACATGTTTACAAGCAGATTGTTACTTGGATGGTAATGTTTTTTTCAATGCTTTCGGTGAAAAGATTTTTGATTGTTTTTTTTTCAGTTATTATAATAATTGTTATTTCGAGCAGTCGTGATAGTAGTAGTAGCAGTTGCAGTGTCTGTGGTAGTAGTGTAGCGAGTGAAATGGTGAGGTTTCCCCTCGCATTCGCTTGACCGTAACAAAAAGATTGACAGTAAGAGACTTAGGCTATTTTTCGATTTTATATATTTGTTTTATATTGGCTATATTCATGTAAACTGCAACTGGTCCAGGGAAATATAGTACCCGTTATTTTGAGTTTGTTTTTAGAACGCTTTTTGTTTTGTATTTTATCATTTTGGATACTTTTTTATTTTAGTACTGTAAATTGTTTCATTTTATTTTGCTTTATTGTATATATCCTTGGTTTTATGATGGTTCACTTGCTTTTATGGTGGTTCTATCGGATTTATTGTTCTTTGTTTTATTTTAGCTACGGTACATATATTTTTTAAACCATTACCTCTTTCATCGTTTATTTATGATTTGCGTAATCGGAGACATGTAACAGACAGTTTACTTTATTTTTATAATTTGTTTATCAGAGCAACACAAAATGTGGATATCTCTAAGCCCTAGCTTAAGCAAAGACAAGGGCCATACGGTACAACTTCACGTCCCTTTCAATCAGTAAATGTAATAATAACGCAAGTATAATGAAACATGGCGAAGATGTCCGTAGACTGAAGCTTAAATTATATACAGCCAAAAGCTAGGTGAATGAGTTGCATAAATTATTCGCTTATAGAAAATAATTTACTTTGTAATTGGCTGTAAAGTAAATTTATATATTTATCTAGTGTTTTTATCAGACTCGTGAAATTGAGAAGCAGCGACAGATCATGTGGCAGAATGCGGATTTCTGTGTATGCAATTATGCTCGGTTAGCAACAAAGTGACAGTGATGAACTACATAAATGACATTGATAACTGGAAATATGAACTTGTTCATACTACTTACATAAGAATTTGCGGTTTGTCCGTATATATGTAGATTTAGATGTAGATGTAGATGTGTATATATATATATATATATATATATATATATATATATATATATATATATGTATATATATATATATATATATATATATATATATATTATTATATATAATATATATATATATATATATATATATATTATATAATATATATATATATATTATATATTATATATAATATATATATATATATATATAATATATATATATTATATATATATATATATATATATATATATATATATATATATATATATATATATATATATATATATATATAGCACACACACACACACACACACACACACACACACATCACAACACACACATATATATATATATATATATATATATATATATATATATATATATAGATTTATTTATTTATATATATATATATATATATATATATATATATATATATATATATATATATATATATATATATATATATTATATATATATATCACTTTGCTTTTACACAATCAAATATTACTGATTTCATCACCGTTGAATAATTCACAAAAGTCATCAAAGGATGCAGCAAGCGTGTGGAAATAAGTCAAACACAAAAAGAAGTCCATAAAAGTATTCTCGAAAAAAAATCGACCTCAGGGAAAGGTCAGCAAGGAATTTAGAAGAGTTAACACACTGTTCGCTTAAATTAGTCATTGTCTTTGATATAATACAACATACCATTAGGCAGATGCCGCTAAGAATATGTGTCTAAAGGTATTGTTGGTGTTTTTTCTGAAGTTTAATTCTTTCCTTCTAATAAAGCACAGAAATGTTGAACACTTAGAAGAAGCAACACAATGGACGAACATTATATTTCAAAGGTTTGATTCAATACATAGTTAATTTATGTAATATATATAGAAATCATTACAACAACAACAAAAAGGAAGAAAAAAAGACTAGAATCAAAATTTTATCATCAACAAAACACCGGCCACAGTTAAGACCAACAAATTCAAATCTATTTCCAGATTAATGTATACCACTTTCTGTATGAATAATCCACCAATCATGTTGGAAACTTTTTACTCGAACGACACTACACTTACACGTAAATCCTAATCAAACACCACAAGCCCGCGGGTCTCACCTCCACCAGAGATCCAGTTCGAGTCCACCGGGGGAGTAATATTTACATCTGACAACTCCATCTCTTTTTTATAATATGTGATTATGAAAGCCTTTTGAGATCACATTAATAACAATAATATCAAATACAAAAAAAGTTTATTTACTTATGAACAAATTCTATAAAATAAGTAGTTTACTGAACAATATATATATATATATATATATATATATATATATATATATATATATATATATATATATATATATATATATATATCAAATACACACACACAAAACACATATAGATATAAACACACGCACACACCCATATAGAGATACAGATAGATAGACAGATGCATATTTATGTTTATATATATATTGTGTGTGGGTTAGACCATCAGTTTTATCTGCGTTTATTTATTACATAAGTAATCGAGGGGAAAGGTTAGAGGGGAAGGGGAGATGAAGGGAGCGAAGAAGGGAGGATAGAGAAAAGTAAGAAAAGGGGAAATGGAAGGGTTTTGAAAAGAAAAGGTGTTGGGGAAAAAGAAAGGGAGAGGGAAGGAGAGGGGCTCAGAGAGAAAAGGGGAAGGGGGAGGGAGAAGGAAAGAGGATGAGGGAGCGAAGGAGGGGGAGGAGGTTAAGGAGGAAGAGGAGGGGTGCGGGAGGGGGCAGA
>NW_020869353.1:716988-719488 GCF_003789085.1 Penaeus vannamei | reverse complement strand
TTGTATCTTATACTTTTCTTGAGAAGCATAGCAGCAAAGTTTGTAGATCTTGACATGTCTTGGAAAACTCTTAAACCTTGGACACCAGTTCAGTGTTTAAACATTTTGTTTGTGCATGTATAATTATTCATTTACACACACACGCACTTGTGTATATGAATATGCCCCCCCCCAAATACACACACAAATGCTTATTTGGACGCTGTTTATTTGAACGTATTACACTGCTGAAAAAGAACTTGAAAACAGCAATACGAAACGGTGCCTTAAAATGAAAAGGGCAATACATTTTCGGTGGGACAAAAAGAAACTCATAAAATGAATATATTTGCATACAGCTACGGAAGCAACCGAATTTCCTAAAAATAATAATGGAGAGAGTATTGGGATATATTCAACGGAAAAGTGTTACTGTATCTTTGTGGTTGTAACAGATACAAACCACTCCTGTTTAGTAAGTTCTCAAGAATCTTGTGGGAGCAGGAGTACTGGCTCCTGGAATGGTCACAACATATGTATTTTATTTTGCTACTATTATTATTCAGAAAAAAAGAGAAAACAGATAAAGGGTTCTCAAACGGGACTACCCAAACTCACACACGAGTTTGTGTTATGTAGTCAATGAATTTATTTCCATATGAAATTTCAGTACAGTTCTTCGTGTCCTGCAGTTAAGGCAATAACCGCTTTTTTCAAAGAGAAAAAAAAAAAAAACATTTACTTAAGTTTCCCTATTTTCCAGGGGCTCTGCAAAAAAACACACCATTATAATTTCTCTTTGTGGCTACGATAATTAAACTCTAATAAATTAGATCTTTTATTTCAAAGTTATCTTGTGGTACCCCAGTTTCACTTATTCGTTGGAATTGGATTAATTCTCTCTTGTCTCTTCTTGAGTACTAGATGTTGAGGGCTCGTGAAATCACTATCATTCTACTTCTCTTCTAGTTTATCCGAAAGTTAAGAAAAGGCTTAATGACAAAGTCTAACGTATCATTACCATAGTTTGATTTAATTTACACGACCATAAAAAAAAACAATTAAGCTATGTATATTTACTATGGCCTCATTCCTTACTACACAATGCAGGAAGACCCGCTTCCCCTTTCCAACTGAAGACCACCACACGTAAGCACGAAGAGCACCTGAAGGAAAATAGCGGCTTCCTGCGACTCCGATTAAGCAACGGAGTCTTATCCTTGGATCTCCCAACAGCCACACCGTAGTTGTCAGTTAGAGGCAGGATTTTTCACAATACAAAGTGTCCTCTTGGAAAGAGTCATCATCCCATATAAAACCGAAGTGTCTAAATTAACCTTCTGGATGAACTACGCATCAAAGATAGTTGAAGATGCAATGAAGATCCTAGCATATCAACTGATTTTTGAAGAAAAAAAACTAAACTTATATAAGCCAATACACCTATACCCCATAAAGAATGAAAAGAAAAAAAAATCTTTCCAAAAGTATATACTGCTCTACGTGTAAACAGTAATGCACGAGTTATGTAATTATGGACTAATAGCAATAAAGGTAGGAGGCAAATACAATCACTGAAATTAAGTAAAATATTATGAATTGCCTTGCCAGCCATAGGGTTATACCCAGAGGAAAGTAAATTTTCTTTTGATTCCATCCATTATTATTATTTAATTATTATTTTTATTTTTTTGCTATCATGATATTTATATACATACGTATATAACCGTTCTCTGGGAACACATGATGTCTGAAATGAGCTCCATGTCTTCGGCACGTCTGAGTGGGTGTTTTTTGCAGTTCTTGTTCTAATGAATGTTTGTATGGGAATCTCCATTTTTAAAGCAACATTCTTAGTTTAAATAAATATTCCTTATTTCTACAGTACTGTTATATCGGACATATAATGATCGTCTTTATAGTCAGTTATAAATACCTAGTAATTATATATATTATATAATATATATATATATATATATATATATATATTATATATATATATATATATATATATATATATGCATAATCTTTCCGAATCTACAGCTAATTCCAGATATCAATTTAACCACTCAGACTAGAGCAATGGTTTCCTGCTGCGGAGGAATGAAGAAACAAGTGCATAAGTGCTTAAAATGACAGCACACTTCCATGACCAACGAACTAGGGGACCCAAGCAAAGGGCGCCAGTTTTGCACCTTGTTTCGTATATACTAAAATAATAATAATAATAAAAGCAAATTAATAATAATAATACACAAATGAATAATAATAACATTCCGGCGCCTTACCCTCCGCTAATCAATTACGGCTTTGGATATTTATTGGCCAATCACAGCTGATGTTTCAGATGGCTCTTCGGGAAGTGCAGTGTCCAACCCATGGCATAATGAAACTTTAAAACTAATAAGTTCTAAAATTAGCAATTCAAAATAATATGCTAGATTTATTATAAAGAGTGAGCTTACTTACGGAATACATGAGTATCGCGAAATTTAGGAGTATTGTTTTGTGATTGGAAAGA
>NW_020869353.1:701988-704488 GCF_003789085.1 Penaeus vannamei | reverse complement strand
GAGAGAGAGAGAGAGAGAGAAAACAAAGCAGAGAAACAGAATATTCGAGTAAAGATATTATTAGAGACTGAACTCACCTGAAGAGAGAATGAGAAAGAGAGGGAGAGAGACACACAGACTGATACAGTAAGATAGATAGATAGATAGAAGTAAACAGACGGACAAACGAATAGAAAACATTCATAATTGATATTAATGTTTTTTTCGGTTGACTGAATTCTGTCAGATTCTTGAAAAAAAATGTAAAAAAGTTTTTAGTTCTGCATATGAATGCTAAATGGGATAAGCATATGAAATTACAAATAATGATATTACAAAATTTATTGGTTAATAATACAATAAGTAAGCACGCCATTCCTGTCTCACTTGTGATAACCACTTCTGCAATAACTACCACATTTCCTCGAAGGATAAAGACATTGCAATATGTTACAGATGTTGACAATTGGACAATCTACATAATTCATTGTGCTCCCTATATTGTTATACCCTTTCTGCTTTCGTGCTTGGTCACCGGTCATGGGAACACACAAGGGTTTATTGCTTACTCTGCGAGCATTTCCCTCATATTCCTTGGTAGGGAAATATAATCAGTGTTACAGAATACGATCCTTTAGGAATAATGATATGAAGGAATGCGTGCACGCATTTATAGTTATTAGGATAGTTTGGAACGAATGTAAATATGTATCTCTGTAGAAGTCAAACAGCTAAATCCCATTGTAAATCAGGGACAATCGAGTGAAAATAATCGAGTTTATTTACCTCTTCCATGCTTTTACTATTTGCCTACAAACAGAAAATATTGAAAAAGGATGTGATAATAATAATTTCCTTTCATAGGGAAGGATGTGGCCTGTATTCCAATCAATACAGCTAGTCACTGAAAATAAATGTTATGATCTGACAAATCCTCGATCATGGAACGTGGAGGATACGTTATAGATATTCCAAGTTTTCCAAGTAAATGAAACGCTTCAAATAAACGTTTGACAATAAACCAAAAACTCTTCCTCATTATTTCCAATGGAGAATAATCTTCAACATAGGAAACATGCATTATACTTGTCAGCGAACAATTTTAAGTCGGACATTTTTCGTATGAATAGAAAAATGCAGTAAAGATGTAGACCATTGTTAAATTGCCGTCCAACAATAAATCGAAAAGGGCCTCCAAGTTGCAATGCAGAAAGGCCTTCCACATGTGCACAATGGCATTAAAAGTATCCGCGTTTCAAGAGAACGGTTTTAAAATTCGGCCGAGCCATAGACAAGCACTGTGTCCAATTCTTTTTTTTTTTAATCTGAAAACAGATAACGAAACTATATATCTCCAATACTTGTAAAACGTTGAGAACCCCGTTTTACTTCCTGCTAAACATTTTCTATATTTAATACATATTAAAAATAAAAAGAATGGTGCGCGTCTTGATAGCTGATGCAGTGACAACAATCGTAAGGGTGACACATTATAATTCTATTGAATATGATATATACATAAGTAACATTCATTGAAATAATTTTTAATCACATGAATTATCACCGACAGATGCATAACGAAGCAAATGTGTGTTCTATCAGCACAAAAACTCTGAGATGTGCAACAACACGATAGGGACGTTTTGCTTTACTGTTTCACTCAGCCATTCATAATAACTGTGCCATTTCTGTTACAGTCTCTCGATGCGATAGAGCGTAGTCCCTAATACGGGCACAGGGCGGCAATATCTGCTCATCAGCCCATGAGTTACATCTAGTGTAATGCTTTCTAGCTGATGCTACTGATGTAATAGAAATATAATATCTCCTGGATGTCAGCATCACACACACACACACACACACACACACACACACACACACACACACACACACACACATACATATATATGAATGAATATGCGCGCGCACACACACACATACACTCGTGACTATGGGTACTTACTTAGCCAGCATTTGTGCGTCATATATGAAAGAGTTTACATACAAGAAAGACAAAAAAGCTAAGAGGAACAAGACCTTCAAATATCTATAAAAAAGGCTTCTTAGTACTAATAATAGTTTTCTTCATTTTTGCCCTTACTGTTGAATCATTATTCCCACAGAAATTGTTACGTCAGCGATCCAACATATAATAGCATTAGAGAGAATAATGACCTGGGAGGGAATGTTTTTTCCCCTGTATATTTAAATGTTAACGAGTTTTTTTTTTCCCTTGATGAACTTAAATATATATAAGATGACAAAAAAAAAATGATAGTGAAGACCTGGTTGATAATTGTATTGAACTGATTCCTTTTAATGTTATATTTGTTGGTATGATATCAGTAGTAGTATTACTATTATTGTTATTGCTATTATCATCATTATCACAACCATCGTTAGCATACATCCTTACTGTCGTTATTTTTATAATAATGATAATAGTTGCTATTCCTATCATCAATTATTATTATCCTTAGTATTACTACAATTATGTCTATTATCGTTACTATAAGCATTA
>NW_020869353.1:661988-664488 GCF_003789085.1 Penaeus vannamei | reverse complement strand
CTCTCTCCTCACTTTTCATCTCTCCTTTTCCTCTCTCTCTCTCTCTCTCTCTCTCTCTCTCTCTTCTCTCTCTCTCTCTCTCTCTCTCTCTCCTCTCTCTCTCCTCTCTCTCTCTTCTCTCTCTCTTATCAGTTAGCCATAATTACGACGTGGAACCTACGCTTTGAAGTTCCTCTCTGTAATAAGCTTTCTCCAGAATAACTTTCAGTCCTCTGATTAAACGTTTAATTCCCGACAGATTAATATTTCGCGTCTACTGTGAGGGAACTTTATCTGCTCGTCTCGTTATGCTTTCGTTGTTGTTTTGACTGGGCCTGTTATTATCGCTGTTGATCTTCAGTGCGTTTGTCGCTATTGTTGCTTCAATGTCTATATCTATCTTTTTATCTATGCTGATAGATAGATATAGATAATAGGTAATCTGAGCACATTTTTTTTTTAGTTGTCATTAATTTTATTTGTGCTACAACTATTCTGTATCATTTATGATTTCTTTAATATTGTTTTTTTTATTAATATTAATTACCCTGATATTGTGTTCGCCGTTTATAACCAAGATGATAAAATGAGGAAAATTACTTAACAGCACAACAACTCGTTAATCGTTTCATATTTTGTGAAAAAAAAATCTGTCTATATCTGTAATACCAAACATAGAACTGAGTAGATAATAAACTATGGTTTGTGCAGCTCTTACATATCTCATATAATTAAGTAACTAGTAAACTTGAAGTAGACTGCAGTGCGAGGGGAATGGCTACAAAAACGGTCACCAGATTGGATGATCCACATTTGCTTTTATCTGTCACTGCCAAGAAATATAATCCGCAACACCATGTCAGTGGTTGGATGAGATTGATTGGGTTTCGATTATTTATGCTTTGTCACGTGACTTGCGTTGGATATATGACGTGTTCGTTTTTTTCTTTCTTTCTTTTTTTCTTTTTCTTTCTAGTAACTTAACCTAGATGAACATCCAGCGTCTTGCATTCAGCCGATTCTTTCCCCAGTGTGATGGTGAGTGGATGCAGATGAGGATCACCTTGATTTCGGAGAAAACTTTGGCTCCGTTTACCCCTTTCAATGTACGAAGACGTGAGCTTAGCTTGCCCATGTTTCCAAACCTGTTAGAAGGCTTAAAAAAAACTATAATACATATATAAAAAACGTATAATAAGTTAATGCAAAGGATGTATTAAAACAGATGATGGAAGTTCAAATTTGAAGATAAACAATGAAAAGAATGTCACCTCCAGTCTGATGAGAATTCCAAGAATACTGAGTGTAGCTACTAAGGGTATGCATAAAGTGCTCTTCAAATTTTAAAGATCTTATTACATATTATGGTGGACATGAAAAAACGGCATTGGAGGCAAGTGGCCGCTACCAACTGTTTTTTTTTTTTTCTTTTTTTTTTTTTTTTATTAGATTATGATTATATCCGGAGCTCATGAGTCAAAAAGTCATAACGTAACTCCTAACAGAGGATATAAACGAGATTTGCGAAGAAAAAAAAACTAAAATTGCCAATCATCATTTGAAAATGAGTTTAGATATATCAGATGGGCCAAATTCCCTTGCCTTTTCCCATATTTGAGGCATTTTTATCCACTCCCCCTACTTTCCATGACAGAAACATATCAACTTTTTTGTGTGCATATCCAGGATGACTAGAAATCCTACATTTCTATCAATTTCCAGCGTCATTATTATTATCATTGTTATTTATATTATTATCATTATTATTACTTTTGTTATTATTATTATCATCATCATCACTATTATTATCACTTTTGTTGTTATTATTATTATTGTTATTATTATTATTATCATTATCATTATTAGACCTAATGGCTATGATGATGATTATTGCTATCTTTATCGTTATTATAATTATAATTATTATTATTACCACTACTAGTACTACTGTTGTTATTACTATCATTATAGTTTTTCTGTTTCTATATTTCTATTTTCGCATCGTTATTATTGTTATCATTACTCATAAAAAATATTCTAATATCTATCATTATTGTTATTATCATTATTATAATTATTATCATTATCATTACTATATTATCATATGGTAATTCAATTTCATTGCTTGATCTTTAAGGCAGCGGGATAATTTTCTTAAAATTTGAAGACAATCACGATTTTCTGCTATGAATGATAGTTTAATTTGGAGTTATAGATACACAGAACATTATTAATAAAGGGGTTATTCCTTTTCAAAGAAAAATTGCCCAGACGATGAGTGGTATGTCAAATTGATTTACAGCTCCTTGGCTTAAGAGGAATAGCTCAGATGTCTCGACCAGGCCACCATTCCATCTTTGTACACCCTTTGTTTAGGACTGACAATTATCGGGACAGCAAAAGAGGCTTGTTCTTTTTTTTACACTTCAAAAGAATGACAGTTATTAATCAAATGATGACCATCCATACCAGGACTGAGACTAACTGATATTACAAAGGAGAGAGCTAATGAACTTCTCTA
>NW_020869353.1:654488-659488 GCF_003789085.1 Penaeus vannamei | reverse complement strand
TCTCCCCAAGACCCGTTCCACTGGGGAGGTTATGGGAGCCGGGCACGCTCGCTTTCTCCTCCTCTTTGTCGGTCTGTTTGCCTCTTCCCGTCTGTCTGTTTGGCGTTTCGTTTAATTAGCGGCTAGTTTACACACTTACCCAACTTAATATATTCACCATCCACATCCTTAATCTATAACAGGCTTGATTTAGATGTTCAGGATCTACAGCAGACTTTTTACCAGTTACAACAGTCTACTATTGCTTTCGCATCACAGTTACATTCTCACTAATTCGTCCGTGTTCTCTACAGTCTTATCAGTTTTAAGATTATTAAATACACATTCCTGCGCCATGACTAATTTTCTAACTAATTACAAATCAAATTAACTAGATACATAGAACAAACAGAAATAAAGTAGAAAGAAATATGGAAACGCAGGGAAATTCAATGAAAAGGAGATATTGCATAACTTTACTTGGAACTTTTAACACGAAGACTGAAGATTTCAGAAAGGAAGCGAGGGGAAAAATGGACGAAGAATGAGATTGAAGACCGAAGATAAAAGAGATGGAGGTCGTGATGAGAACGAGGTAAGAAACGATCAGGGAAGAACATAAACTAAAAATGAAGACTTGCAAGAGATGTAAAAGGAACAGGCGAAGAAGCATGATAAGAGGGTTCGGCCAATGATGATAGGTGCGGAAATCGGTTCAAGTAAATGAAAAATCCTCGGGAGGCTGAGGTAACCAAGAACAACGGATTTTCCAAGGAGTTTCAAGAAAATGGTGGGAGTGAAAATAAATATGAAGGATAAAAGGTACGATCAAAAGGGATGAAGGAAAAGATTTTAAAGAAAAGGCTGTTAGATTTTTTTTTTTCTTTTTTACATGATAGGTATTATGAAGAATATTTCATAGTGTAAAAAGCAATGTTTAATTGATAACATTTCTGACACTGGCATAAATTAATGGAAAATTATACATTTCAGCTTGTTGCATGTACTGAATTGATTATTTATTCACATATATACTCAAATAATTTTACAAGTGAAGTCAGCTTTACCTCAATACTTGTTCTTCTACTTGCTTATTATAACCCATTAATAAAGGCTGAGCCAAGATTCATTGAATCAGTTCATGGAAGAGATATCTTATGTATCCACAAAGATAATTTCTAATTAGATTTGGTCTGAGGATCTTCGAGGGAAGAGATGTATGTAGACAAGACATTAAGAAAATATATATACAGTGCAAGAGAGATGCAATGTAATGAAATGACCTGCATTATTCTGTATTCCAAAAATTCGAACCCAAACTCTGTTGATTAATCGGCTTTCGCCCAGATGAAAGCATTCCGGAAGGCGGCCTCAGAAGAATCAGATTTTAAAAGACCACAGGGAGGCACATCAAAAATGGGCAATAAAGTTTAAAGGCAACTTTCCCATATTTATATATACATATATATGTATATATATTCATATATATGTACATATATATATATATATATATATATATATATATATATATATGTGTGTGTGTGTGTGTGTGTGTGTGTGTGTGTGTGTGTGTGTGTGTGTGTGTGTGTGTGTGTGTGTGTGTTGTGTGTGTGTGTGTGTGTGTGTGTGTGTACATATATATGTTTGTATATATATGAACATATATATATATATATATATATATATATATATATATATATATATATATATATATATATATACATGTGTGTATATATGTCGGATCCTTCACCCTAACAACCACCGCCATACAACGGGTTCAGTTTATACATGTATTAATTTAGCCTTTTTTTCAGTCAACTGTAGTTAAATTTGGTATTGACATGTTTACATACTGATTTCTTTTCAAATGATAAGCTAGTTTTGGTATCGCTGACACTACTCCGAGAAACCCCACTAATAATTAATTTCATGTTAACTTAGCTTTGCAGTTAAGGCAGGATGTGGGGTGGTTTATTGACTTCTTGATAGTATGTTAAACAAAAAGTTATATTAGTTAGCTCAAAACAAATTTTAACTACATTCAATTTTATAACATACTGATAAATGCAATAATAACATAAAAATGAATATGACTACCAAAAAGACAGCAATTCGATTTTACATGTTGGTATTTGCTAGAGGGTTACTGTAACTTAATTTCCATGCAACAACTTCCACCCAAATAAACTTCTTATGAACGATTGTTGGACTAGGGGATAAAACAGTTCAATGGGACATACCATATGTATAAGAAAATAATAATGAACGAATGGACTAAAACACAGACCTTAAAATTCATGTACTATTGAAAGTTTCCGTTCACAAACTACACACACAACGTCCAATCAGACCACCAACAGCAGCTGTTACCTGTGACGAACCCCCGACTTCCATCCATTTTGGTCTCCTAGCTTTCCGCTCTGGGAAGGTCAAAATGGCGGCGTCGCTCTCAGTTGCCTCCTTTCCTGAGTCACACCCTGTCCCCGAGGAAAGCCCATGCTGCTCTAAGGACTCTACAATAATCAATGAGGATTCTCCTACTTAATCTGATACTACACCCGTCCCCATTAAATGCCCGGTCATCTCCCCACCTCTCTTCAAGGAAAGCCAACGCTGCTCTAAGCGAAACGATGCGCTAGACGAGGAGGCAAGAGATGTCCTTCTCGAACACTATCACCCTCCATATACAAGGTTTTCGATCCAGCAATATTGTAAAAATAATAGTAAAAGTTGTAACATCTTGGCGATTTTGCAACATCAGTCAACGGTTCAACGAACACTCTAAATGTGCATGAAAAACACGTTTATATGAATATATATATATATATATATATATATATATATATATATATATATATATATATATATATATATATATATATATATATATATATATATATATATATATATATATATATATATATATATATATATATATATATATATATATATATATATATATATATATATATATATATATATATATATGTATATACATATATGTTTGAATATATGTGTACACACACACACACATATATAGAAAGATTGATATAGATATATGTATATATGCACACACACACACACACACACACACACACACACACACACACACACACACACACACACACACACGCACACACACACACCTTCACTTCACTGCTGAATAAAGCCTTCCCTGAACTTTTTCATGATCGTTTCTAGCTTTCTTCCGTTATATCTACAAACCCTTGGCTTTGTAAATGTATAGACTCTTGCTTATCGTATCGTCTAGTTATATATCCAACCCATCTCCGTTTTTTATCCGTTCTGTGAAGGCTTTCAATTGAGTTCGATCTACTGTCCATGTTAACCTGCTTTTTCCCCCTTGGGTCATTCCCGGTACTGATTGCTCTGACGGTCTTTGTGCCTCTTAAGTTTCCTTTCTGCGAAGTGATTAAATTTTCGCCTTTCACAACATGCTCGTCTTGTGTTAAGGGGACCGTCTGGAAAAAAAAAACTAAAAAAAAACTAAAACAGATGGTACCCTTAAGCTTTTGTACCTGACCTAAATTTGCTTCTACGAGGAATCCCTTTTGTAATCGGCATCACTCAGTACCGAACGCATCACTTCCTCTACATATTATAGCTTTTGTAAAATCTTGTTTTTGACTCTTCTTTTGAGGCTAAGGAGGATGTGTCGCTAATGCCTCCTGGTCTCGTTCCTGAAATTGTGTATAGGTTTGTAAACATTTTGTCTCCTTTTCTTCTTCCATGTACTTATCCTCCAATGAACTCACTATCAGCAAATACAGGAAGATTTAACGATAAAAGAGTCACCATTTGAATTTGCACCTTATCACTTTAGTATATTGAATGCACTTTTTATCATAGGCCACTCCTCGCATCATTTCGCTCTGCTATAATCCCTTTTATCTTCCATTTGGTGTCATTTCAATTCGCACAGTGGGTGGCGAGTCTAATGTACGCATATATGGAAGGGCATCTCTCTCAGCGGGTCTTTTTTGTGAGTAAATATTCATGTTTATATGCTAAAACTATATGTGCATAGTGTATGTATAGTATGTATGTGTGTGTGTGTGTGTGTGTGTGTGTGTGTGTGTGTGTGTGTGTGTGTGTGTGTGTGTGTGTGTGTGTGTGTGTGTATATATGTGTGTGTGTGTGTGTGTGTGTGTGTGTGTGTATGTGTGTGTGTGTATGGATGGCCGTACAATGGAGACAATTACACCCGGTTTGAACTGACGTAGATTCAATTCCCGGGTCTTTCCTCCTCGTTTCCCGCAAACACTGGCGAGCTGCTGTTCCTTCACGGAAATACACACTCTACACGTATAACTAACCGTTCTTCTATTTATCTTTTATCGTATCATCTATCTGATTTTATTTTTGTATGTGCAGCAAATCCAGTGTGATGCATACGAATATATATATATATATATATATATATATATATATATATATATATATATATATATATATATATATATATATATATATAATATAATATATATATATAGAAGAACGGTTAGTTATACGTGTAGAGTGTGTATTTCCCGTGAAGGAAGCGCAGCTCGCCAGTGTTTGCGGGAAGCGAGGAGTGAAAGACCTGGTAATCTAGAATCTACGTCAGTTCAAACCGGGTGTAATCTGCCTCCATTGTACGTCCATTCTTACAGTGAAGGTTTTGTGTGTAAATTATTAAATAATTGGCATAATCATGAATAATGGTGAGGTTTATATTTTTATCAAGATCCAAATATTATTTCTAGCTAAATAAATATATGATTATCAATGTAGTTTACGCCAATCATCACTGCATAGTATCGCCGCACACCGTGAAAGCCTCTCTGTGTAATTCTCACAATACTGTGTACCATTATTCGAAAAAGTATACAAGTATATTGATGATATTTCATTTTAGGGGGCAAAGGTTATCATCTGGGCCACAGCAATTTGCTTAAGAGTTCTCAAAAATATTCTGAAGGTGAAATTCTTTTCCATGATATTGGTCTTTTCGCTCCTAG
>NW_020869353.1:626988-629488 GCF_003789085.1 Penaeus vannamei | reverse complement strand
ACACACACACGCACAAGCACACACACACACACACACACACACACACACACACACACACACACAGACACACACACACACACACACACATATATATATATATATATATGTATGTATGTATGTAAATATATATACATATACATATTTATATATAGACATATTTATATACACACCCATATATGTGTTGTTGTTGCTTTTTTTTTTTTTTTTGTGTGTGTGTGTAAACATAGATTTGAATTTCATATATACATACATTAGAATTTCTTTGGTACAATGAAGTGATGTTTCCAAACCACGATTTTGTTTTAAACTTATTTGAATATAGTAAAATCAGCGTTTAAAAAGATTTAAGATAAACCTGTACTATTCATTTTTCCAAAAGATTGCTAGATGGAATATCTTGGAAGCTAATATTATATGGAAGGGGAAATAGTCGAAAATAACATCTGTCAGCCCTGTCTACCCCGGACTACGTCTCTTTTCTCACAGAGACGCTGCTTTTCCTTGGAGAGAGATTGTTGCTGAGGAAAGAGGAAAACAACCGAGTGACGCCGTCTCGAGGCCTGCCAATTCTGCTCTTCCCTGAACCACTGAATAATATGAGGCCGAGAACGCTGGGTCGGAGGCAGCTCCACAAACAAGAGATAAGTGTGTGTGTGTGTGTGTTGTATATATATATAAATATAATCATATATATGTATATATATATATATATATATATATTATATATATTATATATATATGTGTGTGTGTGTGTGTGTGTGTGTGTGTGTGTGTGTGTGTGTGTGTGTGTGTGTGTGTATGTGTGTGTGTGTGTGTGTGTATGTGTGTATGTCTAAATACATATGTATACATATGTGTATATATAAATATATATATATATGTACATATATATACATATACATATATATAAGTATATTATATATATATATATATATATATATATATACATATATATATATATATATATATATATATATATATATATATTATATATATATATTGTTTTACTTTTTTACACACGCGTTTCCCTCCCTCCTCCCTACTGAAGCGCAAAGCACAGACGGGTTTTAGAGCCTATCTGAAGGTTTGCTCAAGAGATACATATTATATCACGTGTCATCCTCCTGCCGCCAAAGAGGGAAATGTAAGAGGAAATGCGTCTCAGTCGGCGTTTCGACGGCGCGTTCAACTCCATTACTATTTCCGCGACGGTAGTCTAGGGTGTCGCGAGTTATGCCTTATGTCTATTTATATACTTATTTGTGTATAAATTTATCTGTAAATACATATATGTGCATGTATAAAGTGTTCATTGCGATGTAGAAAATACCTAGAAAAAATGAATGAGAATGTTTCTTTTGCATAGTTAATAGCTATATATATAGCTAGATAGATAGAGACCGATAGGCAGACATATAAATAAATTAATATATATGTTTGTATATACATATAAATAACACACACACACATATATGTGTGTGTGTGTGCAATTATACACACACACACACATATATTATATATATATATATATATATATATATATATATATATATATATATATAAATATATATATATATATATATATATATATATATATATATATATATATATATATGTGTGTGTGTGTGTGTGTGTGTGTGTGTGTGTGTGTGTGTGTGTGTGTGTGTGTATGTGTGTGTGTGTGTGTGTGTGTATGTGTGTGGTGTGTATGTATGTATGTATGTATGTATGTATGTATATATTATATATATATATATATATATATATATATATATATATATATATATATATATAATTTCGGTTGTTGATTTTCCACTCGAAACGGTGTTGCAGTGAACATCTTTATTGTAAACGTTTATATATTCATCATCAGCACTAGAAAATGATGAACATAACATATAATAAGATACAGGAAAGAAAGAAAATATAGATTATAAAAGGAAACAATAAAATGGTAATGAAATTAAACCAAAATAAAATGTCAGAAACATAATTTCGATCCCGAAAACTGAGTTTTGCCAATTTCTTCGATAAATTCGAACAAATCTGTCAGATTCCTAAAAATTTCATAATTTACAAAGGTACAGTCAATACAGTTTTCAACAAAATATCTGCATTTGATAATGATATGTATGTGCATCATTGCAGAGAATATATGCATTCCCCAGACCATACTGATCAATATACCAATGTTCTTCAATATTTAAAAGGTGATGGATTATTGTAACAAAACCAAAAGAAAAGGCAGTTATCCTGACCGAGACTGATTACTAATATAAAGACTGATTACTAATATATAATAATGATATACAAAATAGCTAGCATCCTTTCAGACTCAATTCAGTCTTCTAAATGTTGACCTCCCAGCCACCCCCTTAAACTTGAGGATAAATTAAACAGGATATTACGACCTTTGCAGGAAACCATCAACGAAACCGTATACTATTCTATTGTTGCTTCTGACTCTCGACCCAGTTGTTTATATGGACTCCCAAAAGTT
>NW_020869353.1:594488-601988 GCF_003789085.1 Penaeus vannamei | reverse complement strand
CGGCGTAGACTGCACTGTAGCGTTGGTAATTTTGTTCTTTGTTCGGTTATTAATGATTTGTCATATCATTACCCGTTTTAAGTATAAATAACGATGATTATGAATTCGTCCTGCTTATTGTGGAGAAAATAGGACGAAAATATTATAGTTATTTGTAGGAAAAAAAAACTATGCACATCTGTTAAACATTCAACCGACTGCACATATTCACGTAGATCTCGTAAAGTAGCAACGGCATAATTGCAGAACCATAAAAAGTCGGCTGGAATAACGAACGACTCTGACAAAATTACATGTCGGTAGAGAAACTATAATGAAGGACGTCGTACCCCACGTGCAAGCTTTCTTCGTCTTCTTCCTTCCTCTTCTTTTTTTCTTCTTCCTTCCTTCTCCTCTTCTTCATTTTCTTTTCTTTTTTTCTTTTTCTTTCTTCTACTTCTTCATTCTTCTTCTTTTTCTCCTCCTCCTCATCATCATCCTCTTCCTCCTCCTGCTCTTCTTCTTCCTCCTTTTCTTTTTCTTCTTCTCTTTCTTTCTCTTCTTCTTCATTGCCTTAATCGCTAGTACAGGGTCGGCCATTCGAATACGTTCCCTCTTTTTTGGTCTATCCTATGCATCTTATTCGTTAAAATCTCTCATTTACAACGTATCATCCATCATATAAGGTGAAGCTGGGATTTTACGGGTGGAGGCTTTCGCTGTACGTTAAATAACTTAGTTTTCGTAAAAAAAAAAAAAAAAAAAAATGTTGGAATTACACGAGGATGTATGTGGCTTTAACTTGGAAGGCGGAGACTGACTGGCGCTCGCGTGGCCCCGATCGAGAGGTCAGTCTGTCCTTGTGACCGTATTTCTCCGTCTGCATTTGGAACTTATTTCATATATTCATGAAATATACACGGTTTACATGACTGAGATCAGGGATTGCTCCTCATCTTTAAGTCATATTTTAAAACTAATTTCTTATTTATTTCATGTTAAAGTGCGATTTTAACATGATTTTTAATTATCTGATTCTCTTTTATTTCCTTATTCTAATCTGATTTCTTCGTTAGACTTTCATCCTCAGGGAAAACGAGATTGACGAGGCCGGCCTTAACTGCCGCTTTCATTCTCCGGATGACCAATTCGGATCTTAAAAGCGGAAGAGTCTAATTCCACCAAACTGAGCAATTCAAGGCGGCTGAAATTTATCTGGTGTCTCTTCAGCTCTCTCTCTCCTTTCTCGGAATCTCTTCTCCCTTATTGCCTGCTTTTATCATCTGTGCTTTCTCATTCCTCTCCCCTATTTCTTTTATGCTTCATTCGCTCTGTCTCCTCCTATACCGTTCCCCTGTTCCCTCCTGCATTATGGTATGTGAAGCAGTAAAGACTATGGTAAACACTAATAAATACATCTAAGAGAAAAAAAAAATCCAGATGTATATGAAAACATGAAGCGGAATATTAACATAATAAAAAGAAGCAAAAAGAGAGTTAGCCTCGGTCGCTGATTCCACGAACGCCGAACCCAGCTCGTTCTCACTTATTTCGCAATGTTGCCGTTATATTGCCTCGTAAATTATCACCCAAGGCGACTATCAACAATGTCTATTAATGTTTCGCCCGAGTCCCTGGTCCGGTGTTCGCCCGAGATAGATATATTAGCCTATATCAACACTACGGGATATACAAATAGGTCAAACATCGATCTAAGTTAACCTGCTTTAAGGGTACGACCGAGGTAGGAGGGGGGGGGGGGGTATGCATCTGTTTATACATGTACGGTATGTGTGTGTGTATTTGTGTGTTAGTACGCATATATATACAGATTTTCATTTATATTATCCCCACCGAATGCCTACGAATCGAATTTTGGCATAAATAATCATTTTACTCATCGAACAGGTTGAACAAACTGATTGCTCTCGGCAAGGAGGAAGCATAATTGAACACCCGCGTTTGCTCTCGACTTTCCTCGCGAATTGCAGTAAGTTATAATTGGGATTCGTAATTACTGTGTCTAGAACAGTCTCTGTTTTGGCAATAATGCAAACAGTAAAGCCAACGCATAATTAATATCATCAAAGGAAATATAAATGCAATAAAACATCTGGTAATGGATGTAACATATTTAGGTATATGAATTCGTTTCTCTTCCCATCGGTTTATTTCGCTCTTTCTCCCTCTCTCTCTCCATCCCCCTCCTCCCTCTCTCTGTCAGACACAGAAGAAAATAAAGAAAAGAACAGAGAAAAAATTCCCTCTCCAGCACCCATCTCGGCTCCCAGTCCCACCTTCACAGCCTCAACAAGCCTCGCCTGCCCGAAGCGGCTTCTTTCTTGAAGTTTCTCTCTCTCTCTCTCTCTCTCTCTCTCTCTCCTCTCTCTCTCTCTCTCTCTCTCTCTCTCTCTCTCTCTCTCTCTCTCTCTCTCTCTCTCTCTCTCTCTCCCTCTCCCTCTCTCTCTCTCTCTCTCTCTCTGGCCGTTCTAGAGGTATTTAGCGAAGGCCGACCTTACTAAATAGATCAATCCAGACACCTTCCACGGATACAAAACGAGGGTTCTTGATGAGTCCGAGGCCTTTTTACGAGGTCGGTTTCGAGTAGTTTCGAGTAACTCGGTATGTGAGAACTTGGGCGAATAGTGCAAGTGGCAAATGTGGTGACTCTGGTGCGGCTGAGTGTGGCGAACTATAGTCTTACTGATGGTGTTTAACAGTGTCGAGTTTGACGAACTTTAGGCGGCGGAATTGCTGTATTTGGTCTCTGTTTTGTTGTATTCCTGATGATTTTGGTTAATATTGGATGACTAATGCGTGAGTATATTAGATAGTAGACTAACAGTGAATGTCTCGTCTATAAATACGGTCATATAAGTCATATAAATAGCTCAAACAGGCCATAATATCCTTTAAGAATAGGCCATAAGGTAACCAGTAACGTCGTAGCCAATTTCGTCGCTTCGAGAGCATTTAGATCGTATGAAATCCTACTAAGATATGATTTTCCAATAACAGTTATGATCAATCTTAAAAAAAAAAAAAAAAAAAACACAGCGACTTCGATATCTACCGCTTCTATCCCTTACCTTGACTATAACCCTACTTTGAAACTGATATTCATACGAAAGTTTCTTAATCTTTCCATGGGTATGATGAATTCGCCCCATAGCTCATGAAAATTGTACTTTATGACATAAATACATATAGTATAAAGATCCATTAACTAAAGTACGGGGCGATTAGAGCCGTAAGTCTATATAAAGTTTCCTAATATGATTTTACAATTTCCTGCTGCCTACAGATTTTGTTTTTTTTTTTTTTTTTTTTTTTTTTGTAACCCGACATATTATAGCTCGTATAAACCTCGTTATGATGCAATTTCTTCATAAATCTCCCAAGAACCGTCCTTCTCCTACCACTGCTATGACCAGAGTTGCACCATTTAGTGCGTCCCGCCCTTCTTAATACCCCCATTACGAAGCGCAGAAAACCTGGCCCGCGCGCTGAAGGAGTACTTAAGCATCTTTAATAGTGGGTTGAAAAGGAGATCGTGTTTTTGCTTTAGTCCTTTGTTTCCTAAGGGCTTTTCTGCGCCTGGCCTCGAATCTCTTTGTGGCGGGATTTATTTCTGCCTGTCTCTGTCTTGCTTGACGGGCTCCTCCGCTCTGATTCTCCCTCTCTTTTTATTTCTTTCCCTCTCCCCCCCCTCTCCCTTGCCCACTCTTCTTCCACATATATCCTTTCCTCTCTTTCTCTTTGCATATATATATATATATATATATATATAATATATATATATATTATATATATATATTATACACATATATGCATACATACACACACTCACTCGTGTATGTATATATATATATATATATATATATATATATATATATATATATATATATATATATATATGTATTATACACATATATATGCATACATACACACACTCACTCGTATATATATATATATATATATATATATATATATATATATATATATATACATATATATACCTCTCTTTTTTCTAATTTCGCTCAATTATATATGTGCTTACATACAGCTTGTTCAAGATTACTGTTTTTATTGTATATTTCGGTTCTAATCATGTTATTTTCTGTCCTCTCTCTCTCTCTCTCTCTCTCTCTCTCTCTCTCTCTCTCTCTCTCTCTCCTCTCTCTCTCTCACCTTCTCCTCCCTCTTCCTCTCCCTCTCTCTCTCTTGTATTTCATAGCCGACCTCGCCTGCACGTGACTTTGATGTTCATATTCAAATTCATAGCACTGAGGTATTACGCAACCGCGAATGGAAACATGCTCTGAACGAAATGATTTGGGATTAGATTCCCCTATTTTACTAACATGATAATTATGACATTGATACTATTAATAATGGTGGGATTAGATTCCCCTATTTTGCTAATAGTTATGGTAATTATGACATTGGTACTATTGATAATGGTGATAGTTATTCAAAGAACATAACAGTTATAGTGACATTGGTGATGATGGTAACCAATAATAATGATGATTATGAAATTTCAGGAAATGAAACGCCACGGCTAGAGTTCCTTCAGATGTTCGTGTGCTAATAAATGGAAAATAAATTCGGCAATCAGCGTGTTTTCTTTTTTCTTTTCTTTCTTTTTTTCTTTTTCCTATTCTTTTTCTTTTAGCGCGTTGTTTTCTAATGGTTAATTCTAGCTGTATCATACGACTTTTTGTATGTATGTGTAACTATTAAACATAGGATACATAAAAATACATTACAGACAATTTATTTATGTATGTGCGTGTTTGTGTGTGTGTAAATATACATACAGACAATTATATATGTATGTGTGTGTGTGTGTCTGTTTGAGTGTGTGTATGGGTGTGTGTGTGTTATGTGTATATGTGTGTGTGTGTGTGTGTGGTGTGTGTGTATGTATGTATGAGTGTGTGTATACGTATGTATGTATATATGTATGTGTGCGTGTGTGTATTATATGTGTCCACATATGTATGATTACACACACACAAACACACACACACACACACGCGTAGAGTAGATGGAATGAAAGGGGCCGAGGGCGGAGCGGTGACGAGCGAGACGGTCGTCTGTCCCTGTCTCTCCCTGCTCTGTTCTGCGTCTCCTCTTGCTCTCCTGCGGCCTCACGAGATGTCCTTTTATGCAGCTATTCCTTGCATGGGTTTTACTGGCTTAGGAGAAAGTGTTAAGAGAAAATAGAGTGAACCCCGGCGTCCGCTGAAGGGGGAAGGCAGCTGTAGGGCCTAGGTGTGAAAGAGGAAACCATCCGGCCTTGAGCATTATTGACACATACACACACATACACATATATACGTGTGTGTGTGTGTGTGGTAGAAAAAGCCACGATGCACAAACTAGATTTATTAAAACTGAAGCAACAGTTTCGAAATCCTGAATTTCATCTTCATGTCTGAAAATGGGATCCAGGAGGATTTCCCGGTTTAATTAATCTAATTTGTGCTTTGTGTGTTTCTTTTTTGCCGTTTACCATTCATATATATACATACACGCACATACAAAAACAAGCATATACATATATATATATATATATATATATATATATACATATATATATATTATATATATATATTATATATATATATATATATATATATATATATATATATATATATATATATTATACTATATATATATATATATGTATGTATACATAATATATATATATATATATATATATATATATATATATATATATATACATATATATATTATATATATATATATATATATATATATATATGTACTGTATTATATATATATAATATATATATATATATATATATATACATTTCATATATATGTATATATATCCATATACTTATATACATATATATTCTGTATCTATCTATCTATCTATCATGTATATATATGTGTGTGTGTGTGTGTGTGTGTGTGTGTGTGTGTGTGTGTATGCATGTATGTATATATATATATATAATAATATATATATTATATATATATTATATATATATATATATATATATATATATATATATATATATATATAATATTTATATGTGTGTGTGTGTGCACGCGCGCGAGTATGTATTATATATATATGTATGCATGCATGTATGTATTTGTAAGAACATTATATAAATATAAAATGTATACAGTATATATTATATATATATATATATATATATATATATATATATATATATATATATATATGTATATACTCGTGTGTGTGTGTGTGTGTTTGTGTGTGTGTGTGCAGATACACATATATTACATACATATAAACATATATACACATATACATGCATAGATAAACTGATATATAATATATATATATATATATATATATATATATATATATATATATATATATATATATATCACATACACACACGCACACATACATATATATATGATTTTTGTGTGTGTGTGTGTGTGTGTGCGTGTGAATGTGTGTGTATTTGATATTGTTTTGTGTACATCTCATTAACTTTTGCCACGATCTCCATTTCATTTAAGAAGATTTTTAAATATGACTCTACACTCATTCTTTACACACAGTTTTTTACACTGAAATTATATTAAAACAAGCTGAAAAAAATGACAGAAGAGACTTTGACAGCAATGTTGAAGGGGATATGACACATCCAACAGCAATGTTGTCAGCTTGTCCCGAAGCCTTTCTTGATTACACGAGACGGAAACCATTCAACTTAAACATTATTCACATTCAAAACTCACTCTAACAATAACAATGGAATGTAGACGCGAATACGAGAAAAAAAAATAACAGCTATATTCAGAAGGTGCAAAGGTCAAAGCAGCGAAACAAAGAAAGCAATTATGGATATTGATATAATTTTGCTCCTGTCAGTTCAGCATATATTTCCCCCTGCTTGCTCATTGGCTCATGCACATTCCATGATGACCTGAGGCTGAAGGGCTACTGTCTAACGAGGCTCCTGCGTAGCTTGGAGCTGGAACTTCAAAGGAACTCTCGCCATCCTCAGTGTCATAGCTGTGCTGTGAGACTAACAGGGCGTCATTAACAAGGGACTTTCGCTATATATTTTATCAATTGTGCGTTCTGCTGATATTTTCGCCTGTACAAATTCCATTCGTATTATATATCATTATGTTCATAATCATTATTATTCATTTTCTTTTGTTTTACTCGAAAATCGGAATGTCTTAATGCCCACACGCAAAGTCCTAACACTATATATCACTAGTACGCTTTTATAAACTATAAACTACCTAAAACTACGTAAAATATAAAACCAACTTTGATTAAAACTCCTGAAGCCCACCTCAACATGCACCGCCTCATCGCCTGAGTTCGCTTACATGGAAGAGGAATTATATATCATCCTGGCTTTACTTAAATGTGAGTTCATAAGCATCGTGTCTGAGAACTGTGAATTTAAGCTGTAATTCACAACGTCAGACGCTCTTTCTAACTTTCAATACGGTTTGGGTGTTTCCGCGTTTTGGTTTGTTTGTTTT
>NW_020869353.1:584488-589488 GCF_003789085.1 Penaeus vannamei | reverse complement strand
GAGAGAGAGAGAGAGAGAGAGAGAGAGAGAGAGAGAGAAAAATAGGCATGGAAAAGAATACACAATGACTCGTTTATAGATCAGCTGGCAGTTGTCTCGAAACGACGACGAGTTGACATTAGCAGTGCCTTAGGAGGTAAATATACTTTGGCAGTCAAGCATAATTTCAGGTTTCTTGTTGTACCTGCATTATCCTTGTTTGGCCAATCTTCTGTGTGTGTTGCAGTTACGGTTGTGAAAACGTATTGTTAATTATGTTCTATTGTGGTTGGTCGAAGGAACTATGTATATACCGCATTCAGCTGGAGAAACGTTTAATGTTTTGGAATTGCTCTAGACTTTATTGAAAAAGCGCCTTGAGACTAAGAAATGACGGTAGGGGATGTATACCGTGTGGTATAAGTGGTACTGAGGCTACTGAAACTAATGTATGTATGGTTTAAGTGGTATTGAGGCTACTGAAGCTAATGTATATATGGTTTAAGTGGTATTGAGGCTACTGAAGCTAATGGAAGTATGGTTTAAGTTGAGGCTACTGAAGGATATATATATATATATATATATATATATATATATGGTTTAAGTGGTATTGAGGCTACTGAAGCTAATGGAATTATGGTTTAAGTGGCATTGAGGCTACTGAAGCTAATGTATGTGCTATTACTACTGAAGCTAAGTATGTATGGTTTAAGTGGTATTGAGGCTACTGAAGCTAATGTATGTATGGTTTAAGTTGTATTGAGGCTACTGAAGCTAATGTATGTATGGTTTAAGTGGTATTGAGGCTACTGAAGCTAATGTATGTATGTTTAAGTGGTATTGAGGCTACTGAAGCTAATGTATGTATGGTTTAAGTGGTATTGAGGCTACTGAAGCTACTGAAGCTAATGCCCTTTGAAATTATACATAAGTGATGAGAAAACTAACTTATAAAAAGACATTATTACGCAACACTTCGCATATCTTACACATTATGAACTTCCAGCATGATACAACGAACCATTACCATCACAGTAAGTGTAACAATCAATACTAAGTACGCTGGTCTCCCCGTTTCCAATTCTCTCTCCCTCACTATCGGTCTGCTTGCCATAACACTGCTATCGAAGTCATTATAATATTCCAACCAACAGTAATCAACACGCTAGCAGCTAGGCGGCCAATTATACCATTAATAACTTATGACAACAGCATTTCAGGACAGAGTCAACTCCTGTTTTCTCCAATGCGTTCCCTTATGTATTAGTCTAATGTTCATGAATGTATTTTACTATGGCTTTATACAGTAATTATGATATTAATGAAGAGACATTTGACACAGAATTAAATTTTTATAATTCTTCGTGTAAAAGTTGCATTTTGATTATCCTTCCTAATAATAGGAGTAGGCATTGGTAAGTATTACGATGCTAGCAAGGAAATTTACTCGAACTTAAACGATGATAACAATGATAAGGCTTAACAGTAGTATTAAAAATGACAGGTAAGTGTAAAATAGATATCTCATTTCTCTGCTGGTACTGATAATGACTGCTGTCAATGATACTAGTGGTAAAAATTATCTACCACCGGTGTCATATTGTTAGATATATTAATAATAGTGAAAATAACTATCGATTTTAATTATGACGATACGAATCATGTTAAAATAAGATAATGCCAACAATAATGAAAATGAAGATAACTATACATGTAGTTTTATATTACATATTAATGCTGTGTGTATATATATATATATATATATATATATATATATATATATATATATATATATATATATATATATATATATATATATATATAGAACCACACACACACACACACACACACACACACACACACACACACATAACACATATATATATATATATATATATATATATATATATATATATATATATATATTATATTATATATACATATATATATAATATATATATATATATATATATATATATATATACATATATACTTATATATATATATATATATATATATATATATATATATATATATATATATATATATATATATATATATATATACATATTTATGGATACATATACATTTTTAATATATATTTTTTAATATATATTTACATATATATATATATATATATATATATATATATATATATATATATAAATCGTGACAAAAGCACATCAAGAGAAAAGAAACTGTAAAACAAAGGGGAATGATTTGACTAACGGACGATTCTCGAGTAAATAATACCTTCTGAAAAAAAAAGAAGAGAGATTAATATGATAATAGAAAACAATTCCGACACGAAAAGAGGCAAAATGGAAGGCCAAAGATCTCATCGAACGTTAAGAAATCAGATTGAAGGAGGGAGCTCATTAGAGCGCGAGACATCAAAGCAAGGTTTAAAAGCCTAAATTACAGGCTTGGTCGATAAATGAGGAAAAAAATGCCTTGTTGGAAACTCTTGGATGGCAGAATGTGAAAAGCTTCGACTTTCCTTTCTTTCTTTCATTCTTTCTCTTTCATTTGCATGCACACGTATGCTTGAATACACGCACACGTATAAATGTGTATATATATTATATATACACATTACTGAAGCAATATTCAAACACACACATATACATATACTATATGCATATGTACATATATATATATATATATATATATATATATATATATATATATATATATATATATATATATATATATATATATATATTGTGTACTATATATGTATGGTGTGTGTGTGTGTGTGTTGTGTGTGTGTGTGTGTGTGTGTGTGTGTGTGTGTGTGTGTGTGTGTATGTGTGTGTATGTGTGTGTGTGTGCATGTGCTGTGAGTGTGTGGGTGGTGTATATGTATGTATATATATATATATATATATATATATATATATATATATATATGTTGATATGTGTATATGCAGTCGGACAATGAGAGACTTTACGAACCTTGTCGGAGGTAAGTAAAAACGAATGAAAAAAATGTATTTAAACTGAAGAATGCCACCGTGGATGATTTCCCACGAGGTAGCGCATTATAATGATAATTCTCGGCTGTTCATTGATGCAGACTGGCTGGAAACTAACTGGGCTACAGTCATCCTGGGTTACCTCATACGAAGCCTGTTATGCCTCACTGGAACTCTGCAACCAGGTAGTTTGCCTTTGCAGTCTAATTCCAAGTCGGTACCACGGACACCATGTGCTAAGATCATCATGCAATAAGGAAAAAAAAAATGTTCCCTCGCACCCTAAAAAAAAGTTTGAACGTTTTTTTTTTTTTTTTTTTTTTTTTTTTTGGAGGGGGAGGGGGTTAAGTTTAAAGTCTAAAAACTGAGCTTATTCTGTCGCAGGTTTTAAAATGTCTTTAATTTGTTCAAGGCGTTTCACTCACTTGCGGATCTCTACGCTGCTAAGCCCTATCACTCTATCACTTTTTCCGCCAATGTTTGACTTTCCGTCTCAAGTTGAGTCTTTCCGAAAGTATCGTTCACAAACGGAACATCTCCCAGACGAAGGCGGTTACGACCGTTTCCGTCTGACTAATTTCCGTCTTGATCTTGTGCAACGAAGGATCTATACAGCTAGAATGTTTTATTGATGGAATGAGCGAATGTAAACGTATGCTAGTATTTTAGAATATTCCTATATACAATGTACATGATCATATTTCTTTAAAGTAACGTAATATGTATAAGAATATTCGTGTGATTTCCGGGACTTCACTCCGATGGCGCCATGTTTGTTTACATGACAGAGTTTTCTGCCTTAGCAGTGAGTTAGGGTCAGTCCATTTCCATACGAAAAGTTCATACGGAAATGAAAAATTAACATAGAAAGTGTTAGTGTGATAGGACTTATGGGCAATGTCTGCTGCCTTGGTAATAGACGGTCAGTCCATTTCCATACGAAAAGTTCATACGGAAATGAAAAATTGACGGAAAAAGTGTTAGTGTGATAGGGCCTTATGGGTAACATGATAGGGAAAGTCGATTTTCATACGGAAAGTTAATTCGGAACCGCAAAGATCGACGGAAAGAGTGAGTGTGATAGGGCCTATAATCGGAAATCATTTGTCAAGATTAGACCTTGACCTCTGCTGATCGGCACGATGATTAACGTATGGACTAAATGCAAAATGAAAACATTCTGGCGCGCAATCTATGACACAGGCTGTGTAAAAATCGTGTCGGGGGATTTTTTCTATCTTGGTCACTGACGCGACAAGTAGGTCTACGCATTCATGGGAAGTGTGTAATCAACATCACGTGGCTCCAGGCCTAAAAAGCAATTGGTGTGAGTTATAAAAAGTCTTAAAAGGGTCTTCAATTCCTTCGGCTTATACCTGCAAAAAGGTCACTATGCACCAGAATTATTTTGACTTTATGATGGTTATGATAACATCCGCATATACATATGCATATAATTATATATATATATATATATATATATATATATATATATATATATATATATATATATATATATATATATTAGACAAGTGAAACATAATATCATCATTAACATTATCCTAATCCTCATCCATATCATTATCATCATAATCATTATTTTGTAAACGTATTTCCTTCTTCTATGCACCATAGTAAGGAAATATTACCACGCTTCGCCATTGCCTGCATGCGCCAGGGAAGCATCGCACGGCTACCGCAGCGCCCTCGCCAGCCAAACACAGTCATGCAGAGACGAAGTCAGTTGCACACTATTATACACGCCGGCTGCTAACGAGGGCTCCAGGCTCTGCGATCGGTGATGTTTTTCCTGCTGACTCAGACCACTTCATTTCTTCTTCGCTGCTCCCTGCCGCCTCCACCCCGCCCGCTACCCACTACCCACCATCCCAGCCCCTCTGCCCCTTATCCCACACCCGTCCTTCCCTTGACCCCCATCCCACCCCACACCCCACAATCCCCCTCCTTCCCTTGACCCCCCACCCACACCCCTCCACAATCCACTCCCTCTTTCCTTGCCTCCCACACCGCACCACTGCACAA
>NW_020869353.1:571988-574488 GCF_003789085.1 Penaeus vannamei | reverse complement strand
GCCACGGGGAAATGAACCCACAAAGCTACGACTGGTGTTTTGCGGATTCTCGACCTTGTTTACACGCGTCCTCTTTCCTCTTTCGATACCTTCCGCGAGCCTCCGACAATAGTCAGACCATTTATAATTGTTCTCCCTGCTTAAGGTAAGGCAAAGAATAAGAGATATCCGTTAATCTGTACAGGATGTATTGACATTGCTCCAAACATGGCTTCATAGGATCTCTTCTTGTTATGAAATATAAACCCTGGTCTGTATTGTTCCCAAGGTTAAGGGACTCCCTGCCTATCCTCAGCTATTCCCTTTGGTGTTGGAATTCGCTGATTGGGAGCCGCTGTTCGAGACCCTGATTCCTCATGATAAAGAGAGGCACCTCTTCATGACGAGGAGGTGACTCGGTTAAAAAAGAAAAAGAAAAAGAAAAAAAAGTCAGCAAGGTGTGTGGCCTACTTTCACGCGACATATATTGCTTTATTTGTTTTACATTCTCTATCACCTTACTTTTTCATTATCCCTGTTTATTAATCTTTTTATTCACCGAAGTATGCACTTTTACTTAAAATAAATAAATAAATCATTCTCTATCTCTCTTTTTCTTCTCTTTCTCGCTCTCTCTTTCTCTCTCCCCCTCTGTGTGTTGTATTCTCTCTCTTTCTCTCTCTCTCTCTCTCTCTCTCTCTCTCTCTCTCTCTCTCTCTTTCACACACACACACACACATATACTTTTACTGCATATACATACATATACTATTGTTATAAAATCCAGTAGGTAACCAGCCCATGCTCAAAATAGCAGCCATGTTGCCTCACCTAATCCAGGTTTTAAATTCACCAACAAACTTTCCCACTAAACCATGATATATCTTCCTCACTTACAGCCCCTGACAGCTTGGCATTGTCTTGCTCGCTTTCCTTTGTCTATCATTCCATTCTTTCTTTCATATTCTTCTCCTTACATCTTTATTCCTCCTTCTTACATCTTTATTCTCCAGGTCAGCAATTTTATAGTTCCTTTCTCGCTCTCTTGAGTTAGGCGTCGCCATTTTAGACAAACTTTATTTTCCCATTTTTTCTCTTCTGCATAATATATATCCCCTGTCAGCGCTCCCTATGTTAATTCGCAAACGGGTTATTTTCATGTATGAAACATTAGCTGGATATGCAGGGCTTTAGATAAAATAATTATGCATATCTAATTATAAACATGATTATGGGTGTTAGTAAGCATATCTGTTCTTTATTATGTATCTATATCTCTCTATTCGTTTTTTTTTTTTTATGCACACGCTTATATCCGTTTATCTATATACACACGCACACACACGTCGACATATATACGTTCAATCGCAATATTAAGTATATTTTTTCAACATTTTTTCACCCTAAATCACACTGACGGTTAAGTCCCTAGCCTTTTCTCATACTCTCTGTCTTCTCTGAACACAAAGATCCTTAATATCTAAGCTCATAGAACTTTATATCTTTTTCCGGAAGACTTCAAGTGTTCAGATCCCAGACGTTAAGAGGTCATGAGCTTTAAAGATGTTTTCATGAGTGTTTCTTTCGTGAACCAGAGAAGATTCTGTGAAGTGCTCTTTATGCTTTATCAGGATGTGATGTGGTGATTGTACGTCTCTAGAAATTCGTTTCTTTCACCGCTTACTTAATGTTTCAGCTGTGGCCTTTATTATCTAAAAATCTAAAATATATAGAGTCTTATTTTGTCCACATAAATAGTCAGTGTCTCCATCTCTTTATTTGTTCGATTTTCTTTTAACAAAAGGACTGTAATGATTAGCATGAGTTTAACACTTTATCAGGATGCGATGTGGTGATTGTACGTCTCTAGAAATTCGTTTTTTTCACAGCTGTAGCCTTTATAATCTAAAATCTGAAATATATAGAGTCCTATTTTGTCCACATAAATAATCAGTGTCTCCATCTCTTTATTTGTTCGATTTTCTTTTAACAAAGGGACTATAGTGATTAGCAAGAGTTTAACAGACCTCCGACGCAATGCAGTACTTACTAAAACAGTTATGTCATTACGTCACAGCCCTGTCGACCCAACGACGAGACGAATAAGATTATAGCTTATATTCTAACACAGAATCCTAATTATTTCCCTAAACTCTTGGTATAATGTAGACAAAAACTGCAATAAAACCGTTTGACTGTCGTAATATGGTCATTAATCCTTCCTTATGGCCACTTTTTCACCTTTAGCGTTTTAGATGGTTGAAGATACACTTTGACACCCATATAGGTCACATCATATCCCATTTAAGTGTCATATTTACCACTATATGTAGGCCTATAACCAGTCAATTGCTGAACTAAAGGTTAAGTTCTTGCGCAACAAAATCTACTCACATTTGTCAGCATTTCAGTGTAAAGAGACTTTACACACTCACATACACATATGTATACATACATAATACATATATATTATATATATATATATATATATATATATATATAATATATATATATATATATA
>NW_020869353.1:516160-531160 GCF_003789085.1 Penaeus vannamei | reverse complement strand
ATGTGATTCTCATTTCTCAGAAACGTTTGTCTTTATCCCATCTATTTAAACGTTTTTCTCTTTTTATATTCTTTTTAAACTTTTTTCTTTGTTTTCATCCCTCTTCCTCTTCTTTATACGACTCTCATTTCTCAAAAATGTTTTTCTTTATCCCCCTGTATAAACGTTTTTCCTTATTCCCCTCTGCTTAAATGTTTTTACCCCTTCCCTTATTCCCCTCCATTTAAACGTTTCCCCCCTCCTTTTAAACGTTTTTTTTCTCTTTATCCCCTTCCATTCATTTATCCCCTTTCACTCATTCCCTTTCATCCATTTAAACGTTTTTCTCTAATCCCCTCTGCTTAAACGTTTTTTCCCTCCCTTTATTCCCCTCCATTGAAACATTTTTCCTCCCTATATCCCCTTCCACTCAAACGTTCTCTTTATCCCCCTCTAAACGTTTTTTTCCCTTCCCCCCTCTACCCACCCCAGCTGGGACTGCCCCGACACCCCAACCACCAAAGGCAAATCCGAGCAAGCAAGCGCCTCTTCCTCGTCTGGGGCGCAACCAGGAGCATCTACCTCCTCGTGGGCGCAAGCAGGAGCATCTACCTCCTCGTGGGCGCAAGCAGGAGCATCTACCTCCTCGGGGGCGCAAGCAGGAGCATCAAGCAGGAAGCAGACACAGAAACCCAACTCAAATCCTTTCATTGAAATGCTTGGCTTGGTCCCCTTGAAATCGGAGACGGAGCCCCCGCCCGTGGCCTCGGTGGGAACGCCCATCAGTGCTTATGGTGACGTAAGTGAGGGGATCGACTTCATGGGAGGGACTTCGTCAACTTTATAACTTGGGCGAGTTGTTAGGGTAACTTATGGGTTCGATGGGAGGGACTCGGTAACTTGACGGCTTGGTGAGTTGTTAGGGTAACTTGGTAAATGACTTGGAAATATTTTTTAAAAATGATTTCATAATTTGGAAGATGACGAATGGTTGACGGATGAAACTTTGGCATATAGACGATGACTTGGCTTGGTAGGGACTGGCGGGACCGACTTTGGCAGGCCTGGCGACTTGGCAAGGGATGCGAGCTTTGGCAAGGGACCTGGCGACTTGGCAAGGGACCTGGCGATTGGAAGGGACGTGGCGACTTGGAAGGGACTGGCGACTTGGCAAGGGACCTGGGCGACTTGGAGGGACCTGGGATTGGCAAGGGACCTGGCGACTTGCAAGGGACCTGGGACTTGGCAAGGGACTGGGACTTGGCAGGGACTGGCGATTGGCAAGGTGACTGGCGATTGGCAAGGGATGGGACTTGGCTAAGGGACTGGCGACTTGGCAAGGGACTGGCGACTTGGCAAGGGACCTGGCGACTTGGCAAGGGGACCATGGCGATTGGCAAGGACCTGGCGACTTGGCAAGGACTGGCGACTTGGCAGGGACGTGGCGGGACTTCGGGCAGGGGATGGCGCTTGGCAATGGGATGGCGCTTGGAAGGGAACCTGGCGACTTGGCAAGGGACGATGGCGACTTGGCAGTGGACCTATGTGTCATCTCTAGTTGTGCAGGAGGTTCGGTGAGAGCTGCGCGGGGCGCTCTGTATGTATGATGTAGTAGTGCTGATGAGTTGGCAGGGACCTGCGACTTGGGCAGGGATCCTGGGCATTGGGCAGGACGCATGGGACTTGGGCCGGGGAGACATGGGACTTGGGCAAGGGACATGGCGACTTGGCAGGGAACGTGGCGACTTGGCAAAGGGGATCCTGGCGAACTATGGGCAAGGGAACTGGCGATTGGCAAGGGACTGAGCGACTTGGCAAGGGCTGACCTTGGCAAACTTGGAAGGGAATGTGGCGACCGTGGAAGGACTCCCCCGCTGGCGGATACTTTTGCAAGGGGCACCTGCGGACTCTTTTGGCAAGGGATAGCTGGCGGATGGACAAAGGGGACTGTGGCACATATTGGCAAGGGTATGCATTCCTGCGATTTGCAAGGGGACCTGGCGACTTGGCAAGTGCTGCCTGGCGACTTGGAAGGTGACCCCTGGCGCTTGGCAAGGGACTCTGGCGACTTGGCAAGGGCCTGGGCGTACTTGGGCAGGGACCTGGCGACTGTGGCAGGACTCTGGCGACTTTGGCAAGGGACCTGGCAGACTTGGCAGGGACCTGCGATTGGCATAAGGCATGCGATTGGCAGGGACCTGCGACTTGGCAGGGACCTGGCGACTTGGACGGGACTGGATTTTTGCGAAGGGACCTGGCGACATAGGAGGGATTGGTAATTGAAAGGGAATAATTTGATTCTTGAACTGTATATTATTAATCGATTCCCTATCTATCCATTCATTCCCTCCATTTAATTTCTTCTTCATTTCTCATCAGTTTATTTAATCTTCATATATTATTTTCTATCTATTCATCCATTTCCACATTTTTTTTTTCTTTTCAGGCCTCTCCAAGCATGAAAGCCCACGTCACACCTGTTATTACAGTCGATTCGCGTAAGTATTCAGTCAGTCGGTCGGTCGGTCAGGTCCGTCATCAGTTCGTCAGAAATTCAAGGGTGACATGGTCTAAGGGAAGGGGGAAGAGAGAGGGAGGGAGGGTGGGAGGGTAAGGAGAGGACGAGGGGGAGAGAGAGAAGAATGAGAGAGAGAGAGAGAGAGAGAGAGGGGGGGGGGGGGCAGAGCGAGATGAAGAGTGAAACAATGTCCAAAGAACCAGACTAATGTAAATTTTATTATTTATTCTACATCTATATTTTCAGCGGGATGACGAGAGAGACCGAGGAAGCCGTCTCTGGTTATTTGGTAGTTTTATTTTTTTCTC
Source organism: Penaeus vannamei (assembly GCF_003789085.1). Lineage (NCBI taxonomy): Eukaryota > Metazoa > Arthropoda > Malacostraca > Decapoda > Penaeidae > Penaeus > Penaeus vannamei. The sequence goes on along the minus strand of NW_020869353.1, from coordinate 528,355 downwards.
TCTTTTTCTTTCTCTTCTCTCTCTCTCCTCTCTCTCTCTCTCTCTCCCTCTCTCTCTCTCTCTCTCTCTCTCTCTCTCTCTCTCTCTCTCCTCTCTCTCTTCCTCTCCCTCTCTCTCTCTCTCCCTATCTCTCTCCTCCTCCCCCCTCTCTCTCTCTAAACTAGGTGCAAATATTTATAGCAAAATAAATATTGCTTTCGCATTGATCTGTTCAAACTATGCAAGTACTTTCAAAACTGCCTGCTTATTTCGTTTCTCTCTGCATTTTATATTTAACAAATTTGTTTCATTTTTCTCTTCATTCTTTCCTTTCTTTTTCATTTTTTTCTTTTTTAATCATGTTTTTTTTAGATTTTTTTTTTAATTTGGTTTTTTTTATTTTATCATTATAATTATCATTATTATTATTTCCTTCGAGTTTAAAAGTATTAAGACACTTTTTTTTATCCTATACCTGTTCTTCGTCATCAGGCCCAGTGGTGGCAGCGGAAATGACAGCGTGTTTCCGTGTGCCTTGAACTTCGATAACCTGTCAGGTGGCACTCCGAACAGGTAGGCCTTCATGAGTTTACAGACGTCGAAAGTCTGATTTGAAAAATTTCCCCGTAAATTGAGTAAAGGATGTGTATTATTTTACCGATGGTATTAGCTGCTGAAAGTTTGAATTGCACAATTTTCACTGTGTTTTAATTTTTTTTTTATTTTTTTTTTTTAGTTCTTTTTTTTTTTTAATATTACATTTGATGATGAATTTATAATCATCTCAATTACTTTGGATGCATCTCCTTATAAGTCACATCTTAGCAATTTATCCAGTTATCCATTTTTTGAGTTCTTGAGGAAATGGTTATGAATCATCTCCATTACTTTGGACTACCTTGCATCTCCTTATAAGTCAGAAATTTTAGCAATATATTCCACCACGCCTGGGTAGGCCTACTGTTGCTGCTGCTGTTGTCAGGCTCAGTTGGAGGATTGAAGTGATGATAGGCCGGGCGTTGGAGTTTAAGTACTCTCAAGCTGTGCCAGCTACCTGGGAGTGAGGAGAGCCTGCGATCCAATAGGTGAGGTGTCAGTGTCAACCAATCAGGTCTCGGCATTAGTCTTCCAGAAGCTGCTGATGGTGAGGTGCAAGGACCGGCTGTAGACTGCCAACCTGGAGGAAGTATGCAGAGTTTGCAGGTTCCAGCGAGGGAGCTAAGTGAGCGAGCGATAAGCTGCGTTCATGTCACTCTGGTGGTCACCAGTATGGCAAAGGATTTGCATCCACCACTTGACTGGTCTATATTATCTCTTTGTGGAGTGAGTGGGGTGGGTGTAAGTTCCCACAGGTATGGCTGGGGTGCTGGGTCATGTGGGTAGACCAATGGGGAAGCATGGGCGTTGGAGCTTAAGTATTCTCAAGCTGTGCCAGCTACCCAGGAGCGAGGAGAGCCTGCGGTCCAATAGGTGAGCCGTGAGGTGTCCTTGTCAACCAAACAGGTCTTGGCATTAGTCTTCCAGAAGCTGCTGATGGTGAGGTGCAAGGACCAGCTGTGGACCCGAGACCCAACCTGGGGGAAGTATGTCGTGCTGCAGGGTGCAGGAGTCGGCCACACACTGCTGTTCAGTAGTTTTAGCTCGGAGGTCACCCTAAATTTACCCTCCTGCATCCTGGACAGAGGGAATGGGGTATTGGAACGTCTGTTTCACTTTCTGCTCCAAAGTTCACCTTACTGCTCCAAGGTTAAAGACAATTGTCCTATAAACAACAATAACCTTGTCATCCTCCGATGGTGCATCTTGTGAACTGAGTGAAAGCAGCCTGGCACACACCTTAAGTAACCTTGGCCTGAAATTGTGCCACGTGTGATGTGTCCTGGTATGAATGCAGCTGTAGAGGACTTGAGTACTTGTTTATGACTGTCCCAGATCTCTTGAAAAGTTCCAGAAATCCTATTTATCTTCATTCTAACTGTCCTGTACCTCTTCCTGACAGCTGGCAGTAACCCTACATTATTATTCAACTATCCTGTATATCCTCAGAACTATCCAGTATGTTATCACAAACACACAGTTACATATACAGAAAGATGAAAAGAAAACCGGCCACAATAAGAACTGAAATTGTGGTTTCCATCTCGAGAGTTCCTCAGGCAGACAACTGAATTGCAGTGGTCCATTTCGGTTGCTTGTCCTTCTGGTGGACTCTTGACAAGTCCAAAACGTCATAATTTTTTATTTCTTATTGTGGTTTTAAACTATCTTGCACACTATCGTCAGAACTATCCCGTACGTCTTGCTCAGAGCTACCCTGAGTGCCTTATTCTGACAAGCTGACCCCTCTTCCCAACACAAACAATCCAGATACATTTTTTCTCTTTATTCAAACGTCTAATTGGTCAACACTTTCATGCTTTCACTCCCCACTCTTTCCACAGAATTACAGTTTCTGACGACGATGACAGGTACCCTCCCGAGAGTGGCAGCCACTACTCTTATTCTCCCCATGAGGTGAAAGGTACGATATTGTCTTTCCTTGCCAACTTTTTTAATGGAAACCAATTACAATGTCATTATTTCATCATCGTTATTATATGATTTTAATGAACTTAAGCACAAATATTTCTCTGGTTCAGGGATTTGAGGGTTTAATGGTATTTTCTTTTTCTACACTGTCTTCTGTTCATAATGTCAGCTAGCTCGGGAAGTAATAATTTTTGTTTTATGATTATGAAATAATCAAACTATAAAACTTAACTTCGTCATAAAATTCCAAGTCAAGAGTTGGTCCCATATCTTAGTGGACATAAGGGATATGCTGTAGAGAAATGTGGGTATTAAGCTGTGGGATGATGCGTTACCATGACAAGTTCCTTTCCACCCTGACTTTAACCCCAGTATGTTGTCACCATACCAGTAATCACTCATAGCTGTCGACTGACAGGGATGACAGGGTGCGAACACAAGACCTTGCAATTTTAAGATAAGTGCTTTACCACGGAGCTATGACACCTCTACCGCGGAGATGGCCTTAATATTTAAAACTAACTTTGCATTGTCAAATTCTTAGTTAAAGAGGGAGATAGCAAACCAAAGGCAGATTATATATCTGAATAGATTTTAACCCTTATGTAACCTGTAAATACTTCCTTGTATGTGGCAATCGTTACGTGAAACCTTAGGGCAATTTTCAGCACACAGGTGATAAGGATGAACGTTCTATTACAGGCAGGATAACCCGTATCATATAAGTGGAGGTGGAGTAAATCCTTTGGCCTTGCATATTTTCTTAATTACTTAATCAATTTGCTAGTAATACTGCCGACTGTGTTTTGTAAGCCTGATGGGGAGTGATCCCCCCACCCCCAACACTTTCCGATATACCTTGCTGCAGAACTAAATACCTTATTATGTCATTTACTGTTTCTGTAATCCTTCATAGATTAATCCTTAGAAGACATAAAGAATTTCGAATTTGACTTTCGTTTTCTAGAATATGTAAAATATTATTTTTCTACTTTTTTCGTTTTAAAATGTGAAAAACGACTTATTCGGTATTTATATATACAGTATATATATATATATATATATATATATATATATATATATATATATATATATATATATATATATATATATATATATATATATATATATATATATATATATATATATATATATATATATATATATAGGTGGGTAGATAGATAGATAATGAAAAAACTGCAATTAGTTCATTTTCATGTATCACTAACTAGAAATTTAACATGCTGGAATTATATATATATTTTTGATGTCCCACATTAAAGTAACACATGGTCATTTGCTTGATTCATAAGAATAACGCAAACACCCTGATAAGGGTAAATTTATGACACTGGCCAAAGAGGTGATAAGACCGGGAGATTGATTATAGGGTTGTCAAAAGTGGTTGGTTATTCTGGCAGTTATTATTATTATGCTAAGTCATACAAAAAGCCACACTGAAAAAATATCGACAATTAAACCACCAATGGCTCCAGTGCAGGTCAAAACGCAGCTAAGAAAGAAAGAGAAGATAGGAAATCAAGAGCTTTTTGAGAAGTAAAAACACTTGCTGAACAAAGACTTCAACCTGCTGGTGCACATACGCATGTATAGTGGCATGCTGGCAGGCACCAAAATGAATGCTAACATGTATGTGTGTTGTCGAAGGTGCCTGAGGTATTCGTTAGTAAATAAAGATAATTTTTCTAAGGACGAACCAACAATTCTCAAGAAAATATGATTTCAATTAAACAAACTCAATATATTGATTGATGATGGAAATCGACAGTCAAATCTCAAATTGATCATAATTTGATAAGGAGCAACCTTTATAATGTTACTTTTTCTCCTTGCTTTTAATGATAATTCAAGTTAATTGGTTGTTTAACTCTTTCCATCAACACAGCTAAACTTCGATTCTAATGTTATGACTGGATGGTAAATAAAACAAGCTACCCCTACAAAAATTTAAAGGTACCAGGGACAGGGGCGCCATTTCAACTTTTTGCACCCCTCCCCAGCACGCCACTGTACATGTATATGTTTACTTGGATTTACATGCATACATGGCTGTTAATATACATCCAGGTACAAACACGGTCAAAACTTGTCAAATCTGTTTCGAAAATCAGCTTAATACCGCACTTTTTGTATAGGTGAAGACAGATTGGAAGCTTCAATTCAATTCACAGTACACGACTAAATGTGAACGAGCATATGTGAACACACACACACACACACACATATATCTATCTATTTATTGATTTATTTATATATCTAAAATTAACTTAGGTACTTGCACATACATAAATCCATCTACTCTGTATGCAGTGTCTCATAAAACTATTTTATTGCAGAGTGGTCTCGATACAAACGGCCCTTTGCCCCATGCTGCATGACCGTCATGAGGGAGGGCAGTTGCGGCCTCGTCATCATGGCCCTCGGCTTCATCGTCTTCTTCATCGCTGCCATCGTCATCTGTACGAGCGAGAGTAAGTCCTTTTGGAAAATCTTCAGTTAGATGGACGACGCGCTGTGATTTTTTTGTTTTTTTTTTTCTTTTTTCTTTATTTGTTTGTTCTTTCTCTTTCTTTATTTGTTCTTTCTTTCTCTTTCTTTATTTGTTCTTTCTTTCTCTTTCTTTATTTGTTCTTTCTTTTTTCTTATTCTTTCTTCTTCTTTCTCTCTCTTCTTCTTCTTTCTCTCTTTCTTTCTCTCTCTTCTCTCTCTCTCTCTCTCTCTCTCTCTCTCTCTCTCTCTCTCTCTCTCTCTCTCTCTCTCTCTCTCTCTCTCTCTCCTCTCTCTCTCTCTCTCTCTCTCTCTCTCTCTCATTCCTTACTCTTCATTCCTTACTCTCTTTGTTGATTGTCTCGTTTTTATGCTTTTAAGTTTTTGTTTGTTATTGTTTTTCGTTAAATGTACATGTATTTTTTTCTTGTTGTTAGTTTTATTTTTTGTTAAGCTTTACATTGTTACAGTTTTTAAAAGCTATATTTGTTCATGCGTGAATAACTAAGATGTATAGTAATTTAATAATAAAAAAGTATGACCGCTAGCTTCATTTTTTTATCCTTCAAACTATTGATATTGACATTGAAGTTAATTAAATAGCCATATAGGTAACTGTCATCGTATCAATATTCAAATAATAGCACCAAGTTCCTATTGAAAACATGATTTCGTTTCATATCGTATTAATTATAAAGATTTTCACTTGATTAAATCCATGTGCTCGTGAACGAACATGTGTTAAGGTAATTACTTGAAAGATTTATGAGTTCATATATTACTAGGAAGAAAAAAAAAAAGGAGGAAAAGTCTTGTTTATCATTATATATTTTTCTTGTGATCTTTTATTTATTATTTATCATTATTTATCTATTTTTCTATTATTTATCTATTATTTATTATTTATCATTATTATTTATTATGATTCCTTGTGATCTTTTTATTATGTTTCTCTCTTCCTCGATTCTTTCACTTTTTTCTGTCCTGTCTTGTGTATTTCGCTTAGGCTCCACCTTTCCTCTATTTCTTTATCTATTTTCTCCCTCTAACCCTTGCATTTTATTCTAGTATGTTTTAATTCCCATCTTTTAACGTCTTCCAATCTCATTTTTTACTCTTTTTCTTTTTGAACTTTGCTCCCTACCTCTTTACATTGTAGTTTCTACCAATCTCTGTCTTACCTTTTGTAGTGTCTTCCATCCACTCTCTCTTGCTTCTCCATGTGCCCCTTCCTCCTCTTTTGCTTCTTCATGTGCCCCTTTCTCCTCCTCTTCACCTTCCTCCTCTTCTTCATCTGTCCCTTCCTCCTCTTCTTCATCTTCATCTGTGTCCCTTCCTCCTGTGCCCGTGTGTGCCCCTTGCTCCTCTGCCCGTGTGTGCCCCTTCCTCTTCTTCATCTGTGTGCCCCTTCCTCTTCTTCATCTCTGTGCCCCTTCTCTTCTCATCTCTGTGTGCCCCTTCCTCTTCTTCATCTCTGTGCCCCTTCCTCTTCTTCATCTCTGTGCCCCTTCCTCTTCTTCATCTCTGTGTCTTCATCTCTGTGCTTCATCTCTGTGCCCCTTCCTCTTCTTCATCTGTGCCCCTTCTCTTCTTCATCTCTGTGCCCCTTCCTCTTCTTCATCTCTGTGCTCATCTTCATCTGTGCCCCTTCCTCTTCTTCATCTCTGTGTGTGCTTCCTCTTCTTCATCTCTGTGCCCCTTCCTCCTCTTCATCTCTGTCCCCTTCCTCCTCTTCATCTCTTGCCCCTTCCTCTTCTTCATCTCTGTGCATCTCTGTGTCTGCTTCATCTGTGTGCGTCTTCCTCTTCTTCACCTCTGTGCCCCTTCCTCTTCTTCATCTCTGCCCCTTCTCTTCTTCATCTGTGCCCCTTCCTCTTCTTCATCTTGCCCCTTCCTCTTCTTCATCTCTGTGCCCTTCCTCTTCATCTCTGTGCCCCTTCCTCTGCTTCATCTGTGTGCCCTTCCTCTTCTTCATCTCTGTGCCCCTCTTCTTCATCTCTGTGCCCCTTCCTCTTCTTCATCTCTGTGCCCCTTCCTCTTCTTCATCTCTGTGCCCCTTCCTCTTCTGCTTGAAAGACGCCAAAGACAAAAGCACTGACGATGCCTAACCCCCTTGCCCTCAGCGCTGTCAATGCCAACGCCAGAAGAACAGGTGATGGAAGCAGCCAAGTTGGCAGTATTGCCAGATTTTCATGCGCGTAAGTGTCACGGTTAACTTGACCCGGTGAACCTGGTGTCACTTTCTTCTGGATTTACAGTGCTCTTTTTCCCTTGTCTAGAAGTGGAGAAATTTTAAGATGAGTAAGATGCATGAAATATGGAATTGCACTTTTGTTGAACAGTTGACAGTCGTGGTAATGATGGTCCATATGTCATTTCAGAAGTGAACGTACCGCTGCCTCAGAGAATCAGTTTCTTAATGGGAAATGATACTGATACAACAGTCGAGCCACAAGCAACCACGGCGACCACCTTACACCCAAGCACCACCGCCGTGCCACAAGGAAACATCACCGCTATGCCGCCAGCGAACACCACTGCTATGCCATCAACAGACGCCACTGCTATGCCACCAACAGACGCCACTGCTATGACCACTGCTATGTAACAGACGCTACTGCTATGCTATCACAGACGCCACCGCTATGCCATCAACAGATGCCACTGCTATGCCCCAACAGACGCCACTGCCCATTAACAGACGCTACTGCTATGCTATCAACAGACGCCACCGCTATGCCATCAACAGATGCCACTGCTATGCAACAGACGCCACTGCTATGCCCCCAACAGACGCCACTGCTATGCCATTAACAGACGCTACTGCTATGCTATCAACAGACGCCACCGCTATGCCATCAACAGATGCCACTGCTATGCCATCAACAGATACCACTGCTATGCCATCAACAGACGCCACCGCTATGCCATCAACAGACGCCACTGCTATGCCATCAACAGACGCTACTGCTATGCTATCAACAGACGCCACCGCTATGCATCAACAGATACCACTGCGCCATTAACAGATGCCACTGCTATGCCCAACAGACCCACTGCATGCCACCGCCACTGCTATGCCACCAACAGATACCACCGCTATGCCATCAACAGATGCCACCGCTATGTCATCAACAGACGCCACTGCTATGCCACCAACAGACGCCACTGCTATGCCACCAACAGACGCCACTGCTATGCCACCAACAGATGCCACCGCTATGCCATCAACAGATGCCACCGCTATGTCATCAACAGATGCCACTGCTATGCCATCAACAGACGCCACTGCTATGCCACCAACAGACGCCACCGCTCATCAACAGACGCCACCGCTATGTCACCAACAGACGCCAATGTCATCAACAGACGCCACCGCTATGCCATCAACAGACGCCACCGCTATGCCATCTATCTGCTATGCCGCCAGCGAACACCACTGCTATGCCGCCAGCGAACACCACTGCTATAGCTATACACACTGCTATGCCGCCAGCAAACACCACTGCTATGCCGCCAGCAAACACCACTGCTATGCCGCCAGCAAACACCACTGCTATACTGCCAGCAAACACCACTGCTATGCCGCAGCAAAACACCACTGCTATGCCGCCAGCAAACACCACTGCTATGCCGCAGCAAACACCACTGCTATGCCGCCAGCAAACACACTGCTATCGCCAGCAAACACCACTGCTATGCCGCCAGCAAACACCACTGCTATCCACTGCTATGCCGCAGCAAAACCACTGCTACCACTGCTATGCCGCCAGCAAACACCACTGCTATGCCGCCAGCAAACACCACTGCTGCCGCCAGCAACACCACTGCTGCAAACACCACTGCTATGCCGCCAGCGAACACCACTGCTATGCATGCCGCCAGCAAACACCACTGCTAAGCACCACTGCTATGCGCCAGCAAACGCCACTGCTATGCCGCCAGCGAACACCACTGCTATGCCGCCAGCGAACACCACTGCTATGCCGCCAGCGAACACCACTGCTATGCCGCCAGCGAACACCACTGCTATGCCCAGCGAACACCACTGCTATCCGCCAGCAAACACCACTGCTATGCCGCCAGCGAACACCTCTGCTATGCCGCCAGCAAACATGCTATGCCGCAGCGAACACCACTGCTATGAACACCACTGCGAACACCACTGCTATGCCGACAGCGAACACCACTGCTATACTGCTATCATGCTAACAGCCACCACCGCTATGCGCCAGCGCTATGCTATGCCGCCAGCGAACACCACTGCTATGCCGCCAGCGAACACCACCGCTATGCCGCCAGCAAACACCAATGCTATATGCTATGCCGCCAGCAAACACCACTGCTATATGCCGCCAGCAAAACACCACTGCTATGCCGCCAGCGATACTGCTATGCCAGCAAACACCACTGCTAGCCCAGCAAACACCACTGCTATGTGAACACCACTGCTATGCTATAACACCACTGCTATAATACTGCTATGCAAACACCACTGCTATGCAAACACCACTGCTATGCCGAACACCACTGCTATGCCGCCAGCAAACACCACTGCTATGCCGCCAGCAAACACTGCTATGCGCCAGCAAACACCACTGCTATACTGCTATGCCGCCAGCAAACACCACTGCTATCAAACACCACTGCTATGCCGCCAGCGAACACCACCGCTACCCAGGCCCCATCAACAACCAAAGTCACCGTCCCTGTGATAGGAGCTGTGCATGCGTATATGGCGTTGTTATCGCCATCGTCGTTCGATCGTCATCACCTTCGTCATCATCACCTTCGTCATCGTCATTCACCTTCGTCATCGTCATTCGTCATCGTCATCACCACCTTCGTCATCGTCATCACCACCACTTCGTCATCACCACCACCTTCGTCATCGTCATCACCTTCGTCATCGTCATCATCTTCGTCCATCGTCATCGTTCGTCATCATCGTCATCATCATCGTTCGTCATCAGTCGTCGTCGTCGTCTTTCACACAGGGACAGAGGCCCAATTTCATCTTGGACGGAGGCAGCTAAAGGAAAGGCGACGGTCGAGTGCGCCCAGTCTTCGTTCGGCGATAAAAGAGGGAGATGAGCTTCATTGTCGAGGTTTCAGGGAGAACATTTCTTCGCGTGTTGGAGGTGGGTGCGGGTTTGAGACTGGAGGAAATTTAAGTGATGAAGATAGTCCTGGCTTCAAGAAGGGCGTCGTTTCAGTGTTGAGGTGGTTTCAGTTGTTTCACCTAGGCTTCAGTAAAGAAAAAAACTGTGTTGAGGTGGTCTAGGCTTCAGTAAAGAAATGTTTCACTGTTGAGGTGGTCTAGGCTTCAGTAAAGAAAATGTTTCACTGTTGAGGTGGTCCAGGCTTCAGTAAAGAAAATATTTCAGTGTTGAGGTGGTCCAGGCTTCAGTAAAGAAAATATTTAACTGCAAAAGTAGTCTTTTAAAGTAAAGAAATATTTCACTGAGGTGGTCTTGGATTCCATAAAGAAAATATTTCACTGCAAAAATAGTCTTTTAAAGTAAAGAAAATATTTCACTGTTGAGGTGGTCCAGCCTTCAATAAGGAGACTGTTTCACTGTTGGTGGTGGTCCAGGCTTCCAAAAAGAGAATACTTCACTGTTGGAGATAACCCGCCTTCTAGTGAGTAGACTTCTGTTGAAGATCCTTCTGGCTTCAATATAAGGAAGGTTGTAGTGTAGAAAATATTGTAAATATGAAGAAAACTCCGCTGATCAAGAAACTGGGAAAAGTTCCAAAAATTCGGGTGTTTACATGAACAAAATAATGTGTTCGGTGTGTATACCAAAGTGAGGTTTTCTTTTTTTTCATTTTATGATATTTAATTGTGTGTTTTGAGGATCGTTTTTATTCTTTTAGAGGTTTAAAGTTCCAGTTTTAAGATATTTTATTGTGATAAAACACAAAAAAAAAGTTATGTATTTTTAAGTGCTAAATATTCCATGTTTTAATGGATATTGTTTACAAAGTTTTTATATGTATTCTCTTAATATACTACAAAATTTACAAGGTTTTCTTTCAAACCCAAATAATTCCCTTTGAATACCTATGAGTTTTTAGGTTGATCTGTTAACCTAAAAACTCAGTTTCGTTGATACACTAGTATGTAATTTGGTCGCCTTATGCATCATCACTCATCTTAGTGCAGTGGACTACACAACGTTAATGTTAAAACACATATCAGATAAAATAGGAAAAAAAACTAGTATATCAGTGTAAATAGAATAAAAAATAGAAAAATACATCCTCTCCAATCGTTTAAGTTGTCGTAGGGTGTTTCGGAGACGGAGTCTGAGGCCAGCTAGAGCCCCTGCCTTGGACCTCGGCCCTCGCCTCAACTAGTTGTGCATGATCACTATTCCCCTTCCCTTTTTCTTCTCTTCATCCCCTTCTGACTCCCTCCCCCTCAATCCCTTTCCCGTTGTTATGGTGGGGGGTGGGGAGGTAGGAGACAGGAAAAGGTACCCAATGCATGGATCTCCCCTACCTTGGACCTCAGCCCTCGACTCAACTAATTTTGCAGGGTCTTTTCTTCCTCCAGCTCTTTCGTTTCCGTCCCTTCTCCCCCCCCCTCCCCCCAATCCCTTACCCGTTGTTGTCGTGCCTACTAGTGCATTACCCACCCAAGCCGAGACTCAATCTCCAAAAGACATTCCTACTCTCCCAACTTCCTCAACTTCATCACTTCTACCCCTACAACCTTCCTCATCAAACACCCCATCTGAAACTGAAGCTATAGCATTATCAAATCTAACTGATCACTGGCAACCCCATTCCTGGAGAACCTCATCCAACTCAATACTTGTACCGGAACTGTCTCTATCTCCCCAGCAAACTACCCAGTCGATACCAGAGATTGGTCAGATTGTGGAGAAGACTTACTCGAATGCCTCAGAGACCGAGGCATGAAATCAGTACATTGCTACTCCATTCCTCTTAGAGATCACCGAAAGAAACCCACCAACATTGCCAAAATTACTTTTAGTACACATGACCTTCCCGTATCTACATTGGTGGACGATCCCTCCCTGTTCGACCATACCAACCTCCTCCCCGTCAGTGTCAAAACTGTTGGCGATTTGGACATCCTTTCAAACACTGCCGCTCCACTGACCGATGCCCCTTATGTTCCCAACCCGGTCATAACTGCACAAACAC
>NW_020869353.1:501160-511160 GCF_003789085.1 Penaeus vannamei | reverse complement strand
AAATATCTATCAGATAGATAAACAGAAATGCCTTTATTTTTGTATATATGGATGTCAGTATATATGAATATTCATTGGATCGGGCCTGGCACAATTTTAACAAATTGGTCTTTAAACATTGATATTTTCAGGCTAATGCACTGCAATTATAAGACAGAATGCATTGATGTGAATGTATCGATGTGTATATTGTATATGAAAATTTAAATTAACAAAACCTTCAGTAAACGCATTTTCTTGCAATTTGGTGCCAGAAAATATGTGTTGTATATGAAGGCATTTTAATGTGCAGATATTTTTACATCTGTCACGCGTGTTGCATGTGTAGATTTTAATGTCTTGCTTTAATGAAATGTTTGGGAATGCGAACAGATTTTATTTGCTTGTATTAGCAGATATTTCATATTTTTCCTTTTCGTTTGAAATGATAGTAATTCAGATTTTTTCCTTTCTCTTTTTAGATATTCAAATAAATTATTTAACAAATGTCTTACCTACTGAAATACAGATATACTGATATTGGACACATGTCTTATTTGTCTGATATGCCTATATGTGTAGACACAGAACATCTGCTATCTATTGAAAAACTGTCAGAACTGATATAATTGGATATAATTGTGTGTAAATATTTCAACGGAAAGTTTGTATAACATGTCTTTAAATTACTGAATAAACTGCACAATGTTCATATGATTATTTTTCACTGTATTGAAAAGTGGAATTAGATGTCATAAGTTCTGGAATATGAAACTATGCAATATAATATTAAACGATTTTTTAAACAGATCTACAAAGATATTTTGTCACATTCAGTAGGCCTATAAAATTAGAAATTGCATATCGTCTGCATAACGAATTTCATGAGTTTCAATTTATTATTTTCTTTTTTCATTTCATTGATTCATTATTCATTCTTGTTGCATGGGGGTGTCATGACATGCAATATGCGATAGAAAATGTTGACACAATAAAAATATGATAACTGGACTCTGAACAAGGTTGCAACGCAGATAAAACAACAAAGATAGAGACGGATTGTTCAAGTGAATTTATTGTGATCGGAAGCAATAAATGTATAAAACTATTTGTTCACAAGTTTTTGTGTGGAAATGAATTGCTATATGATCATATATATATATATATATATATATATATATATATATATATATATATATATATATATATATATGTGTATGTGTGTGTGTGTGTGTGTGTGTGTGTGTGTGTGTGTGTGTGTGTGTGTGTGTGTGTGTGTGTGTGTGTGTGTGTGTGTGTGTGTGTGTGTGTGTGTGTGTGTGTGTGTGTGTGTGTGTGTGTGTGTGTGTGTGTGTGTGTGTGTGTGTGTGTGTGTGTGTGTGTGTGTGTGTGTGTGTGTGTGTGTGTGTGTGTGTGTGTGTGTGTGTGTGTGTGCATATACATATATTTATATACATATAGGCCTATAAGTCTATATATATATATATATATATATATATATATATATATATATATATATATATATATATGAAAAACTGAAATTAATCTAATTATGAAAACGTTCCCATTTCATTCACAAAACTGAATGCATAACGAATAACTTCCTATGTGACTTATTTTGTCATATTAGACAGGAATAATATCAAACGTAAAGAAACTAATACTTAAAAAATGAGAAATTAAATCAATTAATACCTTTATCTGAATTATTCCTTCTCATCGATACCGATTCACTACACAAGCCGCAAATACTAAATAACCCTCGTAATTCCAAATTACATTAATTAACCCTCTATTAAGTTTCAAATTACATTAATTAACCCTCTATTAAGTTTCAAATTACATTAATTAACCCTCTATTAAGTTTCAAATTACTTTGCGAAATCAAATGGTGCTTAAAACACGTACTAGTATCGTCTCCACCGTTTTTATCCGTATCGTCTGCTGTGGGTCGTCCTCCTCATCGTGCAAATGCTTTAATTGAGAGTTCCTGTAATCTTCTGCATCCCCGCCGATGTATTGGTTCCTCTCACCTCCTGCCACAGATATCAAAACCACAGCCAACAGACAGCTTATCAAACTGCGGTGAATCATTGTTGTGAGTCGATGCCTATGAGTCTAGCGCAAGTTTTATTTTTCTTCTCATTTCGTTTCCAGTTGATCGGAATCCTTTTTGCTTTTTTTTTCTCTTATTTAGATCTTCCGTTTCGTCAAAGCACCTTCACCGATCACGCTCACATCTCTAAATACTGTAGAACCGACACGGTAATCGCTTAACAGATAAGGAGGGGACGTTATCTTATCTGACGTGATTCTTGGTGTTTGGTTAGGACAGGTGGAGATATGCAGGTACACAAAAAAGCGTCAGTATCAGCCATGCTTTCCTGACAAATAAATAGATAAATAAATAAAAACACTTGAGATGGTCTTCGACTTAGGTGTCATCCTGTCTACCCTTCATTTCCAAATACACAAAGACACACATAAACACATACACAATGAAAACACGCACACGCATTTACACACGCCTACGTGGACGCACGCACACACGCAAACACGCACTCTAAAGCAGCCGCGCGGGCCTAGATGAGAGAGACAGAGACAGACAGATATTTATCAGGTGTTTGATTTCTCTTTACTCCTAGTCATCAAGATACTGTATATTCTTTAATACTAGTTGTTTCATTCTATAATCTTGGTGTTAAGTTCACAAGGTATTTATGTCACACACACACACATATATGTGTGTGCGTGTGTGTTTGTCAATACATACCTACATAATATTTACACACACACACACATAAAAAAAAACATATTTCTATAATACCTCTTTTCAAAATGATAATTACAATTCATTCATCTATAAAATCAGGAAAAGAACACACACGATAAGAAATAAAAATGAATTTATTTTCCTGTGATCAAACTATACATATAAAATTCCTGGAATCCAACATATCACCATTATACATAATAGAAAAAAAATATTCTAGTTGGGAAATACATCAGGGAGCAAAGTCTTTCTTGCTGTATATAATATTTTCTTATTTTCTTGCTCCATACCATAACACTTAAAAGATAAAAGGTTGGACGCATGTTAAAAATAAATCCAAACACCTTTATTAATTTACTCAGTTATCAAATGGAGTAAAATTTCCCTCAAATAATGAATGAGATATGAAATTTTTGTGAACATCTGCACCAAAATGAAATCTTCAATAATGTGGCTGCATTTCCATTCATGAAACACAAAACAAAGACAAATATTAACAATTTTATGGGACAAGAAATTCATTATATGTATGTAGATGTGCATCCGTGTGTGTGTATATTTCTATGTGTGTGGTGTGTTGTGTGTGTGGTGTGTGTGGTGTGTGTGTGTGTGTGTGTGTGTGTGTGTGTGTGTTGTGTGTGTGTGTGTGTGTGTGTGTGTGTGTGTGTGTGTGTGTGTGTGTGTGTGTGTGGTGTGTGTGTGTGTGTGTGCGAATGTGTGTGTGCGAATGTGTGTGTGCGTGTAAATGTGTGTGTGTGTGAATGTGTGTGTGTGAATGTGTGTGTGTGTGTGTGTGTGAATGTGTGTGTGCGAATGTGTGTGTGTGCGAATGTGTGTGTGTGTGAATGTGTGTGTAAATGTGTGTGTGTGAATGTGTGTGTGTGTGTGTGTGTGTGTGTGTGTTGTGTTTGTGTTTGTGTGTTTGTGTGTGTGTGTGTGTGTGTGTGTGTGTGTGTGTGTGTGTGTGTGTGTGTGTGTGTGTGTGTGTGTGTGTGTGTGTGTGTGTTTCTGTGAGTATTTCTATGTATGTGTTTCTATATAAGTGTGTATTTCTGTGTTTCTGCATGTGTATTTACGTATGATTGTGTGCGAATGTGTGTGTGAATGTGTGTGTGTGTGTGTGTGTGTGTGTGTGTGTGTGTGTGTGTGTGTGTGTGTGTGTGTGTGTGTGTGTGTGTGTGTGTGTGTGTGACGGTGAGTGAATGCATACATGCATATATATGTGTATATATATGTATGTGTATGTGTGTACACACACACACACACACACATGAACTGCTTGTATCACACACATAAATACATCTTCTTAGCAAATCTTTTCATTTAATATGTACAGCAGACGAATATCGAGACACCATAAAATGAAAGGCACGTTCGGGGGAGATAACACAAAGAAAGAGAAAGGTCGTGAAATACATCATAACCATCCGCCTGTTATCCACAAATCTCCTTATCACTTCTTATCAATCATTAGGTATTAATATAAATCTTTTTATTTTCATTTTTTTTTTCTTTTCTTATGGCTGATGAATGTACTGGAAGCTAGTACTTTCGATAAAATTATTCAAACTAATCATAGCACGTCAAACTTAGAAACAAAATATTTCCGAAACTCCTTTGCTGATTGGCAATTTGCAGTTTTATAAATCTCAACTAGATATTCCAAGGCAAAAAAAAAATTTTCGTCCACATATAAAAACCACGCACAAGATAAAACCAAAACCACGGCGAGACACCTTATGACAGCTTACAATTTTCCAGAGGCCAACTCGGCCATTATCGGGTTGTGCGAGTGTCGTCCTAGTTTGCAATCTACCCCTGCAAATGTCGCTAATAGAGAAAGAGAGTCCCTTTGACACAAAATTGTAGTTTTATCTACATTCATAAACATCTCCGATACATCAATATCATCTTAGGTCACTATAAATAGGAGATAGGTAACTGCTATTGTACTAGGTAAAGTGTCGGAGCACGAGACTAACAACAAAAGGAGAGGAGTACTAATATCATCTAATAATGATGAAAATCAACAACTATATTAATAATTATAATTATGTTAATCTTAATATAACACTAATAACAATAATATTAATGATATAATTATAAAAAAACATCAGTAATAATAACAATAATAATAATAATCATGATAACAGTAATGACAATTACAATGATGATGATGATAATAATTACTATAATAATTAAAATAATAAAAAAAATAATAATAATAACAACAGTAACATTATATTGATTATTTATTTAACAAAGCAAACAATAGAATAATAATAAAAGTTAGAAAATTCTCCTTCTTATTCTACAAAAGTCACGATAATACTGGAATGCACGAGACGGCCACCAAAACCAGTCATTCTTCTTGATCAAGGAAGGACACAGACGGCCATTAAAGTCAAACTTATTCTGATATGCACACTTCTGCGTTGCTTATATGCCTAAGAAGTATTCTAACAATAAATTAATAATAATATTATTCTTTGACATATGGCATATCTCATCTTCTGACGTAACTAATGAAATCAACAGAATAAAAAATAAAGGAAAGCATCATATCTTGATCATTTGCAGTTTTGCAATATTTTCTCACACATATCTGATAAAAAATAAGGAAAGAAAAAAATAATAAAATAAAAATAAAAAGCCACAACGAGAAACAGCTTCTGCTTTGCGCTAATTGTTTCTCAACCTCTCGGGATCCTCAGCAGTTGTATATTCAACAGTATTTAAAATAGAAAAATGGCAGTTTTCATCTACGGCAACCTTTGCACCTACTTACGTGCAGAAAAACAACCGCAAATATGAAGAGGAAAGGCTCCAAGATCTAATTACTTAAGTAGGATCTAAAAGGTCAATTTATCTTGCAATATTCATTATTTTATCATAATATTAATCAGAGGGTAATTAATTATCAAAATCATATGTACACCCTAATGAGTTATAATAACTAAAACATATCATAATAAAAAGAAAAGATGAAAAAATTGTCCCATGTATCTTAAAAATTTTATATCAGTGCATTTTTACTTATAGATATAAACTTCATATGTGCTAGTTAATTAAACCCCTTGAAGTTTGTGTAAACATTTCATTTTGTTTCAGAAAGAAATAGCTGCATGATAACTACACATATAGTTATCTTCAATGTTTTGTACTTTTTAAAAATTTTCCATTTCTGTAGCACCTCATTTATTTTTGAATCAGTTAAGTTTATGTCAGCAACTCTTCAATTCCAAACAGAACCAACTTATAGAGAAAAAAAAAAAGGTAAAACTAAATAGCACTAATTTTTGTTAAAAGACTTGAAACACATTATGAACCCATTTTACATCCAGATCAACCCAACATTTCTTACATTAACTACATAATATACCTATTTTAGGTTCTGCATGTTACGTCAACTAATTTTTTCATCTATCATATACACTCAGTAGGAGTAAATTGGAAAAAAAAGGTAAGGAAATCTATGGCAGGTTCTAATGCATTTAAATATTCACTGGAGTCAGCATTCTGACTACCTAAATAACCTAGACTACTCTATTATCAGTTACTATCATCACTATTATCATTATGACTAATATCATCTTTCAATGTTTGTGCATACTGAATGGACCTTCTTTTATGTCAAATGTTTTTGACTTTGGCACCACAAATAATCACAAAGGGTGCATATTATGATTGATTTGTTTATTATTCTTACTCCCGAGTGTTAAGATAATATCACAATATTCCTTATTGAAGTAGTTGAAGTTAAGAACCCAAATGTTGCATTTCCCACGACAGTCTTCTACACATCCTAACGGATATATAACACTGAAATTGTCAGAAGATCAATCACACTCTTTCCCATTTCCATTCATCTGATTTTTTTTTTTTTTTTTTATAAAAGTAGTGCTACCAAACTTCAAGATGTTGTAGACATAAATCAACAGAACCCTCAAAATCAAACATCAAATTTCATTACACATATCATATATATATATATATATATATATATATATATATATATATATATATATATATATATATATATATATATATATATATATATATATATATATATGCACACACAAACATTCCACACTTCAGTCTACATTCCAAGATATAAATTCATGCCATGATCCAAGTCAAAAGCCATTCCTTATCTCGTGATCTATAATACAGTACAGCAAAGAGAGGCTTAAGAAAATATTGCATTATGAATCATACACTTTCATCACAGCATTACGGTGTAGCTGTGAATATTCTGCTCTCTCTCCTTTTCAGATAAGAACTTTATATTTTTGAGAACTTGGCACTGCACTATAGCACATTATCACAGGTATTCCATCACTGTATTGCACATACATGTCTTGTCATGATTGTAAATCTAGGCGTCAACTCTGCTGCCTCTACGCATCAAAAGAGATGTTCTATAGAGTGAGCATTGTAGGAACAACGGAAACTTACTGCAGCTTTATATCAAGTAATACAGAAATCACCACGAACACAAATCGTCTAGTTAAACAGGACCATAAAGATCAAGATCCAAGTCGTCGTCTGTATCGAGGTCATCGTCGAGGTCGCCGCTCCAAAAGGCCACTTCTTGGGTGAAGTCCCCTAGGCTCCTCTCGGCAACCACTCTCATGTGACATTCCAATCTGACGACAAAAATGACAGCCTCTGTGAGATCCAATAAGCATTTTCCTCTGTTGGTTTAAAATGCCGCTAACTCTTGTGACTGATTAATCAGAAGCATATAGCAAGAAAATGCACACGGAAAAGAAAATTGAAGGAAATGCTGCACAGTCTACAGCATCAGTAACATTCATAATTTGTTTTTGTATAAATAATCGCTACTAATTCTATGGAATAAAAAGATTACCAAATTAGTAAGACTTACAGATTTAAAAAAATAAAAACTATAGAGCCAAATTCATCTTAACAATCTACTTGTGTAACTAATTTTAAAAAGAAATAAAATGTGAATTATGCTTGAAGTTTTTAAACATTATGTATAATTATTTAAAAAAACAGGTTCTTTGTTTGAATAAAAAAAATGATTTAAAGGCATTTTATTTACAATTATTTACGAGAATCACGTTAAAAGAATTTCAAAAAGGCCTCTACATCAGGCAGGATATCAACTCACATTTACTGAAAATGTGAAACCATCTGCTGAAAGTTTAGTCTCAGGTAGATGATTTTTTTTTTCTTTTGGTTTAAAAGTGGGGTTACAACAGAGGAAATATTAATGACAGAGAGGTTATTCTATAATCCTATAACTTTCCATATGATTAGTTTGAGTAGGAGAGTTCATTCCTGTAGCCCACAGGAGCAACTAAAACAGAGAAAACAGCTACCTTATGTGACGTAACGCACATCTACAAACGACACAAATACAACTTAGATACTGAACATGAATGTACTGCACAAAGACTTTTAATAATAATAATAAAAGAGGAAGAATAAGCAGAAGTTTGGGGTTCAACAGGACACCACAAGGCAAACCAGGAATTTGAGTATCATTACTTTGGCTTCAGAAGAGAGAAGTCCTGCAGAGTGCTTTGATCCTTTCAGCCTTCTGAATTACACGAATGCTGATGACTGAAGCTACTGCTGTGACAGATAACTTAAAATAGCCAGTCTTATTGAGTCACCCACTGTCTTATAGTATCAACTGTTTGGCTATGCAAGTACAGCATTTGCTTTTTTCACGTAGATGTTTTGGCAAATAAAAACTTATATTTCTTGAATCTTTTGTAACTAGTGTTGATAACTGTATTCATAATTTACTTCATTTAGTTTTTCAAAATCATGCTGATCTTTTTACTATTGATATTAAATGACTGAAACCAATAAAAGCAAAGAACACATGAAATCTATTACTTAAGTTTACACAAGGAGTATCAACAGCATCAATTTTATTCTCAAAAACAAGAAACAAGAAAGGAAATTCAAATCTTCCATCAAAATCTTGCTTGTAAATCTCCGAGATCAGTTCTATAAAAGGGTACGGATCACACAGCTCTATGCACACCTCCTTCCACAACTCCGTGTCCCCCTCCCTGGTGCGTTTACCTGGAGAAAGCGGAGAATGAGACCACTTCTCCTGGCGAACTGAGACCAATCCTTGCCCTGACACCTACTCACCACCACTATCACTATCACTGCCAGCTCCACCGTGATCATCATCATCATCATCATGATCATCATCACTAGGAGAAAAATATCACCGGATGCAAAGTGAGTTTCCATGCTAGATGAACTGACTTTAATAAAAGAGATAGATCACACTTCATTTTGAATTCCATTAAACAGTTTATCATACTATCACATGAAAAGACAATGGAATGTAAGATGGCAGATGAAGAGCTGCAAAGCTAACTGTGCTGATCGACTAAGCAAATAATAAGATAATTTCTGAGCATTTGACAAAACTGATAAAAAACTGTGTCCACAAAGCCTCTGAATTAAGAATAAGCTAATAAACATACATACGGGAAGCAAATATGATCTTAAAGAAGCACAGATATTAATACAAATGATATTCAAAACTGCTTTTCTGATACTAAAGGAATCCCAAATGAATGTGTCTGCAGAGAAAGAAAGAATAAAGTAGATATGAAAAAAGAAACTGAAATTAAACATTTTTTTAAAAGTTAGAAAAAGAGAGAGGCAGAATCTAGAATAAGCAATTTTTAGATGGCAAAGTTCTATATGTTGTAGATCTGCATGTTGTTAGGTGAAAAATAATAAATCAGTATGGATAAAATTAGCAAATTTAATGTGTCCAGCACATGGAGACACTCAAACTAAAACTCTATATACGCCTCTTAGAAAGTTGTCTAAGAAAAGCTCAACATTGCAACATACAAGAAAAGCAACTACTAAGATTCTAGAGAAAAGTAAATTGATAAATAGAGTTGACACCGATAAGCTAAGCACCCCATACCTGTCTGAATTAAGTCTGAGTCGTGAATTCAGGGCCTCAGGAGTCGAGATGAGGTAGGACAAAGAGACGCAAAAACCTTCTCCCGATTCCTGTAGCTGCTTTGGGCTAAGGTGATAGTTCTGAAAGACGATTCAAATACAGGATATATTGGTTTTATGCTAACTACAATTTCAGATGACTAATTTTATGCCAAATATCATCTAACATACTTCATACTGAGTCACCTTATAAGACTGTTATTACAATCTATCATGTTTTCTTTTATAACAACACTCTTTTGCTCATGATTAAGACAATAGGCAAAC
>NW_020869353.1:493660-498660 GCF_003789085.1 Penaeus vannamei | reverse complement strand
TCTGGCCTTGTTATAACCGCGAGGAATAAAATACCAACCGTCAACCATTTTGATCACGTGACCTCAGCAAAGTATACCATTCAATTTTCACTCCAAACTCCCGTATTTCATCTAAACTTCTATACAAAATCAACTTCTGCCCTATAACATATTCCCGGAAATTACCAAAAGGTTATAATTTTTCCTTATACATATTTTTTATCTATCGTTTTTTTTATATATTAATAACTGAGTAAAAACAAAAAAATGAAGGTAAGAGAGCGAAAGAAAAAAAAATAACTTCGTCATTCCTGAACGCAAAAACCTACAGTTCCACAACTTGTGTTATTACTATAGTTGTAGTTATTGCTGTCACTGTTATTATATCAATATCATTACTGCTATTGCTTCTGTTATTACCATTACCCAACACATTCCTCCTTTTTGTTAATAATATTATTTGATATCAAGGCATAATATTACTATATTTATTCTTACTACCATTATTATCTTAATTATCGCTGCTCTTGTTGTCACTATCAATTCTATCATTATTGATACTACAATCATCATCATTATCCCCTCCTCTTCCTTAATTAATAAAGTTATCATCACAATCAGTACCACGACTTAGCCAACCACATCTCACAAACCACTACCACAACGACTGATCACAACCACAATCACAATTTCTCACAACCACCACCACAATTTCTCACAACCACCACCACAATTTCTCACAACTCCACTCATCACCCCACAACCATCACAACACACCCCACACCACAAACACCCCAACCACCCCCACCACCCCCACCCCACACCCCACCTTCGCTCGTCCTCCACGCAAGGACCACCTCCCTCACCTCCCTAACACCCTTACCTTGGCGCCGTAGATGGTCGGGTGGAGGCTGGGGTTGGGGGCCCTCCAGCGCCGGTTGAGGTCCTCGTCCGTGAGACCGCACCGCTGGCTGCAAGGGAGGGAGAGGGACACACGGTGAGGAAAGGGAGGAAGACAAGAATGGATGAAAATGAGCGAACGGAAGTGAAAAGTAAATAAACAAAAATGGGAAAATAAAACAACAAAAATAGAGAAATAAAAAAAATATACAAAATATAAAATATAACGAATAATGTGACAAAAAATTAAACAAAAACAAAAATCGTTGTGAAAAAAATAATAGCTACATTCTATGTGGGAAAAAAAATCAATATTACTTTTTTTTTGCAACGAACATTTAATTCGCCAGACCAAGTCTCTGATCGCAAAAAATAAAGTTCACACACTGAGTAAAAGATAAAAAACAAATGCGAAAAAAACAAAAAAATGACACACTGGAAACCGCCATAAAAATAATAGCTACAATCGGTATAGACGAAAAATAATAATAACACGAATTCAACATCGAACAATTTTCAACTTAAAAGGATTCGAATGCTAACCTTAGAATCCGATTCCTAAACCACGAGACAAAATGCAACTTAATACCCTTTCGTTCTGTTTTTTTTTTTTATTTTTTATCCATTATTTATCCTCCTGCCTTAATTTAAATGTAAATAACAAAAAAAACAGTCTTGGCCATTGATTGTGTTCGTGTGTGTGTACATGTGTATGTGGTTGTGTGCCAACTCGCTTGTGGTAAATGTGTTTTTTGAGAGAGAAGAGAGAAAGATAGATAGAATATATAGAGAATGATAGAGAGAGAGAGAGAGAGAGAGAGAGAGAGAGAGAGAGAGAGAGAGAGAGAGAGAGAGAGAGAGAGAGAGAGAGAGAGAGAGAGAGAGAGAGACAGAGAGAGAGAGAGAGAGAGAGAGAGAGAGAGAGAGAGAGAGAGAAGAGAGAGAGAGAGAGAGAGAGAGAGAGAGAAGAGAGGAGAGAGAGAGAGAGAGAGAAGAGAGAGAGAGAGAGAGAGAGAGAGAGAGAGAGGAGAGAGAGAGGAGAAAGAGAGAAGAGAGAGAGAGAGAGAGAGAGAGAGAGAGAGAGAGAGAGAGAGAGAGAGAGAGAGAGAGAGGAGAGAGAGAGAGAGAGAGAGAGAGAGAGAGAGAGAGAGAGAGAGAGAGAGAGAGAGAGAGAGAGAGAGAGAAAAGAGTGAGAGAGAGAGAGAGAGAGAGAGAGAGAGAGAAACAGAAAAGCAAACAGAAAAGAAAGAAAAAAAAAAAAAAGAAAGAGAAAGAGAGAGAGCGGAAGTCCCAGAGACCAGAGACACGGGCGTCCTTGTCCTCTCTCGGCCGCCCATCCATCACTTGAACATCGCCTACGCCTTTTTAAACTTCGCTTTCTCCTTTTCCCTCGCCGCGGATCCTTCCACGTCCGCCGCCAGGACAGGATGCCTCGTCCTTCGCATCCTCGTCCTTGTCTTGTTCTTGTGGGGTTTCTTGATATGTGGTTTTAGCTTTGAATTATTATTATTTTTTGTTAATTTTTTGTTATTTTTTGAATGGGTATGTTTTTTTTTTTTGTGGTTTATTTCCCTTTTTTGCGGCTTATTTTCGTTTTGTTCCCCTTAATTTGTGTTTTATTTTCGTTTTTTTTTGGGCTTATTTTCGCTTTTTTGTTGATTTGTGGTTTGTTATCGCTTTTTGGTTTTGTTCTTTGTGGCTTATTTTCGTTTTTTTTAAGAGTTGTGTGTATTAAACGTTTTCTATTCTTTGGCTTTCTTTGTTTTTTTTTCTTCGGTTTTTAGACTTTCCGTTAAGAAACGTTTCACTTTTTTTTTATATTTTTTTTTTTTTTTTCTTTTTTCTTTCGTGTTTTGGACTTGTCTTTATTAAATACTTATATCTGTCAATAAAACGACAATTTATCCTCCCATAGAATTGTCCCTACCAAAAGATAAAAAGAAAGAGAGAAGAAGACAAAGAAGAAGAATGAAGAAGAAAAAAAAAGAAAAAGAAAAAAAGAAAAAAGAAAAAGAAAAAAAAAAAAAGAAAAAAGAAAGAAAGAAAAAAAAAAAAAAAAAAAAAAAAAAAAAAAAAAGGTAAATTCAACCCCCCCACCCCCCCCTTCCGACAACTCCGACCAGCCCGATTCGGCAAACTCCCGACATCGGCGTAAGACAAGTGTCTCCTCCTCTCTACCAGTACAGTGACCCCGACCGGAGCATCTGGCAGACTAAAGGACTTATCTGAGGTCATCTCGGGTCACTTGGGTCACTTTTGCTCGTGTTCCTCTTCTACGTACATAGATACAGACATAAGCGAGCCCATTCACACACACACACACACACACACACACACACACACACACACACATACACACACACACACACACACACACACATGAACGTTTATAAGCACGTGAGACAATATGTAGAATAGCACGTACATGCAGAGGCGATGATGGCTATGGTGGTGATAATGTACACACGCGGTTATAAACTTACATAAACTATGTGCGTATATACATTCACATACATACATGCACACACACACACACACACACACACACACACAACACACAACACCCTCCCACACACACACCAACACCTCCCCCCCCACACCCCCCACACACACACCACCCCTTCACCCCCCCCCCACCCCCCCCCCACAAACACCAAAACACACACAGTTCACACGACATGCTTGTAGTATAAAGTACACGTACTCCAGTCAGCGTGCGTCGTCTTGATTCGTCCGTCCGTCCGTGCGTGCGTGCGTGCGTCCCAAGGCAACCACCAACACGCACAGGACACCCTCTTCGCCCGACAGATTACCAACAAGCCAGCGGAAGTCACGACAGACAGACAGACACACCTTAATACTGGCAAGACACGAATGCAAATCATTTTTTTTTTACGTCTTGTCATTTTTTTTTTATTTCTTATTTTTTTCTTCTTTATGTTTTACTTCTTTATCTCTTTTACTTCTTTATTTTATCTCTTTTTTCCTTCTTTATTTTCTTTCACACCTTTATTCCTTTCCTTCTTTATTTTCTTCACACCTTTATTCTTTTTACTCTTATTTTTTTCACACCTTTATTCTTTTTACTTTTTTATTTTGTTTCACTTCTAATAATTTTTGTATTTGTCTTTTTTTCTTTCTTTCTTTATTGTCTGTATCCATTAAGTAATTCATCTATCTATCCATTTCTTATTCGTATCTCAATTCCTTTGTTAACCTGTGCAAGAATACATTTCTTTGTTTATCTTTCAATTTCTTTATTTATCTCCTGGTTTCTTCTCTATCTATTTCATTCTTCAGTTGCGGATCAATTCCTCCTTCATTTACTTTACTCACCTACTTCCTCTCTATTTCTTTATTTCTTTCTCTATTTCTTTTTATTTCCTTCTCTACTTCTTTATTTCTTTCTTCTTTTTCTTTATTTCTTTCTCTCTTTCCCTTCTCTATTTCTTTTTTTTCTTTCTCTTCTTTCTCTATTTCTTTATTTTCTTTCTCTCTTTCTCTATTTTTTATTTTCTTTCTCTCTTTCTCTATTTCTTTCTCTCTTTATCTATTCATTTATTTACTAACTCATTACCGTTACGTAGATAACCGACCCAATTTCAATGGCCTTCGTTTAAGGGCGACTGGCAATTATAATAACTAAAAACAACAACAAAAAACAAACAAAAAATCATTAATGGCAACAAAAAACAACTTCACCAATAACAACAGTGACAATAACATGATCAATAACAGTAATCGTGACAACAAAAAAAAAACATTATTAATACAATGTGACCAATAACAATAACATCACTTATAACAACCATGATAAAAACGGTGTCGATAATTATGAATAACACAACAACAATAAATATAATATAATAATAATAATTAACCATGGCAATAACAACAAAAACAAAATCCCCAACAACAACAACATCGACAAATAACAAAAGATCATTTCAACAAACAATAACAAATACAACATCCTATATCTTAGCAACAACAACAACGGCGAGACACAGAACAACAGCACAATGGCAATCCGAAAACAATAAACACCACACCAACAGTGAAAAAATGGACCACCAACATCAAAATAAACAACAAAATAGGATACAATGGCAATGAACACA
>NW_020869353.1:486600-489100 GCF_003789085.1 Penaeus vannamei | reverse complement strand
ATGGACCCGTCTGAGTGCTTCATTCAGTCAGAGCAAGCTGGAGTTTGCATTTGTGAGAGTGGAGTGTTTGTGTGCGAGAAGGAGAGTTTTATTTGTTTTGTTTAGAAGCAGCTTTGTGTGTGGGACTGCACGTCTAAATCAATGAAGCCAACGTGGGGTCCTCCACTGAAGCAGTTAACCCCACATTGGCTCACTTGATCGTTAGTTAGTCACTCAAGGTACACCCATTTTACTTGGGTATACCTTGCGAGGCATAACCTGATCCCGGTAGTGGCTCCGTGATCAAGGCTTGATCGACGGCTTCTCGAGGTCAGGCAGAGTGTCGTGCGAGCAGGACGCTCCACCCAGGGGGTCCAGGAGCATCGCAAACGTGCTCGACGTCGATATCGGAGTCGCTACTCTCGTCGTCAAGGATGGTGTCATCCAACCTGTGACAATGAGAGTGAGGGATCGCGGGATCCTTCTTGTCTTTTTTGGAATGCATGGTTGGTGGTGAGATTTGTTTGCGTTTCTGATCTATGTTTTTTGTAGGGTTGCGTGCTTGTGCGGTTTCTTTTGGTTTTCGTTGTGGCCGTGGTTGCAAAACGAGTTGTCGGTGTTGTGAGGAACAATAAGGCTCTGGGTGAGTGTCTCTCACCTCATTTCCTGTGGTTCGGTGTTTGTGGCATAGTCGGGAATGTATAAGTCGTCGTCTTCAAAGATTTCCTCCAGGACAACAATGCTGGGGAAGCCGTTTCTCTGTAGAATGATCGGGACGATGTTTGTGAATCTTTTAGCATTGTATTTGGCAGCGATCAAACTTACGTGTAAATTGAATTGTATTTTTGGGATCGTGTTAGGTGTGAAGGTGCTGTGGGTTTGGGGAGGTGGAGGCATTGTTTTCTGGGAGGAAGGTGCAGGTCTCTGGTGGTGCTGGTCTGAGCAGGTTGTGTGGCAGCTGTTGTGGTGTAGGAAGGGACAGTATTATTGTTCTGGCGAAGCTCGGCTTGTTTCACTTTGAGTATTTCCTTCCGTTTAGGGCAGGATCCACTAACTGCGACATGCAATCCCTAGCAGTTGCAGCATTTGATGGTCCCTGAGCACCTGGCGAAGAATTGGCCTTTGCCAGCGCACTGGGAGCATCAGTGAGGGTGTGTGCATGTTTTTTTTTTTTTTTTTTTTTTTTAAGTGGTAGTAGTTAAGGCATTGGTCTATATGAATGAAGCATTCCGGTTCCAGGTTATAGGTGTGGACCGATGTATTAAACATCATGAGTCCCCAAGAGAGACGTTTCTGGGCTTCCTCAGGGGATGAGACATGAATCTTGATGATTCGTGACTCGGGCGGCTTATAGACGTCAAGAAGAGTGACACCGTTCTTGACGTGGGAGGATCGTCCTGTCGACCTTTTGGGCATGATCGTGCATTTAGCCTTCATCTCAGGGGAGGGAACAAGTGAAAAGCCATGGTCTTCCAGCTTTCTAAGGCATTCGGCCGAAAGAAATGGGGTCAGGTGTTTTGGCTTGGCAACTGTCACCTTGAAGCCATTGTGACGGCCACCTCATTCATAATGAATATGTTCTAGAGAGCCACCTCGCAAGAGATGGGCTCTCGAGTGTATACTAATTTGATGACGTGACCCATGAGTCATAGCGAGGGTGATGGATGATGGGTAGAGGGAGGCTAGCAGAGCTAATAATGAAGACGATGAGAGGATGGAAAGTGGTCTCAAATAGTGAGGTACACAGGGTAGCCATCAGTCTCACTAGCCCAAGGCAGGTATTGCACAACTACACCCAAAGTAGTTGCAACAAGGGCCAATTGTCGTGTCCGTCGTGGAAGTGTCAAATCTCTCTGTTTCATCCGTGACATCAGCAAAAAACCTTGGCCTTAGAGATCCAGGTTTGCCCATGACGGATACTTGCTTGATTTATATGAAATAAAGTGAGGAGTAATAGGAGAGGAGGGTGTCTAGCTTGTAGTATATATACCGCCAACATAGGATTGCCAGACACCTCCATAAACACAATTTCTTGGAAAAAAAATCGTTTAAGATAATTTGCTTTAATTACAAGATAAAGATTGTTATTTACGCATATCTGTTATTTGCCAAGTCCCACCAATATTTCATCTAATTTATTATTGACTTTTTTTTTTAGAGAAGAAATATGGCCGTAGAACTTTAAAAGAGTGTTGACACCACCAAAGATGTATTTTAGAAATATTAATCAGATTTTCGTCAAAGTGCCAGAATTGTTCGATTTTGGACCATGAAAAAGTCAACAATTTGTGTCTTATGACAGTTTTTATCGGTTTAGGGTGATGATTTAGTCAGCAGGAGTGACACTAGAATTACTGAAAGTATGTGATATGATTTTTTGTAATTTGGGATGATGATTTAGTCAGGAGAGAATGACACTAATTGCTGAATAGGATGTGATATGATGAGGAGTTCGCCATGTAGTCTTAGTCACAGGTATACAAGATGACCACATTTAAACGCCATAGGATTGAAAATGGAT
>NW_020869353.1:474622-479622 GCF_003789085.1 Penaeus vannamei | reverse complement strand
TCTCTCCTCTCCCTCCCCTCCCTCCCTCCCCCCTCCCTCCCTCCCTCCCTCCTCCCTCCCTCCTCCCTCCCTCCCTTTTATCTCTCTCGGCTCTCTCTCTTCTCTGTCTCTCCCTTTCTCTCTCTGTCTGTTTCTGTCTCTGTCTCCTTCCTCTCTCTTCTCTCTCTCTCTCTCTCCTCTGCTCTCTCTCTCCTCTCTCTCTCTCTCTCTCCTCTCTCTCTCTCTCCTCTCTCTCTTTCTCTCTCTCTCTCTTCTCTCTCATCTTCTGTCTGTCTGAACTGTTCTGTCTCTCTCTCTCCCTCTCCTCTCTCTCTCTCCTCTCGCTCACTCTCTCTGTCTCTCCCTTTCTCTCGTGTTGTCTTCTCCTTCTCTCTCTCTCTCTCTCTCTCTCTCTCTCTCTTCTCTCTCTCTCTCTCTCTCTCTCTCTCTCTCTCTGTCTCTCTCTGTCTTCTGTCTGTCTGTCTGTCTGTCTGTCTGTCTGTTCTGTCGTCTCTCTCTTCTCCCCTCCCTCTCTCTCTCTTTATCTCTCTCGCTCACTCTCTTTCTGTCTCTCGTTCTCTCCTTGTCTGTCTCCTTCTCTCTCTCTCTCTCTCTCTCTCTCTCTCTCTCTTCCTCTCTCTCTCTCTCTCTCTCTCTTCTCTCTCTCTCTGTCTGTCTGTCTGTCTGTCTGTCTGTCTGTCTGTCTCTCTCTCTCTCTCTCTCCCTCTCCCTCTCTCTCTCTTTATCTCTCTCGCTCACTCTCTCTGTCTCTCCCTTTCTCTCTGTGTTTGTCTGTCTCCTTCTCTCTCTCTCTCTCTCTCTCTCTCTCTCTCTCTCTCTCCCTCTCTCTCTCTCTCTCTCTCTCTCTCTCTCTCTCTCTCTCTCCCCCCTTCCCTCCCTCCCTCCCTCCCCCCTCCCTCCCTCCCCCTCCTCCCTCCCTCCCCTCCCTCCTCCTCCCTCCTCCCTCCCTCCCTCCCTCCCTCCCTCCCTCCCTCCCTCTTTATCTCTCTCGCTCTCTCTCTCTCTGTCTCTCCCTTTCTCTCTCTGTCTGTCTGTCTGTCTGTCTCCTTCTCTCTCTCTCTCTCTCTCTGCTGTTATATTGCTACTGCTGTTAATACTTTTTCCTCCCTTGCTCTTCATATTTTACAGTCTCTCTGTTTTCCTGTGTTCCGGCGTTCGTTGTGTATCTCTCTGCCTCCCTGTTTCTCTGGCTCTCTGTTTGTTTGTTTGCCTATTTCTTCTGCTTTCATTTCTCTTTACGCTGTCTTCACCTCCCATTCCCTTTCTTCCCATTTCATTTCCACTTTCTTCTCCCCTCCTCCTGTTAATCTTCTTTCTTACCCCCCATTTTTTCCATCTTCTTCCTCTTCCTCTTCCTCCTCTTTCTCTTCTTCTCCTCCCTCCCCCTCACTCTCCCCAGCGCCACACAAACTACAGACAGCGTTGCGCACCATCAGCCAAACTTAGAAATTCCTTAAAGAAAATATTTACTTTTTTCGAATCAGTCTGATGACGCGGGAGAGAATTCCCGAGTTATTTCAGTGGTTCTTATTTACAGGTGCAATTTCGTGATTGTGAGGAAAGTCGGTGCGGGAGACACGCTTGCCGGCGCCGCCTCCCGGAAGTGGGGACGAAGAGGGTCCAGGAGTCAAATATTTAGGATTGTAGATTCGCTAGTTTTGTAATCTTGTCGTTTCGTTTTGTAAGGTGGGGAGGGACAGAAGAGGAGAGCTTGTGTGTGGAGAGAGAGAGAAGGGGAGAGAGGGAGAGAGAGAGAGAGAAAGAGAGCGAGAGAGGGAGTGGGAAGAAAGAAGGAAGGGAGAGAGGAACAAAATAAATATTGATAGAAAAAAGAAAGAGGAAAGAATAGGAAAGATAAAGAAGAATAGATGAATAGATGCTTAAATACATTTGAGACAGACAAACATACATAGGAAGACAGAAAGATACACAGAAGAGACAGAGGATACACAGAAGAGAGACAGAAAGAGAAATATTAACATCTAAACACATGCTTATGCAGAAGGGAAACGGAGCGGCAGACAGACCGATAGACAGAGCGCGGATGAGTTGACCCGCGCACACACTGGGGCAAGGGGAAAATCATAGTTTAATGAAGTAGGATATCACCAATCCCCATGATAGAGTTATTACCTGTATAATTGATTCTTCTCCCCCACCTGTTGAGAGAAAACCATTTATACATGCTGATACTATGAGGTACAGGTCAGCACACACAGAACGGACGGCTAAGCGAGGAAAAGCAGCAAAGCGACAGAGACGGAGAAGACAGTCAAATAGACAGAGACAGTGAACACAGCCCCTCGCCAAGGCTCACGGCGCTCAATGACTCTGCAATGGCCACGATGTCTGAGGCTTAAACACGTCCCCTGCTGCAAGTGTGACTTTCGCTGCGTCACTGAGGGGAGGGGAAAGTGGTCGAGGCGGTGCAAGGACGCCGGTGAAAGTCCTGACGCTTCTCCTGCTCTTTAATTCCCTTCCCCCTTTCTCTCTTTCTCTCTTTCTCTCTCTCTCTCTCTCTCTCTCTCTCTCTCTCTCTCTCTCTCTCTCTCTCTCTCTCTCTCTCTCTCTCTCTCTCTCTCTCTCTCTCTCTCTCTCTCTCTTTCTGGGTGTCTAGCAGCATTTCCACAATTATAGATGCAACTCTTTACATTTTATTTCCGTCAGATCGCCTTCAGAACCACCAAAGTAGTTTCATTCACATCATTCCTGTAACTAATGTCGCTGGAACAATTATCCTTTTTGTTTTTTCAGTCGGCTCTGATCCCCCTATCCCGATGTCCCCCGGTGTTATACCCGGTGTTTTCTTGCCCTTCTTCGTCTGGATTAGACTTTCTCCCCCGCGCCCAGACAGGGGCGGAGTTAGTACTGGGTCGTGCAAGGCCGAGGCCCCCCCGGCCTCGCCGGAACCCAGTATTGACATCCGGCTCGTAAACTCGTACAGAGACACCGAGGCGAACCTGCCGTGGTGCGAATTTTGAGCAAGGAAAAGGCCTGGGCCCTCGAAGACTCCAGGAAGCCTTAAGATCCCCTTGGCCCGATGGTCTGAGAATAATGAGCTATCATCCTTATCAATGTTATCTTTGTTGGTATTATATCTAGTAGCAGAACCAGTACTAATATTATAGTTATTATCATCACTATTATTGGTTATCTTCATCATGATTGTCTATTATGATCATTATTATCATTATTGTTAGAGTTGTTGTTGTTGTTGATGTTATGATTTTTTATTATCGTTTTTTATTATCATTATCATTCGTAACATTATCATTATTATTATCAGTATGAGGATCATTATTATAACTATTGTTTTTGTTATTATTATTATCATTATTGTTATTATTTTTTTTGTTATTATTATTATTATTATTTTCATTATTATTTTTTATTACTATTATTATCATCATTATATTATCATTATTATTATTATTATTATTATTATTATTATTATTATTGTTTTATCATTATTATTATTATTATATTATTATTATTATTATTATATCATTATTATTATTATTAATTATATATTATTATTATTATTATTATTATTTATTATTATTATTATTATTATTATTATTATTATTATTGTTATTATTATTATTATTATTATTATTATTGTTGTTGTTGTTGTTATTATCATCAATATTATTATCATGACTATTGTTGATTATTATGATTATCATTATTGTCATCATTATTATCATTATTGTCATCATTATTATCATTATTGTCATCATTATTATCATTATATTATTATTATTATTATTACTGTTGTGAGGAATATTATTATAATTATCATTGTCATAACTATCATTATAGTTATCATTATCATTAGTAGTAGTAGTGTAGTAGTAGTAGTAGTAGTTTAGTAGTAGTAGTAGTAGTAGTAGTATATCATTATTATTATCATCATCATTATTATTGTTTTATTATTATTATTATTATATTATTATATTATTTATTATATATTATTTATTATTATTATTTATTATCATTATTATTATCATGGCCATTGTTAAGATATTATATGATTATCATTATTATTATTATTATTATTATTATTATTTATTATTTTATTATTATTATTATTTATTATTATTATTATTATTATTATTATTATCATTATTATTATTATTATATTATTATTATTATTTCATTATTATTATATATTACTATGTGAGGAATATTTTTATGATTATCATTATCATTACTATCATTATCATTATTATTATTATTATTATTATTATTATTATTATTATTATTATTATTATTATCATTATTATTATTATTATCATTATTATTATTATTATCATTATTATCATCATTATGTTTATTATTTTTATTATTATTATTATTATTATTATTATTATTATTATTATTATTGTTGTTGTTGTTGTTGTTGTTGTTGTTGTTGTTATTATTATTATTATTATTGTTATTGGTGGTGGTGGTAGCGGTTTTGTTGCTATTATTGTTATTATCATTGTGGTTATTATTATCATAACTGTAGTTAATTTTGCTATTAGCATTATCGTCATATTATTTCTGATTTTTATTATTATTATTATTATTATTATTATTATTATTATTATTATTATTATTATTATTATTATTATTATTATTATTATTATTATTATTATCATTATTATTATTATTATTGGTATTATTGTTGTTGTTGTTGTTGTTGTTATTATCATTACTTTTATTATCAATTTTGATCATTATTATTATCATTATGACTATCATTATTATTATTGGTATTGCTATTATTGTTATTATCATTACTATTATAATAGTAATGATAATAATTCTTATAATTTTTATCATTAATATCTTATTTGTTTGATTATCAATATAATTATCATTACTAAGATTATCATAATTATTATTATCATCATTATCATCAGTATTGTTGTTCTTATTATTATGATTATTATTATTATTATTGTTGTTGTTCTTGTTGTTGTTCTTGCTGTTATTAGTAGCAGTATTTTATG
>NW_020869353.1:449009-456509 GCF_003789085.1 Penaeus vannamei | reverse complement strand
TAAAACAATGTAAATCTTACAGTATCATTTTCATTCAGATTTTGGCGTCCATTGCAACCATGTAGTGGTTTCCACACAGATTTATTATTTTTAAATCATCTGTTAATTTTATTTTAGTTTCCCCTTTAAGCTTTCATATCTGGTTTTCCTTTACGTCAAGAATATTTTAATCTTATCCTTATTTCGCATGTGTTTTTAGGATTCAATTATTCATTCATTATACGTTAGCGAGAGTTATTCAAGGCAGTGATTTTTAACTCTCCTGGGGCATGTAAATCAGTATGTACAGTATGCGTAATACTAAACATTTTCCTAACTGACAAGAATACAGTATATCTATTATCTTCATATTTGCATTCATATATAATGCTACCCAATCAATACACATAACTAATACTTGAATTCTTTACTGGCGAGAGAATTCACACAAAGACACAGTTCCTTGTCACTTTCTTGGCGGGACCTAAGATGTGCAAAAACGACTTAATTATTGTTTGCTTATTGTAAGGGCCTTGCTCGCTAATTTCGCGTAACCAAAATGAGTGGTTGGCTCACTCTCTCTCTCTCTCTCTCTCTTCTCTCTCTCTCTCTCTCGCTTCATATGTCTTTTTCAGTAAATATAATGGCATTCCTTTGATAAGAAAGGTTTGTTTTATTTGTAAACAATATTCAACAGAAATAACGCCATCTGCTACGACCACAACGCATCAACTTGTTTTTATGTCAACAAGAAATTTGCATGTTTAACAGATGTCCATTTATCATTTTTATAAATGTTCTTTATAATATTAAAGAAAGTATTTGAATTCAGTACGTTCTTAGCGGGTGCAAGTGTCCGTAAACATAACGACAGTATTGGTGCCATTTTATTTTTTATTCATTTTATTTATCTTAATTAATTATTTATCTATGTATTTATTTATTCATTTATCTATGTATTTATTTATTATTTATTTTTTTTATTTTGTATATCCAAATAAATGAAAGTTAAAGAACCTGGAAAGTTAATGATGTTCATTTATCATGTTTTTATTATAAATATTTCTTCATAACGTTCTCCCCGGCGTAGTCTTTTTTCCTTCTTTTTTATTCAAATAATAACTTTTTTACTAACATGCTTTATGAATGTAGAAAAGGTATGAATGACTCTGGATATCTTCACAATACAAGAGATGTATTTGACCGGTTTCGATTACGTCTTCATCAGAAATGCATGTATTTCTGATGAAGACGTAATCGAAACCGGTCAAATACATCTCACGTATTGTGAAGATATCCAGAGTCATTCATACCTTTTCTACATTTGTCAACATAGATACGTTTCATGCTTTATGAAATCTCCCGGAATCACTTGCCATTAGATTCCTTAAATGAACTTCCCTTTCAGTGAACAAGGACCCCATTACATTCCTTTTCCTTCAACCCTCTATAAAGTATCAAATATCAAGGAGTACTTATAACACAGCTGTTGTTATCAGCTGACTCCAGCGGTATCTTCTTGGGATTAAAGTTTGATTTTGAAGTATTTGTTTTGTATGCGTTTGTGTTTCTTTACGTGTATCTTCGTTTGTTTGCAGGGCTTGGTTGTGTGTGTGTATATGCTGTTCGTTTGTTTGTCTGTTCACGTCTGTATTTGCAATCCGTGTTTTTATATCATACCCCGTGTGGATGCCCGTGTATTTACATTCTATTTCGTCCCGTATCCCCACACACTCCACATCCGGCTCTGATAGCACTTCAAAGGCTGCAATAACCTCACGGAACTCGTGGATGGGACTTGCGCTTCTACAGAGGGTCTGCGCGGCGCTTGGACGGGAAAATGTTTCGCGTTGTGTTGTCACGTGTCTTGAAAACTGCTCGTGATCATGATGTTCTCGCGCGCTCATTACAAGTGGCTTGTTATTTTTTCTTTTCTTTCTCTCTTTCTTTCTTTCTTTCTTTTTCTTTCTTTCTTTCTTTCTTTCTTTCTTTCTTTCTTTCCTTCCTTCCTTCCTTCCTTCCTTCCTTCCTTCCTTCCTTCCTTCCTTCCTTCCTTCCTTCCTTCCTTCTTTCCTTCCTTCCTTCTTTCTTTTCTTTCTTTCTCTCTTTCTTTATTCATTTATTTATTTATTTTCTTTACTTATATCCACGTGTATCTACTTAGACTACAGGCAGAATGATCATATCCTGTTATCGCTCGGTTTGGTCGAGAATATTCCAGACGGAGGAATAAATTACTACGAAATGTACCGTAAATTACATTGTAGAACATTACCCGGCGCGTAGAACATCTTGGAGCGCTCGAAATGGGTCTCTGAGGAACAGGAAGAACGGGAATCGTGCCATGGGCTGGGAGAGGAAGGGGAGGATTTATTTACTCATTTATTTATTATTTGTTTTGTGTGTGTTTGTTTATTTGTGAGGAGGCGGAGGGATCATAAGAAATAGTACGGTGTGTATGCTTATATGTATTAATGTATGAATATATATATATATATATATTATATATATATATATATATATATATATATATATATATATATACAAATAAATATACATGTACATAATATTTATTGTTTGTGTTATCAGCACTATTATGCTGTTATCATAACTATATTATTGTTAAGTATACATATGCGTGCTGTGTGTGTGTGTGTGTGTGTGTGTGTGTGTGTAATGTGTGTGTATTATATATATATATATATATATATATATATATATATATATGTGTGTGTGTGTGTGTGTGTGTGTGTGTGTGTGTGTGTGTGTGTGTGTGTGTGTGTGTGTGTGTGTGTGTGTGTGTGTGTGTGTGTGTGTGTGTGTGTGTGTGTGTGTGTGTGTGTATTTATAAACACACACACACACACGCACGCACGCGCGCATATGTATACTTAACAATAATATAGTCATGATAACAGCAATAATAATGCTGATAACACAAACAATAAATATTCTCTTCATGATCAAGTGATGTTCTTTAAACGGTAGCAAATGTCACGTAACAAAAAGCAGTAAACAATAAGCATGAATTTTTTAGTTTTTCTTCTTTCTCTCTTTTTTCAGAACTTGAATACAGGCATTGATTCGTTTGTTATTTCAGCCTTTTACTTTGAAAAATGCTTGTTCTCCTTTCGTTATTTTTCCTGTGGATCTCCTGTTAAATCGCTCTAACAGCAAAAACATATTTTCTTTTTAACAACAGTGTTTGATGAATATATTGAAGCTGTACACATTCGCCAAAGTTCGAAACTAGTTTAGGAAAAATAAATATAGCTGTTTAACGCACATGTAGATATTATTTACGTTCATTTCACAGTTAGATCTAGGAATGAAATAAGTTCCTGTTACAATATAACTATATATATATATATATATATATATATATATATATATATATATATATATATATATATATATATATATATATATATATACAAGTTTCATGGGAAAAAATAGAAAGTGTTTGCTTTACTTGAATATATGTAAATGTTCTTGCATATGACTTCCAACGACGGATGTTATTTTTTGCTTGTTTATAACGACTAAAATTAAAATAGTAATTATTCTTTTATTTCACAGATGATATACATAAGAATGGTCGGTGTTTGACAAAGGGAATATTCTTTTATCATGCTAATAGAGTCACATATATGTTGCTGCTTTTTTTGTACAGGATGCAATGGAAATAAGGAATGTATATATATTTTTAAACAAGCAAGCCACGTTAACTAGTCTTTGCCAGCCAGTGTATATATTTGGCTTCATAAATGCAAAACGTTTTTTTTCTCTCTCTCTCTGGAGTGTGGCCTATAAAAATGCCTGACGTGGCCACTGTTTATTGTAAATGAATGAATGAATTTAATGAATGAATGACATGCCAGTATTCAAGGGTCCTAACAGGTAATCAAAAGAATAGAATTTAAACCCTAAGGACCCTATGATACGAAAATTGGTCATTAACATCGACAAAGTGCTTAGCGTCCCATTCAGAGAAAATTCTTGTCTATACGCTACATCAATGGAGCTATAAAAATATCAATAAAAGAACGAAATAAACATGGAGGGATTATATGCAGAATGGTCTATAAACCTCGAAGTTAAAAGTTTAAGTATTCTCAAAACACATTTGAATGGACATCAAAACGGGATAAGAAATATATCCCTACTGCAGTTATATCTGAAAAATGAAAATCATTTCCTTTACCATATGTATTTTCTTTTCTTTTTTTAGTTTACAGTTTTACAAATTTAAGCTTGCTGTTGTGTTATGTTCCGTTTTCAAATTCTTCTTTTTCGGAATTTTCTATTATTTTTATTAAATTTTTTACTTTCTTTCATTTTCATGTTTAATCTTTCCACCATTTTGTAGTATTTTTCTTTGGTATACGAAATGATGGCATTTCTCTTCTTTCTCTGTATTGTTGATGCTGCTTCCCTCGTAGTTATCATAAATATTAGTATGATTATAATTTTCATCACCAAACTAAAAATATATATATACAATAATGATGGAGCAATCATGGCAAGGTACGGTATCAACATTAACCCGTACTTACACAAAGTTAAGGCACACTAGAGCATAACCTAAAACATATATATTGCAAGCATAAACGAATGGTAGGATTTTCCACCAATTTATATAGTTGTCACGTATCTCTCACTCTCTTTCACACACACACACACACACACACACACACACACACACACACACACACACACACACACACACACACACACACACACACACACACACACACACTCACACACACATCTATCCTCCCCTCCAAATATGAATAACCAAACATGTCAACTTTTGACGAAAAAAAAATATGTGTACACTAAAATTCCATTTCCTTCTCTCAGTGTTTTAAGGCAAACCCGCCTAGGGTGACAGGTATCTAGAATGCAGGTCCATATTTTTCTCTCGTATTTTCACCCTTTTTTATACTTTACTTCCATATACAGCTTTAGTGTTAATACAAACGACACACGGAGACGCAAATAGCCTGCCACTCTTCATGACCAAAACAAGAGAAATTAATAAGAGTACTAATAAAAGTGCATTTGCAAGTGTGGCGAGCATGAAAGCAAAATTCACGTTGATTGGTTGGTTGATTTTCTCTTTTTTGGCATCTTTCACCATTATATTTGCATATTATAAAATACATCCGTGCATTTAAATACACACAAACATACATATATACGTACGTATGTACAGTCATACATACATTGCATACATAGATACATACATTCATACATATAAAGAGATCTGGGTCTCATACTAAAGATATTTTACTAGACATTATAGAATCAATTAAAAATGTCTTGTTGGAACTGTCAGATTATATGTATAGTTGAGACTGGTTGAAAAGGGATGTACAGTAGTAAGAAATGAGATAAGTGAATGTTCTGAATGATATTTTCATTATTATCCATATTTATGTATATTTTGAAAGTTAGATGCAGATAAAGAGAGAGAGAGAGAGAGAGAGAGAAGAGAGAAGAGAGAGAAGAGAGAGAGAGAGAGAGAGAGAGAGAGAGAGAGAGAGAGAGAGAAGAAGAGAGGAGAGAGAGAGAGAGAGAGAGAGAGACAGACAAGAAGACTTGAAGATGAAGATGAAGATGAAGATGAAGATGATAAAAATAAAATGAAAATGAAAATGGAAATGAAGATAGAGATAAAAATCAACAAAGTGAAGATAAAGATGAAAATGAAATGAAATGAAGATGAAGATGAGGATAAAAATGAAATGAAAATCAAAATGACAAAATGAAAATGATGACAGAGATAAAAATAATGAAGATGAAGATGGAAATAAAGATGAAAATGAATATGAAGATGAAGACAAGAGATAAAAATCATGAAAATGAAGATGAAGATGAAAGAGAAGGGGAAGGAGAAGGAGATGATGAAGACGAAGAAGAAAGAGAGACTGAGAGCCCTACATGTAGACACGGGAGGTAAAAGATATTCTTATATCTTTTTCTCATAGACAATTATTATAAAGAAAAATCTCGCACAAACTCATTTGTTACGATGGCAATAAACGGGCTTTACGACCTGGATTCAAACCCGGCAATAATGATGGAAACTGGAACAAATGAAGATTTATTTTATAGAAAGTAATACCAAATGAAAGTAAAATCGGCGATGAGTTTAATGAGGAAGATGATATTAATAGTAGCTGCATCTAATAATACCAAATTATGATAAAAAAAACAGCAATAAGTTTAATGAAGATGAAATCATTAATATTAGTTACTATAGCAAAAATAATAATAACAAAAATAAAATAATAACACCATTGATTACAAAAATTTCAAAGATGACAGGATACCATTCAAGAAAATAATAAACAAAGTGACAAAGCTATTACTATTCCTATCACTTTCATAAACATTTAACACCTTGTCATGGTAATCTCTGCTGTCATAAATTTTATATATTTTTTCTATGTTTTTCATTCAGTTATTACATTCATTAAAACATTTCCTTATCAACTTAGCATCCTATGTTAACGAATAAACTTCCTGTAATAAAAAATAGAGTACTCACAAGTCCTCGAATTTAATGCATAAAAAATGGCTGTTAAATAAGCTGGAAAATTCGATCACCATTTATTGCGATTTTGTAGGTATTTTATGTGGAAGTAATTACAAAACTGCGCGTGTCTGTTCCATTATGTAAATGAGCGACCTGTACTTTGTATACATTTTTTTTTTTTTTTTTTTTTTTACATGGTGACGTACTTTGGGCTAAAGCAAGTGGGATAAAAGGAAAGAAAAAGAAAGAAAATTAGGAAAAATAGTATTTCACGTTTGATAAGATATATATTTGCTATGAAAAGAAGGAAATAAAAACAAGTATGATGTTTTTGTCATTTAATATTCTTGATAGATTTGGTATCATCACTGAAAAAAGAAGAAGAAAAAAAAAAGACGAGAAAAAAGGAGTGAAAGCCAGCGTTCGACATGAAGCAAAAAAGAAAATAAAGAAAAAAGAATGCATTGATTACTTGACCCAATCTCGACTTCGCGGGGAGATCACTCTTTCTATTGCAATGACGTAGCTTCAACTCTGTGAATTTTTTTAAATTGATAAAACTGATGATAATAATGGTGATAATGAAGATAATAATAATACCCATAATAATAATAATAATGATAATAGTAAAAATTTTAATAACAATAATAATAATAATGATAATACTAATAATAATAACAATACGGTCGGTGATTTTAATTTTTGTATTGTTTTTATCTTCTTTTTCTTTTCTCGCAATCTCTTCTGAGAAAAATACACAAAGGACGCTTGCTGATGAAAACGATAATTTTTTTCTAATAGTTTCGCATAACCGATTTCGATGATATTAGCATCGTTAGATTCCTCCCACAGTCTGAATACAAATATCCATCTATCTATCTATCTATTATATATATGTTTTTGAGCAAGCCCTTTAGCAACAAGGCTGGCCCCGATAGCAGGGGAGGGCATGAAAGGTACTAGGGAAAATGCGGGGC
>NW_020869353.1:434009-439009 GCF_003789085.1 Penaeus vannamei | reverse complement strand
GAAGGGAGAGAGAGCGGAGAGAGAGAGAGAGAGAAGGAGAAATGCAAAAGATTTTTCTTGGGGGGAGATGGAGGGGGTTATTCTGTGAACATTCATAAAATGTTATCTTCTTTGAAAGAGGAGCTATGAAGGAAAAAGTGAACATTCAAGAAATTCAATAGTTCATTCTTCGTTAGCTTAATATTTTAGCTATTTAGAATGTACGAGATAAACTTTAAAGTTTTGGACGCCGATAAGTTTAAGTTTAAGGAAAACCATTAAATGACCGCACATGAAAGTGTATTTCTAGTTTTTATTTTATTTTTATTTTTTTCTCTTTCTTTCTCTCTTTCTAGCCCTATCTTTCACCTGTCTACATACTCGCAATTTTACTTATCCTCTTGCTCTCCCTACCCTTCTGTCAGTCCCCCAGTTTCTCCCCTCTACTTTCTCTCTTTTTCCTACACCCGCTTCGCCAATTCTCTTTACTCGCTTTAGAGACAATTTTCTCTCCCTATTCGTTTAATCTACGTTTCTCTACTGCAACACGATGGCTTTTGTTGTTTTATGTTCTTTTTTCTCATCCACTCTTCCTCTCTCTTTTCTAGTTTCTGTTCTCTTCACATTGTCCTCTCTCTTTTTTGTCTCTTCCTCAAGTCTCATCTCACCCCATCCGTCGTCGTCTCTCTCTCTCATCTCTCTTCTCTCTCTCTCTTCTCTCCCTTCCTCTCTCTCTTCTGCGTCCTACCACGACGATACTTCTCCTTCTCCTCCATCTCTCTCTCTCCTTCAAATCTCAGCTCCACACATCTAATCTATCCTTCTCTCCTCAATTGTCTCTTATTAACGAGCAAACCCCGCAGATCGACCAACGACACCGATCACACACACACAACAACCACCACACTCCCTCTCCTTTCTCTCCATCTGTCCTTGACCAGTTCCACCATCATCTTTCTATCGTCTCCACCACAGCTCAACATCACCAACTGGACACACACACACACACACAACAACCAACACAGCGCAAACACACAGACACACCCTCCGCGCATATCCACCACACATGCACCGATGGGACGCCACCGCCTGGGAGGAGGAGGCAGAGAGAGAGGGGATGGAGAGAGAGAGAGAGAGAGAGAGAGAGAGCAGAGAGAGAGAGAGAGAGAGAAGAGAGAGAGAGAGAGAAGAGGAGAGAGAGAGAGAGAGAGAGAGAGAGAGAGAGAGAGACAGAGACAGAGACAGAGGAGGGAGGAGAAGGAGAAAGAGAGGGGATGGAGAGAGAGTGAAGAGAAGGGGATGGAAAGAGTGAGAGAGAGAAAGAGAGAACACACAGTTCTAGAAATGCACGAGTTTTACCTTGGGGGGAGTGTGGAGGATGGCATTCTGTGAACATTCATAAAATGTTTTCTTCTTTGAAAGAGGACTTATGAAAGAAAAAAGTGAACATTCAAGAAGACATTTAACAGTTCATTTTACTTTAGCTTAATTTTGAGCTATTTAGAATGTACGAGATTGTCTTTTTCTCTTTCTCACCCTTTCTTTCTTTCTTTCTACATACTCGCCATTTTATTTATCCTCTTGCTCTTCCTACCCTTCTCTCTCCTCTTCCCTCTCTCCCTCTCTCTCTCTCTCTCTCTCTCTCTCTCTCTCTCTCTCACTCTCTCTCTCTCTCTCTCTCTCTCTCTCTCTCTCTCTCTCGTCTCTCTCTCTCTCTCTCTCTCTCTCTCCCCTCTCTCTCTCTCTCTCCTCCTCTCTCTCCTCTCTCTCTCTCTCCTCCTTCCTACTTCCACTTTTTTCTAACACCCCTTCGCCAATTCTTTTGCTCGCTTTAGAGTCGTTTTTTCCCTATTCGTTTGATCTACGTTTCTCTACTGCAACACGAGGGCTTTTGTTGTTTTATGTTTCTTTTCTCTTTCTTTCTTCTCTTCTTTTCTCTACTCTTCACTTGTCCTCTCTCTCTTTCTCTCTTTCTCTCTCTCCTCAGTCTCGCTCTCTCTTCCTTATCAACCTCACTCTCTCCTCTCTTCTCTCTTCTCTCTCTCTCTCTTTCTCTCCTCAATCTCTCTCTCTCTCTTTCTCTTTCTCTCTCTATCTGTCTTTCCATC
This sequence comes from Penaeus vannamei, assembly GCF_003789085.1. Taxonomy (NCBI): domain Eukaryota; kingdom Metazoa; phylum Arthropoda; class Malacostraca; order Decapoda; family Penaeidae; genus Penaeus; species Penaeus vannamei. The sequence continues at coordinate 436,922 of NW_020869353.1, read as the reverse complement.
CATCCATCAATCTTTCTATCTCTGCCACCTATACTACATTTTGTCTCAGACGCATCGTTTTTGATGGTCGACAAACCAGTCACGGGGAATTCCCTTGTCTCTGAGAAGATCTATGCTGTAGAGAGCTTGGTTGAAGTAGGGATTATATATATGTATGTATACTTTGTGTATATTTATATATTTACAATGTAATCTCCATTTCTCTTTTTTCCATGTATGTATATTTTTGGTTGTATATCCTGAAGGCTTGTGATATTTTTTGAGATGTATATTTATAGTTTGCGCTCTCTCTCCCTCTCTCTCCTCTCCATCACTCTCTCTCCTCTCTTCTCTCTCTCTCTCTCTCCCTCTCTCTCTCTTCCCTCTCTCTCTCTCTCTCTCTCTCTCTCTCTCTCTCTCTCCTCTCTCTCTCTCTCTCTCTCTCTTCTCTCTCTTCTCTCTCTCTCTCTCTCTCTCTCCTCTCCACCTCTCTTCTCCCTCTTCTCGCTCTCTCAAATTAATAAAACACATACACAGCAAGTGCCGATCGTCTCTCGCAGGCAGAGGAGCTTAAGCAGGACAGATCAGCCAGGAAACAGGGAATCAAGACAGATACGTCAACGCTAAACGTCAGTCATAGATAAAGGGGTAAAATATATGGACTTACAACCGAATGCCTAGTCTGTCAGCTGGAATATCGAAAGACATATTGTAGAGAGAGAGCGCGAGAGGGACGGAGGGAGGGGGAGGGGGAGGGAGGAAAGGGAGGGGAGGGAGGGGAGGAGGGAGGTGGGAGGAGAAAGGAGAGAGAGGAGAGAGAGAGGAGAAGATTTCAAACTACAAATACATCAATATAAGCACAAGGCAGATAACAACAAAATATACAGGAGGGAGGGAGGAGAGGGAGGAGCGTGAGAGAGCGAAGAGAGAGAGAGGGAGAGAAACAGATAGACAGACAGACAGGGATAGAGTGAGAGAGGAAGGAGTCAAACTGCTGCCTTCACTTCCCTTTCCGTTTCTTCAGTTGAATCACTTAGTTTCTCTTCCTTGCCAACTTTTAGAGGGAGTGCAGAGGTTGAAATCGACTCTCTTCGTCTAAACTCTTTTACAAATGAAATATGCACATGGTGTGTGTGTGTGGGGGGCGTATGTGTGTGTGTGTGTGTGTGTGTGTGTGTGTGTGTGTGTGTGTGTGTGTGTGTGTGTGTGTGTGTGTGTGTGTGTGTGTGTGTGTGTGTGTGTGTGTGTGTGTGTGTTGTGTGTGTGTGTGTGTGTGTGTGTGTGTGTGTGTCGCCCCCCCCAAAAAAAAAAAATGAATCTAATACTCCTCCATTTAATACATAAATAAAAGATGCTTCTCCCACAGTATCATAAATAATATCATCATATATCTATCTATTTATATATCTATATGTAAATGTGTCTATGTATACGTACACACTGCATTATAGATGTCCGAATAACACAGTCATGATATAGCATAGAAAAGAAGGAAAAAAAGAAAGAAAGAAAAGAGAAAGTAGGGAAGACACATAACCATAAGAGAATATGTCAAGAAAAGAAAATAAAGAAAGAAGATAAAAAGAAAAAAGAAGAAGAAGAAAGAAGACACACAAGCCTTAAGAAAAAAGACAAAAAAAAAAAAAAAAGTGCCAGCCAAGTCACGTACGCAATTCCGAATTCACGGTGGTCAGTTAACCTGCCAAAGAAGACCTATTCCCTGTCTCGGACTAAGGGAAACACCGGTTTAAAGCATTCGATGTAAGCGGTTTAAGAACAATTTGCCAGAGGGATAAAGGGTGTCCGCTATTTAGAAACTATTATTATTATTATTATTATTATTATTATTATTATTATTATTATTATTATTATTATTATTATTATTATTATTATATATATATATATATATATATATATATATATATATATATAATATATATATATATATATATATATATATATATATATATATATATATATATATATATATATATTTAGGTTCGTCTATGATTTATTGAACTGAAAAAATATTTATATATATATATATATATATATATATATATATATATATTATATATATAATATATATATATATTATTATTAATTATTTGTTATTATTATTATATTATTTATTTATTTATTATTCTTTTTTATTATTGCCATTTTGGTTGTGAAAAGTATTGTTGCTATTATTACTGTTGCGACATTTGCCGCAATTAATTGGGACACTGATCAGGATGATATTGATATTACTGCAACTGAATATGGTAAGGGATTACTCATTAATCCTATTATAGTTATGAGTGAATTAACAAAAGGATGTTAATTATCTTATCATTGATATAATTTTTCTTATATCATTATTTTTGGTTTTAAGGTATTGGTATTTTTGTTATAATCATAACTTTAATCGCTATCCTTATCATTATCATTACTATCATTACCTGTATTATCACTATAGTAACCACCAAAGATATCAAAATCCTTGTTATTCTTACCATTACACTGTACGATATTGTATGCTTATGCATTATTAATCAAGCCCGGATAAATAGAGAGGGTTGGTGTCAGGACTGTAAAAAAAAAAAAAAAAAAAAAAAAAAAAAATAAAAAAACAATGATCCGTAATAGGAAAGTCAGTGGCGACCCCATATAGAAATAAGAGAAAGTTGACAAGAATAGGGTATAAATCAAAATTGTTATTCCTAAATTACTAATGGAACTACCCGTTAAAGAATAAAATAAATAAAACATACTATTGACACCAATAGCTTACTTTTTCTGTCTCTGTTCCATTCCCCAAATGCATTGGTAGCGTTGTCGTCTAGCAATTTTGTTGACCTGCGTTCGAATCCCGCACTGCCAGTGAATTAAAACATTGCCCGTTCCTTGGCCACAGGGGGTAATTTGAATGCATAAATAAAAAACAGACTG
>NW_020869353.1:424009-426509 GCF_003789085.1 Penaeus vannamei | reverse complement strand
GCTTGACCCGGAAGTAATATTGTGTTGCCACGTAATACATATTATATACGGCATATAATATATATATATATATACATATATATATATATATATATATATATATATATATATATATATATATATATATATATATATATATATATATATATATTATATATATTATGTATATATATATATATATATATAATATATAATATATAATATACATATATATATATATATATATATATATATATATATATATATATATATATATATATATATATATATATATATATATATATATATATATATATATATATATATATATATATATATATATATATATATATATATATATATATATATATATATAATATACATACATATATATATATATATATATATATATATATATATATATATATATATATATATATATATATATATATATATATATATATATATATATATAATATATATATAACAGAGAGAGAGAGGGAGAGAGACAACCAGACACACAGTGGCAGCCATCATCTTTATCTTGATTTGGAGCTGACGTGAGATTTCAATAATAATAATAATAACATCAGCAGCAATAACAACAACAACAACAACAACAAAACAACAACAACAGCAACAATAATAACAACAATGATAATAATAATAATAATAATAATAAAAATAATGATATTAATAACAAATAAACCGTTTTTTGGTTTTGAATAATCCTTCGAGCACGTGGCGTCTAGGGATGAAACTCGTGTGTTATTGCAATGTCAAGTCATTTACCTGTCTGCAACATGTTTTCAACAGCGCGAGAGTGCGTTTTAGATTTGATTCCTATTCAATGGCCTTTAAAAAGATAAATAAATAAAGTGTACAAAAAAACAACAAAGTCAAAAATTCTCGTGAAACTGAAGATGTAAATAAAAATCTGGACACTGACCTGGGTTGGATTCCCGACAAATCAATCAATCTTAATAAATAAATTAAAAATTCTGTCAATTATGTTTCGAGTAAGATACAAGATCCGATTAACTTCATTCGATAAACCATGACAAGGGGACTCTGATGTATAAACCCATAACATACACTTATTTTCCTTGGCATTGGTAAAATACACTTAACAGGCAGTCAGATAGATTCATAGAAAAAAATCTTTCATCGTAACAAAAGTGCGTGATAAATCGTTATATATTACATATTTGGTCTTACTTTTTAATCTTAGGTAAATGGTAGGCCTCGTAATATACGGATTGAAATGAACAATTGACGTTAGATTAGCTTAATAACTTCTTAATTAGGGAGATGTAATCTTTATGTATAATTTTTCCTAATTGTATATTTATTTACACATTTCATATATATCAATTTCATGTTAATTTTGTTTTAGTTGATTCATATGTCTATTTAAATCCCATTTATGATGTATAATTCCTGTTAAACCGTAAGAATTGAGACGAGAATAATGTTTTTTTTTTTTTTTTTTTTTTTTTTTTCAAAGGTTAATCATATTAGTTTACCCAGAAAAGAGAAGCCATACGATTCTCGTTTTAATGACTGTTGCATATTAAAGTTGTATATCTGTAAATAATATTCTGGGAAGATATCAGGCTTGCATATTCTGTGTAAAATGATTATTTCCATTCTCCTTGTGAAAAGATCAGACTTATTTCTGTAACAAATTATCATTTTTCATTCAGAGAGAGAGAGAGAGAGAGAGAGAGAGAGAGAGAGAGAGAGAGAGAGAGAGAGAGAGAGAGAGAGAGAGAGAGAGAGAGAGAGAGAGAGAGAGAGAGGAAGAGAGATCTTTCATTTTGATTTGGAGGAGCTGACGTGAGATTTCAATAATATAATAAAAAATAATAGCAACAACAACAACAACAACAACAACAACAATAATAACAACAATGATAATAATGATAATAATAATAATAATAATAATAATAATAATAACAATGATGATATTAATAACAAATAAACCGTTTTTTGGTTTTGAATAATCCTTCGAGCACGTGGCGTCTAGGGATGAAACTCGTGTGTTATTGCAATGTCAAGTCATTTACCTGTCTGCAACATGTTTTCAACAGCGCGAGAGTGCGTTTTAGATTTAATTCCCATTCAATGGCCTTTAAAAAGATAAATAAATAAAGTGTACAAAAAACCAACAAAGTCAAAAATTCTCGTGAAACTGAAGATGTAAATAAAAATCTGGACACTGACCTGGATCAGTTGGATTTCCCGTCAATCATGTTTTGAGCAAGATACAGGATCCGATTAACTTCATTCGATAAACCATGACAAGGGGACACTGATGTATAAACCCATAACATACACTTATTTTCCTTGGCATTGGTAAAATACACTTAACAGGCATTTCAGATAGATTCAAAGAAAAAAATCTTTCATCGTAACAAAAGTGCGTGATAAATCGTTATATATTGCATATTTGGTCTTACTTTTTAATCTTAGGTAAATAGTAGGCCTCGTAATATACGGATTTAAATGAACAATTGAC
>NW_020869353.1:411509-419009 GCF_003789085.1 Penaeus vannamei | reverse complement strand
TGCTGGGAATACATCTGCTGCGCTGTATGAAGATGAGGGAGAGATGAAGAGGAGAGCTCAAGCAAGAAAGGAAAGAGATGTGTGTGTGTGTGTGTGTGGGGGGGGGGGGGGGCGTGTGCGTGTGTGTGTTTGTTCTATGTGTATATGTGTGTGAGCTGTGCGTGTGTGTGTGTAAGCCCGCGCATGTGTGTGTGTGTGTGAGTTTGTGTGCGTAAGTTCGTATGTGTATATGTGTGTGCGTGTGTAAGCCCGCGCATGTGTGTATGTCTGTGAGTTTGTGTTTGTATGTTCGTATGTGTATATGTGTGTATGTATGTCTGTGTGTGCTTTGATCTCTCTGCCTTTTCCTGCCGTGGACTGAGAATCATTATCTGACATTCCAGTTCCCTCTTCCTTTTCCCCTTTTCCACGTGATTCTCCCCTAGCTGCTTCCCTTATTAACGTTCATTCCATTTCATTTCGTTTCCTTTCCGTCTCCTCGCGGGCTCTCCTCTGCTCCCTTTTCTTTTCTTTTTCTTTACGTTTTCATTTCTTCTTCTCCATCTTCTTCCTTTTTTTTACTTTTTTTTTCTTCATATTTTCTATTATCATCGCTCGTATTTATAGCTACAATATATATATATATATATAATATATATATATATATATATATTGTGTGTGTGTGTATGTGTATTGAATTTGATTGGAAACCGATAATATACAGTAGAAAAAAAAAATCGGTGAACAGACGAATTTGTTAAAAAAAAAAAAAAAAAAATCCCTTCCTGCTCCAAATTTAAAGTCGATGTTCCACCATTGTAAAAAAAAAAAAAAAAAAAAAAAAAAAAAAAAAAAAAAAGGAAAATCAGAGGAATATTTTTGAGATTTATTGACAGGCGGTTCGTCAGTTAAACGATGCCTCTTGAAGTCTCGTCCGGAGCCGCCCATCTTTCCATGGATCTTTTTTTTTCTCAAAATTTCTCTTCTATGTGTTATTTATCATCTATCTATTATTATATTATCATTATTATTATTATTGTTATATTGTTACTATTATATTTTATTATTATTATTTATTATTATTTATTATTATTATTATTATTATTATCACCTTTACTATTATTATTGTTGTTGTTATTATTATTACTATTATTCTTATTATTATTAGCACTATTATTATTACTATTATTATTATATTTTGCCTTCATCCTTTTCATTTTTCGTTTTGCTTTTTTTGCTTTTCTTCATTTTTTTCTTTTCTTCTTCTTTTCCCACTTCTTCACTTTCTCCTTAATTTGGTACACGTTTTCTTTTCTATTTTTTCCTTTTTTACTAAGGCTCGTCTGATCGACTTTTGTCTTTCTATCGACATATTGGTTCTCAGTGATATGATACAGAATTAGGAAATTACTTTAAGCATTTACTTTCCCTCTAATTTCGTCTTTTTGTTTAGTATTCCTTTATTTTCTTTTCATTCACGATATATATGTATATATTTTCCTCTCACCTTTCCCGTCTTATTTTCTTTAAAAGCCTTGGCTCTGCTTTTTAGGTTGTCTTCCTCCCTTCTTTTGTATTGTTTTACTTTAGTTATGTCTGTGCGCCTGTCCGTCTCTCTTGCTCTTTCTCTTTATTTCTCTCTCTCCTTCTAACTCCTTCCATCTCCCCCTCCCCCCCCTCTCTCTCTATCACACACAAACACTCATTTTGTGTGTATGTGTATATGTGTCTCTCTTATCTCTCTCCCTTCCTCTCTCTCCCTCTCAATCTTTCTTGTACGTAACCCTCAGATCCAACAAGCAGATGCTACGTAACTGTTTTGATATTAGAACAATGGGCCCCATGACACTCTTCTAGTCAGCTGAAACGTCACTACATATGGAATTAAATAGGAAACTATGAGTGATATCGGGAATACTACTCTGCACAAGATGGGAAGGGGAGGTGACCTATTCCAGGAACCAAGAATGTAATACAGCCAGATCTAGTTGTTCTATCTGACAAGTCAGCCATGCAAAGAGCTAAAGAATGGTTTATTATATATATATATATATATATATATATATATATTATATATATATATATATATATATATATATATGTGTGTGTGTGTGTGTGTGTGAAGCGATGGAGTGGTAGTCTAGTTAGTGTTTAGAGCTTCTGCATGCCTTCTCGCTTACAGCTGCCACCGCTGGCTAGCCTCGTGCGAAAAAGGGAGCAGCTCTGCATAAGCCTCCCCCTGCCAGTGCATAGCCTCTCCATCATCGAGACTCCCTGCAGTGCCTCCTCGTGGCCACCCATGGAAACTGGGTACCTTGCGGTTCCAGGCTAAACTGAGGGGGATCTCGGAGCAGCAGGAGGCCCCAGAGGTTCAGGGCCATGGCCCACCGGCGTGTGGACACGCCCTGGCCCTGTACCAACTCCTGCCCCCTAGCCCCTGGGGTTAATGGGAGGCTCGGGGGAGGTGGGCCTTGCCAGTCCTCCTCCCCCAGATATAAACCAATCGGCAGTGTATAAATGGAGAGGCTGGGAGGAGGGGAAAAGCCCCTCCCACCCAGCAAGTGAGGCGGACTGTGGGCCCTGCTGGGAGGGCGACTGCTGGAGCGCAGGCTGGGAACGGGGACTACCCGTCTCGCCTGCGCTCTGGTGGCCGCCAGCCCAGAGTGAAGCTTGTGGGGGAAAGCCCTCGGGAACCCCACAGGTGGATGATGGGGCACGCAGCCCGCCACCCCCTTTTATATGGGCAGCGTCGGTGGGGGTGGCAGAGGTGGCATCCACCCGGAGCGACTGCCAGAGGCTGAACCTCAGGCGGGAAGTTAGGGTGGGGGCTTGGAACGTCCGTTCTTTGCGTCAGGATGATCGGTTGCCTCTACTGTCGAGGGAACTGGGGAGGCTGAGAGTTGAGGTGGCTGCTCTCTCGGAGGTGAGGAGGCCTGGCAGCGGCATGACCTGTGTAGGTGGCTACACCTATTACTGGTCGGGCCGCAGCGATGGCCACCATCTCCAGGGAGTAGCCATTGCCGTCTCCAGCAGACTCCAGCCCTCGGTAGTAGAGGTTACTCCTGTTGATGAGCGTATAATGGTATTGAGATTGAAGCTTTCTTTTGGCTTCATGTCTCTTATTGCTGTGTACGCTCCTACCGATGTTTGTAAACTTGACGTGAAAGAGATGTTCTACGCCAAACTTACATCTGTGGCAGACAGATGTCCGACGAGATATTCGCATTGTTCTGGGCGACTTCAATGCGGTATCTGGCTGTGATCGAGCTGGCTATGAGATGTCTGTCGGTCCCCATGGTTCAGGAGCTGATGCCGGTAGCGAGAATAGCCTCCTTTTCCGGGACTTTGCTAGGTCCCAGAAATTGAGGATTTCTGGCTCCTGGTACCAGCGCCCAGACCCACATCGCTGGACATGGTACAGTGATGCGGGTAACGCAGCCAAGGAGATCGACCACATACTTGTTAGCACTCGTTGGAGGATCCTTCAGAATTGCAGGGTGTACAGGAGTGCTGAGTTCTGTGGTACTGACCATAGATTGGTTGTGGCTACCTCCGGGTCCACTTCAAAACCCCCCAGCGGTCAAATGATCACCCTAGGGTGTTTCATTTGGACAGGCTGAGGGAGGGGGAGTGTGCCCGCGGGTTTGCTGAGGCAATCTCTGATCGTTTCGCAGTGCTTGGCAGTCTGACAGACCCTGTTCTTCTGTGGGATACCTTTAAGCGTGAAACGCTTGATGCAGCTCAAGATACGATTGGTGTACCCGAGAGCAGTACAGAATTCCATCTCGCGGGAGACACTGGAAGCCACAGATGCATGTCGTGCGGCTCGTCTGACAGGGGATCGGGAATTGCACCGTTCTCATGTGCGCAGAACTCGGTCCCTGTTAAGAAGGGACAAGGAACAGTTTATTAGGAGTCTTGCAGAGGAGGTAGAAGGCCATTTCTTAGTAAATGACCTTCGTCTGCATACCAAGCCCTGAGAAAGCTGAACTCCAAGCCCTCTTCACAGGTGACAGCAGTTCGCTCAGTAAGTGGTCAGATCGTTTCAGATCCTGTTGCGGTGCGGGGACGTTGGGCTGAGTATTTTGAGCAGCTGTACCAGGTTGACCCACCAACAGTTAACTTGGATGCGGGTAGTGTCGAGATCCCGCTGCCGGATCCACCTATCAGTGAGGACCCTCCCTCCCTAACTGAAGTTAGGGGGGCGATTTCCAAGCTGAAGAGTGGTAAAGCAGCTGGTATCTGCGGCATACCAGCTGAACTGTTAAAGGCTGGTGGTGAACCTATGGCACGGGGGTTACATGCTGTCCTGGCTGCCATCTGGCAGTCCGGTTCCGTTCCTCCTGACCTGTTGAGGGGTGTGGTCATCCTCTCTGGAAGGGGAAGGGGGACCGTTGGGACTGCAGCAATCACCGAGGCATCACACTGCTCAGTGTACCAGGCAAGGTTCTCGCCCACATCCTTCTGAGACGTATCAGAGACCATCTACTGAGGCACCAGAGACTGGAGCAATCCGGATTCACTCCTGGTAAGTCCACAATAGACCGTATCCTCGCGCTTCGAGTCATTGTAGAGCGCCGTCGTGAGTTCGGGCGTGGGCTGCTTGCAGCCTACATCGACCTCAAGAAGGCGTTCGATACGGTGCATCGGGAGTCACTTTGGGAGATCCTGAGGCTGAGAGGAATACCAACAAGGATTATTGGACTAATAGCAAGCCTGTATACTGGTACTGAAAGTGCTGTAAAGTGTGGTGGGGGCCTGTCGAGCTTCTTTCCTGTTAGTTCAGGAGTGAGGCAAGGCTGTGTCCTTGCACCAACTCTTTTCAACACTTGCATGGACTGGATACTGGGCAGAGCTACTGTTCAAAGTCATTGTGGGGCAACGCTGGGCAATATCAAGGTTACAGACCTTGACTTTGCTGATGACGTTGCCATTCTATCTGAGTCTTTGGAAACCCTAGTGGCGGCTCTCGATGCATTTAGCAATGAAGCGAAGCCCCTGGGTCTAGAGGTCTCCTGGACCAAGACCAAGGTCCAGGAATTTGGGGACTTGATAGGAGAACCTGTTCAGTCGGTACGTGCTTGCGGCGAGGACATTGAAGTCACAGAGAGCTTTACATACCTTGGTAGTGTAGTTCATAACTCTGGGCTGTCAGACCATGAAGTCAGCAGACGGATTGGCCTGGCAGCAGGGGTCATGAACTCTCTCAACAAGAGTATTTGGAGATGTCGGTACCTGTGCAGAAGGACCAAGCTCGGGTTTTCAAGGCCCTGATAATGCCAGTTTTGCTATACGGTAGCGAAACCTGGACATTGTCCTGTGCCTTGGAGGCTCGTCTTGAAGCCTTTTGCAATAGGTCCTTGCGCCAGATCATGGGGTACTGTTGGCGGGACCATGTGTCCAACCAACGGTTGCACCGTGAGACTGGCACAAGCCCTGTTATCTGCACAATCCGTGATCGCCAACTCAGGCTATATGGCCACCTGGCTCGCTTTCCTCAGGATGATCCTGCCCATCAGGTCGTCTCTATTCGAGACAACCCTGGGTGGAGGAGGCCTTGGGACGACCGAGGAAGTCATGGCTTGGGCAGATCGACCAAACCTGCCGTGAAGAACTAGAGATGGGCCGAGTCCCTGCCTGGCGTCTAGCCATGAGGGATCCTCGTAGGTGGAAGCGAAGGGTGGATGCGGCTATGCGCCCCCGTCGGCGTCAGCCCCCATGATGATGATGATGATGATGTTTTGTGTGTGTGTGTGTGTGTGTGTGTGTGTGTGTGTGTGTGTGTGTGTGTGTGTGTGTGTGTGTGTGTGTGTGTTCGTGCGTGCGTGCGTGTGTGTGTATGTGTGTTTTTGTATGTATGTATTATTTATGTATGTATGTATGTACGTATACAGACGTAATACGTAGGGCTTTTTTTTAATAATTGCAGTATACCATTTTTTCTGAGTGGAACAGAATAGCATAGTAAAGTCAACTCCTTTTCACAATCTATTTATGCAGCTTTATTTATTTTTATTTTTGCATAATATAGTCTTCGCGTTCATTAACTAGAGAATAGCACATCCTGCATCCGGCTGAGCACGTGTATCACAGATTTTCTCTCTTATTTTGCAAATGCCTTTTCAAAAGATTCTTTCCGGCAAACTTATTTTCAGATGTCGAGATCCGCACAAGCAAAACTTACGCCCTGCACGCTACTGAGAAACGTAATCTGGTCATACAAAACTTTTGCACACTCATTACCCTGAAAAGAGAAATAACTGCAACACTTTAGGTTGCAACGGGTTATTTCGGTACAGCCAAGTTATCCTCCGTTTCTGAAATAATATTCGGTCCTCAAAACAGAGATATCTTTACCGGGGAAATGATGTCAAGGGTAAGGCTATATATGGCTGCTTGGATAAGGGGTAACGTTAAAGTTTTCCGTCTGTTTACAGCTCTTCTAACATCCTTTTGAATTGGTGTCTTTGTTGGTTTGTTCGCTTTTTCGATTTATATTTGCCAGTTTGTTCAATTAGAATATTGATGCAACATGTCGAGATCGGTTTAAAGGTACAGTGTGTATGGCATATTCAGAAGATCCTACAAAAATTCAGAATGAACATCCATCCTTTCACAGTCACCCTTCGCAATCACTTTCCCTTTCTTAGTTTCCTCTCTCTCTCTCTTCCTCTCGCTCTATCCCTCCTTCTCTATCTCTGTACTCCCATTCTTCCCTCCCTCGCACCCTTTCTCTCCTATACTCGAAAGATTTCATATCGATAATGGCTCAATCTATCCATCCATACCTGGTATCATTTTTTTTTTTTTTATTTATTATTTTTTTTATTTTTTTTAAGAGGGCAATTCTTTTGTTTTAGAAAACCACATCTTAAAAAACAGGAAGAGGGAGAGAGAGAAAAAAAAAATGGTCCACAACGATTCACGGGAAATGACAAGCTGATATTGTTGAAATTCAAGAAATGTCATTTTCATGTTACATGTATTTTCGATTCTCTTTGTGGCTGTGGCATACCCATATATGTTTATGCTTGTGTGTGTGCATATGCGCGTTTTAGCGAAATCTGCGGAAATGATTGACGTTTCCATTTCCGAAATGCTAAAATAGCACAATAACTGGAAAGCTGTTTCCTTGATGAAAATGTACAATATGTTCGTAAATACTAATAGTACATTTGTACAGATTTACAAGAGATTTTGCACACCAAGAAAACTTCTTTTGACATGTAGATGATGATAGGAAAAGGATTACATGTATTAACCTATCATTCATTTATTCAACTATTTTTAATTCATTACTGGATTTAAAATGAAATGAGAAATAAAATTCTGTTCAAGATCCGATGAGCTTACCTTTGTTTTATCTTCACGCACGATATATAAACGAATTCACTCTTTTTATACAGTCCTACTCTTCTATTGTTTCTGCGATGGAGACTGCCTGACCTTCACGCACGATATATAAACATTTTTTTATATTTTTATTTTATTATTTATTTATTATTTATTATTTTTTTTGGG
>NW_020869353.1:399009-401509 GCF_003789085.1 Penaeus vannamei | reverse complement strand
TTGCTATTTGAAGTTAGCTACACTTACATGAGTTATGTACACCTGCCATAACATAGAAACGAGCCAAGGGGTCTATTTCCTTAATAATGAGACGAAATAAGCAGTTATGTATGTCCGAAGTTAGTCAAAACTCAGAATGTATTTTCTGTAGATGATAATTACTCTCGACATTGTATTCTTCATTGTATTTATATGTATTTTTCCCATCTTTTTCTATCAAAGCTTTAAGATAACTCTATAATGCTGTTTTCCCAGAAAATTATATTTCTTAATGAAAAGCTTACCTTTTCTATCAGCTTGTCTACAGGTACTAATCAATAAACAAAGAAAAATAGACAGAGGCAGAAAAATAAATCAATTGTGAAAAAAATCATCGTTAACAAGAAAAAAGAGAAAAACATTTAAAAAGGTCTTATCTATAGATTAGTATGTCAATAGAATTCGAAAAAAAACTCATGGAAAGTCCCAAATTTCCGGTCGTAGGAAACGCCATTATAAAAGATTTGCCATTTCCTCTGCCATCTCGACTGTTGACTCCGGTACTGCTAGATATTGCACGTATTTGCTCATGCTTTGCAATAGGAGCGGAAGTACACGATCGTCACTTTCCCTTGAATTAAACAATTATCTATATGAAGTACTGTTTCAATTCTGGCTAAAAAAATCATGTCACGATTGAATATATTTGAGTTAGGGGACGGATCTAACAGATAGATTGTGCATGAGGGCAAAATCACATTTTAGGTTTTAAAAAGTCAGTCCTGGCTATGAATTTTCTATTGGCCAGAAAGTGTTTCTCTCTCTCATTTTTCCATGGCTCTCTGTGTCTCTATCCTGTCTTTCTCTCTCTCTCTCTCTCTCTCTCTCTCTCTCTCTCTCTCTCCTCTCTCTCTCTCTCTCTCTCTCTCTCTCTCTCTCTCTCTCTCTCTCTCTCTCTCTCTATATGTATATGTATATATATATATATATATATATATATATATATATATATATATATGTATATATATATGTACACACACACACACATACACATATATATACACAAGTATTTATATATGTGTGACCTTCCCTTTCGTCATTTTTTTCTCTATTCCCTTCCAGAGTGTATTAGCCCCTGCGGAGGAAGCGAAATGTAGATGAGTTACGTAAACAAGCGTTCAGGGGAAGTTCTCTCGGTGATATATTACTTGGTTTGGAACGAATATCATGGCTTCTTTTGTCAACACGTTTTAATTCAGCAACCTTCAGTTAAGTGAAAGGGTTTTCATTCTTCATTATGGCATGAATGTTGCAAAATCCGTGAAAGTTTGTACAGAAACATTATAGGAATAGGATTTCTTACTACTGAACCTTCTTTTTCAAACGTATTGTTGATGTGTACAGACCCGCCCACTCTGCTTTTGTAAATGTGAATCCAATTCTTTACCGTCATATTACGGCAGATTATATATATTTATTCATCTCCCTTTACTATCATTATTTTCTTTTTTTCCCTATTTTTGTATAAACGCCCTGAATTCCACTTAATCTTACTATGACCCAGATTTCCAACATTGGCTACAGGTTTTCCACACTCTCACAGCCGCTGTCTTGGTCAATTTCACAGGCGATCAGGTCACGGCAGAAGGTTCTTGGGAAAAGCAATTTATTAAGGAATTTACTCACAACCTCATTCTGAATAGACGCGTTCAATCGTGAGAAAAAGCATTGTTAGATGAGGCTGAAAAAGAGGCCGAGGGTTGGAAAATGGAAGAGGGAAGGAAAGAGAGAGAGACGGAGAGAGGAGAGAGAGAGAGAGAGAGAGAGAGAGAGAGAGAGAGAGAGAGAGAGAGAGAGAGAGAGAGAGAGAGAGGGAGAGAGGGAGAGAGAGAGAGAGAGAGGTGAGTGAGTGAGTGAGAGAAAGATATAAATAAAGAATTAAAGAGAGAGTCAGAGAAACAGAGAGACAGAGAGGGAGAGAGAGAGGGTGAGTGAGTGAGTAAGAGAGAGAGAGAGAGAGAAAGTGATAAGTAAAGAATTAAAGAGAGAGAGAGGGAGAGAGAGAGACGTGAGTGAGTGAGAGAGAGAGAAGAGATAACTAAAGAATTAAAAGAGAGAGAGAGAGAGAGAGGGTGAGTGAGTGAGTGAGTGAGAGAGAGAGAGAAAGAGATAAATAAAGAAATAGAGAAGGAAAGAGAGAGAGAGACATAAAGAGTGAGAGTGAGTTTACATGTTCCAAAGCTTCATAGTTTAGTTTATACGAGAGAAAATAACGATAATAGTTTCATATGAGGAGAATGAGAACCCAAGACAAATAGACAAAGAAAAACAAATAAAAATCGATTAAATAGCCTAACATCAGTGACCCAATTTGCCTTTAGGGAGATTTGACCTTTGACCTCCCCCCCCCCTCCTGAGCCTTCTTCGTAATATTCTGTATATGTTTACCTCTACTAATGTTTAAATTACTTAAAAGACTTAGCGCATTTTACATCAATACCGAATATAAACAGTTTAACAT
>NW_020869353.1:389009-394009 GCF_003789085.1 Penaeus vannamei | reverse complement strand
TGGTGTTGAAGGCACGTGCAAGGATCCACCAACAATACCGCTTTCCGATCGGGTTCGTCGTCTATTATTCGCATGGCGTGGATGGCCGCCTCGTAATCCGTCTCTTGGCCCACGCATTCCTAGATATTCCTTAGGGCTGTTTTAGCAGTGAGGCAGCATGTCGTTAGAGCATCAATGTACTGGCAATTTTCTGTCGCCATTTTTCTCGCTAGGTTTTTACACAGGTCGTCAGCAACATTTAAAAATCTTCTCCCGTCTATTTGTGTCCAATTCTGAGGGTCGGGCAGCGTGGTGTGTCTGTGGGGCATGTTTCCAGAATTTTTCTCCGATGACACATTAGAAGATTTTCAGAGTTAGGGGATGATATTCTTCATGAAACAACTGTTTTAGATCAGCCTCATTTGCGACCGACGTAGATGTAAGGGTCGTGCGCTATCATCTGACGTCATTAACCTATCTGCCTCTGCCACTATGCTTTGTTTTATTATTCTGGGAAATTTCCTGCATTTATTCAATTTTTTGCTTTTGATTTTCTCTGTATTGTAAAACTTTTCCCCTTCGGAGTCCGACTGAACATCGCTTTTTCCCTCTCCTTCACGTGTTTTTTTTTTTTTTTTTTTTTTTTTTTTTTTTTACATCCACTGCAATTTGGATATATAGTGTATCTTCTTGACACATAAGACGAAGGAGTGAAGCGACAGGGCGTTTGGTTAGAGAAAGGTACCGTGCGTGTATTCCTAAATCTGAATTCCTCTCCTTAATTCGTTCCTATGTTGAATCAATTTAAATTTTTTTTATTTTCGTGAGAGAACTTCGCTCATTTTACGTGAGAGGAATGAAATTTTCTCTATGTTCTGTTATCGTTTTTTTTTCTCTCTCTCCAGCGATATGTTTGTTAAGACCGTCTTGTTGGAGATTTTCCCCGCATCCTCAGTTACCGGTTACTGTATTTCCTTTCTGCGACCCTATATTTTCCATTTCCTTTATTGGTTGGTTTCTGTTGGCCCTTCTTTACGGGTTGTACATAGCTTTTGATTTTTTGCCCATCTGATTTCAGTAGCTGCGAGGAGTACAGGTACAGCACGTGATTACTGTAGACATTTTTATTTATAACCACAGCGGTTGGCATTGGGAAGAGGCGGTTAAATGCGGTTGTGTTGCCATACGCAGCGTCGTTTTTCCTTTTATTTTTATTTTGCATTGAATCTCTGTTGATTTCCATGTTCTTTATCACTTGATGGTTTTCCCTGTTTTTCGCTATTCACAATACTTTTCTCGATGTTCATTGATTTATAGAACCTTCGAATGTTGACTCTGGCAGCACGATCCAATGCCATATTCACTTGCTTCTAAATTCGGATTCAAACTTGTTATGTCTAGATATTGTCGTCGTCATCATTACTGTTTCTATTTTCGACGCATAATTTTTATTTTCCTTCCTTTGTCACCACCGGTGTTGGGATGGAAATACATTCGTGCAATTTTGCTGAAATTCTGACAGATTTGCTCCACACACATATTCATATTCACATATTTATATTCATATTTCATATTTATATTCATAAACACACACACACACACATATACATAAATATACATATATATATATATATATATATATATATATATATATATATATATATATATATATATATATATATATATATATATATATATATATATGTATTATATATATATATATATATATATATATATATATATTATATATATATATATATATATATATTATTATATATATATATATATATATATATATATATATGTATATATTATATATTATATATATATATATATATATATATATATATATATATAATATATATATATATATATATATATATATATATATATATATATATATATATATATTATATATATATATATATATATATATATATATGTATGTATATATATATGTATATATATATATATATATATATATAATATATATATATACATATATATACATGTGTGTGTGGTGTGTGTGTGTGTGTGTGTGTGTGTGGTGTGTGTGTGTGTGTGTGTGTGTGTGCGTGCGTCGTGTGTGTTGTGTGTGTGTGTGTGTGTGGTGTTTGTGTTTGTGTGGTTGTGTGTGTTTGTGAGTGTGTGTATGAGAAAACCACAAAGACCTAAGGAGTATAAAATCAAGTATTACCGTTAGCTTAAGGTATACTCGCGCCGCTATCATACATAGTAATTATATACTAAGTCATATAACCAGACATGACATAGTAAAAGACTATTATAAACACATATATAAATGATACATAATTAATAGAATAGACCTATATATAGATCACTACACTATAAGTACTGACACTATACCATTAAATCATATAGTGATATTACGCAAACACACACAGCTAACGCAACACACACGCCATCATGCCAAAGCTCACGGAGACTATTCGACAACACATCACACAAGACATACACACTACACAACACGACAACAAGCACTATCACACAAACACAGAACAACACCACGACACGACACACATCGACAACAACACCACTCATCATTAGCACTATACAAACACTAACGAATACTCTGGCACACTACATCAAGATTGAGTACATGACAGAGCTACTGCGATGCGCTACTATATTCCTACCTACACAGCCAATTATATATTACTGCAATATTATCCTTAGTATTAACTTCACTAAATATCTTATTATATATAAAATAATTCAGTACCATATCGATGATCAGCTCTATCAGTACTCTTATATCGTATTATATAATCGACATCTGAGTACGAATGACTGATCTAACAGTAATGCTCAACTCTCTCCTAAGATAGTCTATTTACTAATGTCATTACTTACTTCTATAACGGAGTTGATTAAGAATGATATAACTATAAATACATAAATTCTTTAGGCTATTTATACGACCACTCCTTAGAAATTATATCTACGGATAACTTTGATGCTCGATATGGTATTAGGTCGTAACGTGGTCCGCAGAGTTGATATAAGATATAGATGATATTGAAATTATTATACAAGTATATAATTAGTTTTAATAGATAATGTCTTCCTTATGAAATAACTAAACAATCAATAAAACGTCTTTCGATACACTTAGGAATGTCAATAATAGAAAAGATGAATAAAAATGAATAATTGATAGAAATCAGATTCACAGTTGAATAATGATGAATATTAACAAAGATGCTTAAATTAACTTGCTAAGTACGTTCTAGAAATAGATTTAATTAAAAGGATTTGATTGAAATTACAGCGTACAGACGTAGGCGAGGAAATAATGAATGGCATATCACACGCCTTTGTGAATTCTGAAGAATGAGTTTTTTATATCCAGTCTCGGTACATTTGCTGAGGAGACACTTGGTTCGTGTTATGACTATGGTGTCGGTGGTTCACTTCTTGTCTCCTCGTCTTTTTGTCTTTGCTCTGTCTTACTGCCTGTCTCTGTCTGTTTGGCTTATTCTCTCCCTCTCTCTTTCTCTCCCCGTACTTCTCGTTCTGCTTCTTTCCGAGCCTCTCCCTCTTTCTCACCGTCCCCTCTCTCTCTCCTCTCTCTCTCTCTCTCTCTCTCTCTCTCTCGTCTCTCTTCTCTCTCTCTCTCTCTCTCTCTCTCTCTCTCTCTCTCTCTCTCTCCTCTCTCCTCTCTCTCCTCTCTCCCTCCTCCCTCCCTCCCTCCCTCCCTCTCCCTCTCTCTCCGTCCCTCTCCATCTCCTTCTCTCCCTCCTCCCTCCCTTCCTCTCCTCTCTCTCTCTCATTCCTCCCACCCATTTGTCAGCGATGAAATGAGACGATCTAATAAAAGCCACAAGATGAACGATCGCATTAATCCCTTGTGTGGTCAAAGCCTCGCCAGCAGTATCACTAATGACGTCTTTTCTCCGCCAATCCACTCGATTTTCTCTGCCTTTCGACATTAACTCTGCGGGAGACAACCCCGTTTTCACTACCACATTATCCCCGTCCGCGTATTCACTCCTGCATCGCGACGCATCAACTGAAATTCATAGGGCTCCTTATTGTGATTACGGTCTTATGTATTTCTTGGTAATTGTGTCTATGTAGCCAGTATCAATTCAGAAGCTCTGTCGCCTTCCCAAGCTAACCATCCCAAGGAAAGAAAAAAGAAAAAGAAAAAGATATATATATATATACATATATATATATATATATATATATATATATTATAATATATATATATATATATATATATATATATATATATATATATATATATATATATATATATATATATATATATATATATATATATATATATATATATATATATATATAATATATATATATATATATATATATATATATATATATATATATATATATATATATATATATATATATATATATATATATATATATATATATATATAATATATATATATATATATGTATACATATATAATATATATAATATATATATTATACATATAGTAATATATATATATATATATATATATATATATATATATATAGTATATATATAGATATATATATATTTATATATATATATATATAATATATATATATATATACATATATATATATATATATATATATATATATATATAATATTATATGTATGTATGTATGTATATATGTGTGTGTTTGCATTTGTGAGTGTGTGTGTGTCTACATATATATACATAAATATATACATGTACAGTACATATATATCAACTTTTAGCTTTCTTTTCTCTTATTCACCCTACTGAAAATCTTGTCGTCTGGATTGATAACTAACTTCATCATAACTTTGCACCGATTGAAAGCCTATTACAGTTCGAAGTACTTAGTCGGTGTTTTTAGGAAAGAATAAAAATTCTAAACAATTAAAAACTCTATCCGTTGCCGTTACTGGAACTTCGATATACTTTCTTTCATATTTGCTAAAACTTCTCGAAGGAAAATAGCCATATAATGGGTAGTTAACTGATACAGGATTGGGAAAGTTTGAACAAATTTCT
>NW_020869353.1:379009-386509 GCF_003789085.1 Penaeus vannamei | reverse complement strand
ATGTCTCTTGTATCACGAATGCTAATTCAAAACTAACCAACCTCCTCTATAATCTCTCGTCAATTGTGATTCTAATCAGTTGTCTGTCTGTGTATCTATGATCTATATTCTTTTATTCTTAATGATTCACTAGTCTTTTCATTACCGAGGAAAACGATTTGATCGATTTGTTCCCATGTTTCCTCTTTTTTATATTTTGAACGTTTACTTACGTTCTGTTTGTATATTAATTTGTGCTGGCCTAACTCTTGCTGTTCTTCGTGCTTTTCGTCTATATACTGAGCGATCCTGATACAAAAATTGCACTACTTTGCAGCGTCTCTGACTTTATAGTCATAGGACTATGCATCTTTTATGCCTATTCCCACACTGAAAGCTTCTCGCTCTCTTCGTCCATGTGGTCGCCACTGCTCTACCGGCGAGTATGTCTAAAACTCATCAGCGGAATCATTATCTCTGCGGTAATAATAGAGAACACTTTACAGATTTGGGTTGTTTTTTACTATATATTTTGTTTGGTGAGGGAAAAAAAGAAAAGAAAAAAAAAAAAAAAAAAAAAAAAAAAGAAACAGGAGACTGTAAATTTTCGTGTTTGGATAAGTATAATACGTAATATATAATCGCTTCGGTTGCTATTAGCTTATACGCACACTTGTCATTTCGGTAGTAGTATGCGAAGCAGAATAAATTTCTGTGAAACATTATTCGAAAAAAAAAAAAAGTTAGAAGATCGAGAGTAAGCGTACAGTGTCTATTGTCCTTGTCTCTATACCCGTTCCTTCTATCTTAATATCCGTTTCTTGTTCCTCTCTTCTCTTTCTCCTTCATACCATACACTAAAGTCCCCTTTTACTTTTAATTCATCTATCTGCATTTCGTTTCCTAACACTATAAGCTTTCACTTGTTCCATTTATTGAATATTTGCTCTTGAATGTTCAGATTCTAATATGTAGTCTTTTACTATATTACTATTTTTATTCTCTATTTTCGTTGTGAGTCACTGTCTAAATTATATATTGAATAAGTTCTCCGTGAGCTCGTCCCTTCACGTATGATCAACACTAATATATTTTTTTAGTGTGAGGCATATCGGGCCAGGTACGCTGCAAGAGAACAAGTCTCACATCAAGGTGATGGATCGCTCATCATAATTGAACGAGAAAAGTCCGCGCCGCAACGCTAGCCTATAGCCATATATGAATGTCGTATTAAATGTACGTGTGTGTATGAACGAAGCCAGAGATGATTGTCCTCAGTATCCGACGTTTGTGGGTGTCATGTGGCGACGTACTTGCTGTTATCAGAGTATGTCATATGTTTTGAGAGATCGCCTTGCATGTATAATTGTAGACTTGTATGAATTTGCATTTGGATGTGAATGTGATGTGCTTGTGATTTCGTAATTCATTGCTGAGTTGTTTGGTATCGCCTATTAAGCTTTCTATCATGCACGGAGGTCGCGTAAAATATATATAATCTAGGAGTTTAAAAGTAAATCTGTGTAATGTGTGTTATTTTCTTAGGATGTGGTATGTTGGGTCTTGAATGATAGATAGTATTTCTTTAGAAAAAATGATGAGTGTGTATTTACTCTCAGAAAGAAACACATACTGGGTGGTGTGTACATCTTTGGTGTAGTTGTGTATGAGTTGTGACGTGAGGTAGTGTGCGATTGAGTGTGAGTGTTTGTGTGTGTGTGGTGGTGTGTGTATGTGTGTATGTGAGTGTGCATGTACATGTGTGTGTATGTATGTATGTGTGTCTGCACATGGCAAAAAAAAAAAAAAAAAAAATCAGAAAAGAGAAAAATCTTCCAAAAAATATTCCTCCTTTTGATAAAAAGCTCCAACGGCAAAGAAAGGCTCCCTTGCGTTCGAAATTCCTCTGCCTACTATACAGAGAGTGGTAACTTCCTGTTGCAAAAAGTTTACGCTGTTTGTCGCCATCTCTGTGTGTGTTCCAATTCTCACCATTGTGTCCGGGGCTTCGGCATTTCCTGTCACTGCTCTCTTTGTGCTGATTCAAGATTAGATAGAATTTATTGGGTCTTGGGTTCTCTCTCTCATTCAGACATACGATAAAAGCATTTCGAGTCTGAGATTCATAAGCACACGGACACGAACGTACATAGTTAGATATATATTCGTACAGACACGCACTCGCATGCACGCTCATGAGAGTACATACAGACACAGACACACGAATATTAACACACACACACACACACACACACATACACACACCACACAACACACGCACCACACACACACACACACACACACACACACACACACAAACACTCCCACAAATACAAACACAATAATAATCATAATAAAAACAACAAATCATAATGATGATAATGATAATAATTATTACTATTATCAATATAATTACTATTATCATAAAAATAACACACACGCAAACATGTGCGCGCGCTAAGGCCACAATCATTTTATTCCTTGATTTACGGATTTTATTTCTGAAAACCTCTGACAGGCGGCAGCAAAATGAAAATAAAATACTTTGATGTTTTGACTTTTTAGAAGAGTTTAATGATTTCTGGAAATATGTGACAGGCAGCAAAAAAAAAAATAAATAAAAAAAAAATAAATAAATAAAAATAGAATAATAAATAATAAAAATAAAAATAGAATAATAAATAAATAAAAAAAATATAAATAATAAAAAATAAATATAAATAATAAATAAATGTAATACCAGTGACAAAAAGTACATCACATCTGGAATCGGTATTGTTCACGTGGCCTCAGACAGGAAGTTGAACATCGGCGGTAATTTTTTTTGAATGTTGATTTTACAAGTATTTCTTTTCTGATCGGAATCAAATCATATCGGATTGGATGCGGTGGAGAAAATATAAAGTCGATTTCTCAATTATTTCTATTTTCGAAAATCGGGGGGAAGAAAGTGCGGTGGATTTGTAAACCGGGGAATAAAGTAATTGAAGCTCAAGTACCCCTTCTAACAAAATTCCTTTGTCCTCGTCACGGTGCGGTGGCCGAGTGGGTAAAGGCGCCAGACTCGAACACGCGTCGGCGAGTTCGAATCCCCAAAAGAAACGTAATTGCAACCTCGCCCGTTGAGTGAGTTGAGTTGAGTTGAGTTGAGTTGAGTTGAGTTGAGTGAGTTGATGAGTTGAGTTGAGTTGAGTTGAGTTGAGTTGAGTTGAGTTGAGTTGAGTTGAGTTGAGTTGAGTTGAGTTGAGTTGAGTTGAGTTGAGTTGAGTTGAGTTGAGTTGAGTTGAGTTGAGTTGAGTTGAGTTGAGTTGAGTTGAGTTGAGTTGAGTTGAGTTGAGTTGAGTTGAGTTTGAGTTGAGTTTGAGTTGAGTTGAGTTGAGTTGAGTTGAGTTGAGTTGTTAGTTGAGTTTTAGTTCAGTAAGATTTGCTAAGCCTAGCTTCGCCCGGGCCCTTTCTCTAGTGGCCCCGACCTTGTCAACTATTCCTAGCTAACTCATGAAACTATGCTTATCATGGTGGCTTGCAAGCAGATTCTGTTCTGTTCTGTTTGTTCTGTTCTTATGTTAGATTTGCTAAGCCTAGCTTCAACTATTCCTAGCTAACTCATGTGTTTTCTTTGAACTGCATGCTTATCATGGTGGCTGGATTGCAAGCAGATTCTGTTCTGTTCTGTTCTGTTCTGTTAGATTTGCTAAGCCTAGCTTATAAAGTTGAGTGTTAGTTAACTATTCTCTTTGACTCTATGTTTGCTTCATTTGCTGGTATGGATCATGGGGGTTGGCAGCAGCGATCCAGTGCCATTTGCAAAGCAAGCGGCATACCCTTTTTACCAGCTCGGCGGCTGTGCGGGGTCGTCCCTGCATCAGAAATTGCGTGTGTTTACAATTCTGCAAGTAATGTAACAGGGTGGCGTGCAGCGGGCAGTTGCAGGGCTTAAATAATGAAATACCTCGGGCATCCTACTATAACCAATCCCCCAATTATTATTATTATTATTATTATTATTATTATTATTATTATTATTATGTTATTATTATTATCATTATTATATAGTAGTATTAGTATTATTATTGTTATTAATTTTTCATTATCATTATTATTATTATTATTATTGTTATGATGGTCATTATTATTATTATTATTATTATTATTATTACTATTATTTATTATCATTATCATCTATTTTTATTTATTTATTATTAATTATTAAGTAATGTCAAGAACAACAACAGTAAGAATGATAATAAAATGGAAAAAGGCATTTTTTAGAGCAGCCAGACTCTCTCCTAAAAAGAAAGAAAGAAAGAAAGAAAGAAAAAAAGTTTAGAAGAGTATTTCATTATAGATGATTTGCAATGAATCAGCAGTAGGATACTATAAGAAAATTCAATTAGCAGAAGATTGCCTCACCAATATCCCTATAAAACAACACAGATTGAAATTCTTTATACACTTCAATACAAATGGTCCTTTTTATCAGCAAGTATCCTCTGTTTTTTTTTTTTCGAAAGACGTGAGTGCAAGAAAAAAAATAAGTATAAAGAGAAGGAGAAGAAGAAGAAAAAGGAGAAGGAAAAGAAAAACAAGGAAAAGAAGAAAAAGAAGAAGAAAAAAGAAAAAGGAGAAGAAAAAAACAAGGAAAGAAGAAGAAGAAGAAGGAAAAGAAAAGAAGAATGGAAAAAGAAGAAGGAAAAAAGAAGAAATAATATAAAAGAAAAGGAAAACGAAAAAGAAAGAAAAAAGAAAAGAAGAAAAATTGAAGGAGAGGTAAAGAAAAAGGAACATGTCTCGAAAAAGAACAAGATAAGAAAAGGCAACATGTCTCGAGAAACTACGTCACTGCCATAAAGATACTGATTTTCTCTCGGCTTCTGGCTTGGCTCCTTGAGTGATCTATGCGGGTTTTTCTGTCGCCTTCTGTCAAGCGCTGTCTCTCTGTGCTTTTTTATTTTCATTTTCCTCATAATTTTTAGGTTATTTCTCCTTTTTTGTCTCTCATTTTTTACTTTGTATCTCGTTTGGACGTATATCTGTCTCTGTAGATTCTTGTTAAATTTGAACGATTTTTTTTTTCTTTTATTAGTGACAATAGTAAATCTATTAAGGATATCAAGTATTTTTTTTTCTTTTTTTTACATTTTAAATAAAAACATATGTGGATCTTATCCTACTTGCAAGACATCCAAGTATTTTTTTTATTTTTTACATTTTAAATCAAAACAAACGTGTATCTTATCCTACTTACAAGACATTATTTATCCTAATATTTCTTTCCTTTCCTTTCCTTTCCCCCATTTGCTTCCCTGCAAAATACTTCATAGTGCAAAAAGCAATATCTATGTAAAGTACAGTTCGCTCGTTTATATAACGGTACAGACAATCACATTTTTGTAATTACCTACAATCGTAAATAATGGTAATCAAAGTAATCAGTATGCTATTGATATTTTTTTATTACTGGTGTTGAATATTGCGTTGATTATCATCGCTTTTATTTTCATTTTTTTTTTTTTTAAGTGGTTTTCCTCTCTTACAAAATTAACTTGATTTGTTTTTCGATTCGATCATAATTTAATTCCAGGTCATAAAACCCTTTTATTGCCCTCGTATCAGGAGAGGTTGGGAGCGAGAATTTTATTTTTAATGTTTGTTTTAAAGAGAAAAAAAAGGAAAACTATTTCTTCTCTTTCTTCTTCTTCTTCTTCTTTTCTTCTTCTTCTTCTTCTTCTTCGTCTTCTCTCTCTCTCTCTCTTTCTTTCTTTCTTTCTTTCTTTCTTTCTCTCTCTCTCTCTCTCTCTCTCTCTCTCTCTCTCTCTCTCTCTTTCTTTCTCTCTCTCTCTCTCTCTCTCTCTCTCTCTCTCTCTCTCTCTCTCCTCTCTCTCTCTCTCTCTCTCTCCTCTCTCTCTCTCTCTCTCTCTCTCTCTCTCTCTCTCTCTCTCTCTCTCTCTCTCTCTCTCTCTCTCTCTCTCTCTCTCTCTCTCTCTCTCTCTCTCTCTCTCTCTCTCTCTCTCTCTCTCTCTCCTCTCTCTCTCTCTCTCTCTCTCTCTCTCTCTTTCTCCTCTCTCTCTCTCTCTCTCTCTCTCTCTCTCTCTCTCTCTCTTTCTTTTCTCTTTCTTTCTCTTTCTCTCTCTCTCTCTCTCTCTCTCTCTCTCTCTCTCTCTCTCTGCATCTAACTTCATGATTCGTATCACTGCAGATGGCATTGTATTCCGATATCACTGAGAGGGAAAAACATAATTTATGCACTTCGTTTCTCTGTGGAGTATTGAATCCCAATCTCAAGCTGCAAACTCTTTTCATTTCTTTTATTGCTCTACTGTATATGTATATTAGCTGGGAACCATGGAATAATGTGGGGAAATTTTTCATTTTATTTTATATTTTTTAAGGTCATTGTTTTCTGAATTTAGGAATGAATATTTTTCTTACTTTCTGGGTAATTCAGTTTTATTTTATTTTATTTTTAAGATCATTATTTTCTGAGTTTAGGAATGGATATGCTATATGTCTGCTTTTCCTACTGTAAATCCTTCTTTCAACCGTACATAATTAAACTTTCCAGTATTATGCGCCCGTCTAACCCATAAACATTGTAAACATAATTTGTAAAAAAATCTTAAGAGGCTTTGGTTTCTCTCACCAGTTCTCTCTCTCTCTCTCTCTCTCTCTCTCTCTCTCTCTCTTTCTCTCTCTCTCTCTCCCTTTTCCTCTGTCTAATTACAGAGTGAACAGAATTTACTTGTAGAGGTTCTTGACTGGTTCCTGTCGTGTTGACATTGTGTTCTCTGTCCTTCTGTCTCTCGTTCCTGCAAAGTTTTGGCTATCTCTTCGTCTCTGTTGCAAGGCCCCCCCTTGCTTTGTCCTTCGGCGCAGCCTTCTACTGCAACTTGGTTTCCTTCTTATTCTTATTCTTATTTTCCTTCCATCCCTTTTCCTTCTCCTTCTCGTTTTCCGTTTCCTGTATTTCCTTCGCTTCCTCCTCCCCCTCCTCCTCTTCTTCCTCCTCCTCCTCTTCCTCCTTTTCCTCCTCCTCTTTTAATATTTTTTTCTTCTTCTCCTTCTTCTCCTCCTCCTCATTCTCCTTCTTCTGCTCCTCCTCCTTCCCCCTTTCTTCCTCTTCCTTGGAGAATATATCTTGCAGTAACAGGCAAAGTGAACCCGTGGCTGCAGTGACTCAAAGCATAAAATACGAATTCGACGAGTATATTTGCAGTGAAATAATTTTATATTATATATATATTTATATATATATTATATATATATATATATACTATATATTATATATATATATATATATATATATATATATATATTAATACATATATAATATACTATATATATATATATATATTATATATATATATAACTATATATATATTTATATAATATAGGGTATAACTATAATTCTTAAATCTCGCTTTCAGATTCTGCCTCTATGTCTCTTTTGCTCATGAACAGCATGACTAACCCGAATCGCAGAAGATAACTATCCCTGTCCTACATGCGAGATCTCAACTTACC
>NW_020869353.1:358761-368909 GCF_003789085.1 Penaeus vannamei | reverse complement strand
CAAAGATATATTGAATGTATTTCTGACAAAGATATATTCAATATCGGTTGAATACATCTATTGTATCGTGAAGATATTCATTCTCATTCATACCTTTTATACAAGAAATTTCCATTGCATAGGTAGTTCATTTTCATTCATTTCACTGACTCAAATTTGTGGTTTTGCCATTCACAAGATGTGGACTTCCAAGAGTTGGATGTCTACACCTTGGTAGATTTTATCTTTTCCTCATCTTAACATTGAGATTGGTTCTTACCTTAGTTTCATGTTGGCCACTCGTGAAAATATGTGTGAATCATCATAGTATTGTTATTGGTTTCTATAGCACTGGTGTGTGAAATTGGGGTGCCATTTTAACGTTTATATTGTAAGAAAAATATTAATAAAATGCATATTTCCAAAAGTAAAAGGGATTGGCAAGAAAAATGTTTGGGTATATTCCACAATTATTTCATGTCATCCTTTCTTTAGTTCATTGTTTTTTGGTGTAGTAAACCTATATTCTTTCTTCTTTTCTTGATTTTTCAAGATTATATATATAATTTTTATAATAATTATGTAATTAAAATACAAATAGTAATAAGAATTAACAGAGAATCTTACTAATGACATAGATATGATTCGTAATTGACCCTTAATGACTAAGCACTTGTGTAAGCATAATTGATATGCCAAATTGACAGTAGATATTGTATGTGTATGCCATTCCATTTGGGCACAGTGGATTAATGCAAGCTATATTATTGCCAGCCTAAGTATTTGCACTATTACTCTTTATTATACTTCTTTTTCCCCACTTTGTTGGACTACATACATCTTGAAAGGTCCTGTATCACACCAACGTACTAGTACATTCTATCTTAAAAGCCTTTTACTTTAACCTTATTTCAGGTCCAAAGGCTGAAGCAGGTATCCCCCCAAGCCCATGGGAGATTGCGGGCATCAGGAAAATCATCAGTGATCCTAAAGGACCTTCCCTTGACCTTAAGGGAGCAGTGAAGACAAACAAAGATCTTTCCAACAAATCTGAAATTCATGTCAAAGGGACTAAGAGTGAAAGTGAATCAAAGAATTCCAAGCCCAAGAGCTCTAGTGGTAGTAATCATAAAGGACATGCCAGTGATAGAAATAACCACACCGGTAGTAGAGAGAGCTTGAGTTCAGTGCAGAAACCCAGTGAGAACAGTAAAAGCTCTAATGACACTTCAGACAAGAGGAAAAGAATCCAGGAGGACAGTGACTGCAGCTCAGAATATAATGTGAACTTCGAGTTGAACAGCAGTGATTCTGAAGGGCCAAGCACTGCTAATAAAAAGAAGAAGCGTGTAATTACAATCGATTCCAGTGAAGACAGTGATAACTTAGGATAAAGGAATTTTATTTTTTATTTTTTTATTTTTTATTTATTTTTTTTTTTTTTCTAGACTTTCAGGTGTCAAATAGTGAATAATTAAGGGGTACAAAGTTTCTATTCCAATCTCATAATGAATGGGCTGTGGTATAGTTCATATTTTCATTACACTTGAGGGATCTTTTTTTTTTCTTCTTCTTCTTTTACAGAATATAGGTGAACATCGAGTTGAACAGCAGTGATTCTGAAGGGCCAAGCACTGCTAATAAAAAGAAGAAGCGTGTTATTACAATCGATTCCAGTGATGACAGTGATAACTTAGGATAGAGGATTTATTTATTTATATATATATATATATATATATATATATATATATATATATATATATATATAAATTCTTTTTTTTCTTGCTTTCTTTTCTTTTCTTTTCTTTTCTTTTCTAGACTTTCAGGTGTCAAATAGTGAATAAAGGAAGGGGTACAAAGTTTCTATTCCAATCTCATAATGAATGGACTGTGTTATAGTTCATATTTTCATTCCACTGGAGGGATTTTTTTTTTTTTTTTTTTTTTTTTTTTTTTTTTTTTTTTACAGAATATAAGTTTATATAAACTCATATTTGTTTGATGACCCAAAGTAATAATAATAAAAAAATATTTCTATAAAGCTTCACATTTCCTCCCTTGCTCTGCTCCTACTACCTTATCCTTTTCTCAATTCCAATAAAAAAAGAATCTGTTCTGAAACATGCTGAATGAAAATGATCTGATCCTCCAGTCTCAAAACTATTGCAAAAAACATGCAAAACTCATTTGGGAAAAAAAAAAAAAAAAAAAAGTCTACTGCATGTACTAGAAACAAGCTGTGACGGCAGATTACATTGAAAAATGATAAATAATGATACAGAAGTCCCATTCCCTGAGGGTAGTCACAAGAACATGTACTGACATTTATGATCTCTTTATTTCATGGTTACATAATGCTCTATAAACATCCTAAGACACACCACATTGTAAGGAAGTACATCTTGTTTGGAAATTAATAATTTCTATGCTGTTTTAATTCATATCATTGTTCATTCTACAAATAATGCAGGTTTGGGCTATTTGTGTAAAACAAGTCCTTCGATAATTCTAAAATCTAAACTTATGGTAAGCAAAAATATATATAAATATAAAACAGAAACAGAGAACACTAATAAGAAAAAATATATATGATTGCTTGAAGACATTTCATATTTGGAGATATATGCAAAAAACAAAATTTTGGTGACTAGACAGAGAGAGATATGCACATGGGCAAGAAAAAATGTACAAGTTTAAAAAAGAAAACACTATGCATCAATAATGACGTGAAAAAGATGCGCATTTTAATTCACTCGTCAAAAGACGGTAAACCTATGTCTTTCTACTATAATTAATTAATTCACAACTGGGTTCATGTCCTTCTCTCAGTAAAGTACAAATAAAACAGAAATGTGATAGTTTTCTTTTAAATATAATAATGATAACAAAGTGCCCATAATAAAGCATTTCACAGTCAACAACATCTGGTTATAAATTCATTCATTAGAAAATAGAAAATACCAAATAAATCATATATCAACAAAGCGTCTTATGAACAGTTAAAATGAAAAATTGTACACACAACTGCATAAGCTTTACATCACTTTAAAACTGCTATAGCATAATGAGAAAAACTTGATCAACACAAAACAGTATACTGTGGAAAAGGTACAAAGTTAACTGTACAAGGACAGTGGTGTCGTCTAAAGGTAAAAATGCCAGTTAATGAAATACACGCATCAGGAAAAAGAATCTCTCAACCTCTGCATCACCTTCAGCGCTTATTTCACGTTGCTTTTCCCTTACATCTCTCCAAGTTAGTTACTCTAAGCCTACCAAATTATAAAATAATATATATATTTATATATATGTATATGTATAAGTATCTATATGTCCTTTCTGAAAACTGACACAGGGCATTTGAGGTTTTGTTTATACTGATGCAAGTATTTCATTAGCCAACTCTCACCTCTGGATGGCACTGCGGGCAGTTTAACCAGGTCTTGCCGAAATGTCTTAAAACGTGCATGTTCCAGCAAAGACTCACAACTTAATGCATATCTTGTGTCTGTTTTATCCTCATTTTCAAGCTGCATATTTTGGGAAGCTATTATGTACTGATGTGTATTGTATGTCACTCCACTCCAACGCCTGTTGTATTGAAAGTCAGTCCTTTGTTTATTTTTTTTAATATATAGATTATTTTTGTGTCACAAATATTGCATTAGAAAAAAAAAGAAAAAAAAAAAGAAAAAAATAAAGAGACAAATTACAGACCTTAAAATAACTGCGGTATCTATCATGCATAGGAACTTTGACGTCTTGCCCCAAATAAGAGCCAATGCCTAATGAAAGCACTGAATGGCACAACAGATGAACAACTCCAGTTCACAATCATCACTGTAAGCAGGTGATACATGATCACCACCTGCTCGTTTATTGTTTAATTTGTAAAATTTAACCTTTCTTCTTCTTCTTCTTCTTCTTATATCTTGACTAAAATTTAAGGAACTACAATTTGCAGACCATCACATTTTTTGTCACAGCATTATATGTATATCAAGTTATACAAAGTAAGAATCATCACTTTAACCCTCAGTCTTAAAGAAAAAAAAAATAATAATTATAACCACAGCAATAATAATTTAGAAAAAATGTTACAGGAAAATCAATAAAGCTGAGGGTCTGTCACACTGATTGATATCAATTTAGCCTAAAATGTCTCCACTGCCTAGAATAGATGGCTTTTTTTCTCATATAATCTCTAAACTCCAATATGTACTTCTACAAACTGACTATAATTCTCCTGACTACAGTGGACTAGTACCATACTCAGTTCACGTACTCTTATAATATATAATGCATCGATATATAAGTTTTGTCAGATACTGTGTAACAAGTTTGGAATTTATGGAATATATAATCTTTTTTTCTTTTTTTTTTTTCCTTTTTTTTTTTTTGCTCCCTTACTTTTAATTCTATGTAAAGAGTGACTCTTCACACACTTCTTAAGTCACTTTGTGCTTTCCGATTGGTTAAGTACAATAATTGCGCCCCTTCCCCTTTTCCATGCTTAGATATTCCACAATACCTCTAAATTTAGGAACGTGTAAACCGAAGATCAAGAAATGAAGAGAGAGCAGTAAGTGCACAATCACATCAAGGTGACACACTGAGATTCTATCACAAAATACCAAGCTCATTTTCCATTTCTCAAAATCAGTTAATCATTACAGTCAAAGATGCACAAGATAAGGCTGTTCTTAAATGCCACTTCATTCCTAACAGTGGAGACATCAATTAGTTTTTTCCTCACATCTTTTCATTACTGTGTATGTATTAATCTTGGGCCTGTGTTGAAAAAGAAAAAAAAAAGTAATAATAACCATAATCAAAACAGGAAAAGAAACACTTTTTTAATTCTCTAGAGAATATTGCACTAACCTATTATCGCACCCTCTGGAGATGTACTAACCATACCCACAGACATATATCGTAACACTATATCACACAACCTTCGCATGCAAATACAGAACTCGCCTCTCATTCAAGCCCTTTCAGTTGCGATTATAAAAGTTTCTGTGCAGCTTGCTTCACAACACACGTACTTGTAACAGCTAAGGCCATATTCCAATGGGAAGCATTTTTACCCATCCATCCTACCAAAAAATTACAAAAAATAAGTGTTGAACAATTATACATACATATTTAAAACACCACATTATCAAATCTTTTCACATCCTATAAATACAAAGTTGGGGGGACTCCAGATCCCCCCAGCGACCACATTTCATGAAGAATACACTGTACACTAGCATGAAATGATCCGTCAACATTACCTTCCTGTTTCTTGGGACAATATTACCTTTTTTTAAATAAGATCATGATGCAGTCTTGTTTTGTTTTTTTTTTTTTTTTTTTTGTTTTTTTTTTGGTAATTATTTTTTTTATTAACTTTTTTCACACAATTGCATTTAGATCATGTCATCCTAATTTTTTTTTCTTTTACTTTTATTCTTTTATAAGGAAGAAAATCATAGACATCACTATCTTCTTAACGAGAAAAGAAAGTTGAAATAAAAGAGGCCAACAAATACTAAAGTCTACAAGGTAATCAGAATAGAATGCAATCTATACAACAAAAAAAAGAAAAAAAAAAAAAAGAAAAGAAACATAAAACACAAGATGAGAGAAAAAAAAAAATCTTCAGTATGCCCATTTCATCCTAATATCATATACATTAAATATATCCCTACCAATATTCTTCATTGTACTCTCAACACACTAATTCATAATCAATGTAAAAAATCACTTGATTAGAAGACCTTAAATTAGTAAAGTATATCTCTTTTTTTTTTTAACAGCCACCAGAAGAGTCGCTCACTGGGTATGAGATTCAACGCCTAGAGAACCTTTGGTCCTATATATCCATCTCGAGTAACATTCGGGACAACAAACGACAACTCTAAAGAATATCCAGGGAAATACGCTGCAAAGATTCGAGCTGAACGCATTGTCGTTCTTTCCACGCAGGAAATGCATAAATCTTATACTATATATAACATATGATGGGAGAGGGGGAACTTCTTTTCATTAGTATTATCACTATTCACTTAAATATGCTTAAAATATCTGCTTTAACAAACATAAAATTGGTAAAGATATTTAAACAGATCTAAAGTGGTACTTGTAACAAATCATCATATAAAGGATAACTCTCCTGAACTGGGCTTAAGTACAATAATAAAAAAAAAAGAATTGTCAGATTCTGTGTTCCTGACAGAGCAACTGGCTAAAACCACTGAACAATGAATGACTTGTAGCAATTCTTACTTCAACAACAAACTTGAAAGGTAAAAATATCTGTTCCTAGAATTATAGAAACATATAACGCCTACTTTTTTTCATCCTCTGATTTAAGTCTCAAAAAAGTATATCCATTATAAATCTTCAGACAAAGAAAAACAATAATACTTTTCCCCACAACAGTAGCATGTGTTTTCACTGCCTGCAAAACCACATGCAAGTTTCATCTTTAACAGAAACTTAAAACCACGGCTGTGCAGAAAACCAAGTGAACACAATGTCATTTTGGACAAAAACTCAGAACCTAAAACATCCACACCCTGTTAACACAAGGTAATAATAACGATCAATGGACTCCTTTGTTCCTGCTTGTATGCACAGGCTCTTCGTCTTTATACAAATCTATCTGAAAAACCTGAAGTCAAAACAACTACCTTTAGAACAGCAGTGTCAAGAATTACTGGCATCTAAACTTGACTATGCTCCTATATGCAGCTATGTGAAAGAGCTCCTGATGGTCAGTATTCTCAATAACAATAAGTATACTCCATTTAATACCTACAAGTGGTATACAGTATAGACACAGCTTGAGTTAATGTTGACAAATGCCCTGCACTAGCTTAAAGTTATTCTTCAGGTTAGTAAAGACAAAACAAAGGTAAATGTAAAATATACAAAAAGAAAAATAACAAATGATAATAACAGTAAATAAATAAAAGGAATATCTTTTTTACTTAAAATGAGTGACCATATGGAAATTCAGTGCCAACTTATTCTTTCTTGGACAATTCAAAGCTCTTAAAACTGCTGAATTACAGCTCATTATGATATGCTATTTGCAAATATGATATAATCATCAAAGGAGTTGAATCATTTCATCTTACAATGATACTCAGTGAACACTACCACCTTCTCTTATCATGCCTAGACAAAATAATGATATCCTTAAGTTGTGTTGGCCCTACTACTTTCAAATCTCCTCTTAGAAAGACTGTAAACTTGGAGACTCTAATCTAGTTCGGTTCAGACAGACTCCAACTACGGTTTCGTCTATAAAAGCACTGCGAGAACATCTCAGTAAGTACATGTTTTTGGCAGGCTCACTGGGACACTTTCACACCACGCAAGCCTGCTGCGGGCGGGAACACTTCGCCGCTCCCAAATGCAAATCACAAGAACTTCCCACATGTGTGGGGGGAACGAGACCACGTTAGTTACCATTTAAGCGTACCTTTCACTTCGGAAAAAAAAAGAAAAAAAAAGTTCCATGATACACTCTTTTTTTTATCTTTTTTTTTTGTTCCATAATTCTTAGCCTTTACAAGTGTGTTTCTTTGCACCAATCACTGGCAGCCTTTTCACAATGCTCATCACACTAAGAACAGTTTCTCAATGGTAGCATTCAAATACATTTACATATAATACTATACATATTATATGGCAAAGTTTAAGTGCTTGGGAGGTATGAAAAAGGAAAAATAAAACGGGAAGAGGGGGAAAATAAAGTAAGGAAAAAAATCCTGGGTCTTGAATGGTGGCAATGGCATTTAAAGACACATCACATCCGAAGCCATATAAAAATCTAATGTTTCATGACTGCAGATGCGGTCTTTAAACTGACTGGCCTTGGCTGGTTCAATCCCTTACACTAACTACCACCTAAGATAATGGGATTTTGTGTCAATTATTCACAATCACATACAACCTCGCAACCGTGGAAAGCAAGTGTGTGTATATAATACTTTAGTTCACTTCAAATAAATTTTACCCTGTATAGCTTGGACCATTGCGAGAGTTGACGTGCCCAGGGTTCAAATTAGTTGAAAAGCTTGTCTTTGAACACTAAGATCGTACAACTTGACTGGAAGAAAAACTGACCAAATCATATATTATGTAGTATAAAAAGCAATGGCTACAAACTTTTTCTTCCTAACCAGGGGCCAGCAGTTGGGAAAGACCACATCTGTTTTCACGAGCTTCTATCCAGAATTAAGAAACTAGAGAGCACAATATTTTGTATCACAAGAAGATATAGCTGTCACTTTCAAAGCATCCCATCAATGAATCTGAAAATGGAGAGCTTCTATCCAGAATTAAGAAACTAGAGAGCACAATATTTTGTATCACAAAGAAAGATATAGCTGTCACTTTCTAAAATATTTGCATACCATCAGAAATAAAATGGATCACCTTCCAATGAATCTGAAAAAAGGCGTATCTAACGACTGGAAGCTAAAGGACTTTACAGCATGCATGAAGCGCTACACGTGGCCAGTATACGCACTGTTTGGTATTCTAAAATAAGTTGACTACAGCTTTCAACTCTCCATACTTGTAATATGGAAACACTAATAAGCAATAATGTTCAGAAATCTGGACAGCTACTATAGACTACAGCTACCACATATGATCCATAATTGTACTACACAAATTTTAATGTCTAGCATCGTAGGAACCTTCAATCATAAAATCACATCTTCTAGATGAAGATAAAATAAGCCAACAGACTTGACTAATTAAAAATGATAAAAATAGTTTCTCCTAACTTTTAGAAGTGTGATGGAGCTTCTTATTTCGTGCTTAAAGTGAGATGTATGTAATAATAATAATATCTGGACCTCATGTGTCAATATCTGTTAGCTTGACTGTGTAGGTACTCTGGCCACCACTCCCCCGCTCGCTCAGTGGTGGTACTGTCGCAGGGAGGGATCGTAGGGCCAGAATGGCAGTGGGTAGAGGGTATGTTGGCTGGCTTGGGGGGATTGGTTCATGCCATCCAGCGCAGCGTGGTTCTGCATGTGTGGCGGCCACTGGGGGGTACTGGATGGGGTCTGAGTCGGTCGGATCACTCCCATATGACTCAAATTGTCTGCCGTCATTCGACCCAGGTTGTCTCCTAGTCGACCCATGGGGTCTGTGGCGCTGCCACGACTCATGCTGCGCAGGTTGTCTCCCAGACGACTGTAGTTATCACGCTCATCATAATGAGACATAGTGTCAGACATGCGGCTCTGATTTTCTGCCATGCGCCTCAGGTGCTCTGCCAGGTATCCGCCCGGAGTGCTGCTCATTCTCCCAAAGTTCTCTGCAGCCATCCGGCCTAAGTTATCTGTCATGTGTGGGGTGTCTGTAATGCGGCCTGGGCTGTCTGTGGCAGAGCTTCTCATGTCACTCATATGAGACTGTGGAGCAGCAGATATGCGTCCCGAGTCATCACTCATGTGTCCTTGACTGGCAGTCATCCGTGTGAGATCTTGCGGCATGTGCAGGGGATCCTCTGTCACAGCCATGGAGTGGTGCTGACTCATTCTCATCTGCTCTTCTGCCTCAAGCTGCTCCTTCATCAGCCCTGGGGTGTCCCGACGGTCTGTCATATGTCTCATGTCCATGTGGCTAGCTGTGTCTCTCATGTGTAACTGGCTCTCATCCATTGGCTCGGAGCCCTCTTGTTTCATAGATAAACTAACTGTTGAGCCCAGGGACACCCCCAACATATTTTTCACAGCAGAATTAGCAGCACCATAGGCTTTTTCACGTATATCTTCTGGTGCTAAGTGGTGAGACAAAGGAGATGAAAGGTATTCTGGATGATCTGGTATCTCATCTGGTAAACCTTCAACGTGCATGTTGTGTATTTTTTTCTTGTGCACTTTGAGGTTGTAATCATTGGCAAAGTACTGACCACACACCTCACATTCATGGTTGAATTCTGTCGGGCCAAAGTGCTTCTTAAGGTGCTGGCAGAGCCCTGCCCTCTGATTGAAAGTCTGCCCACAGTGCTCACATGAATACTCTTTATCCAGTGAATGTGTCTTGAGGTGCTGCTGCATGTTGCTCTTCTGGCTGAAGGTTTTGCCGCACTCAGGGCAGGGGAAGTTCCCACCCTGGTGGACCAGCTCGTGCTTCTCCAGGTACTTCCTGCT
>NW_020869353.1:351261-353761 GCF_003789085.1 Penaeus vannamei | reverse complement strand
TAATTTGTAATTACATGTCTAACAAAAAAAGAAACTAATTTAAATCTCTTTTTCTGTTGATGTACTGACAGTATTTTGATGCTATAAGTTACACACACATTTGAGTTTTAAATGTAGAACTAAGATAAATATCTATTACAACTTCAATACCATCACAATATTGTCTTTACACTTCTGGCAAAAATATTATCACCATTATGACTGACTAAATTATCTCTCAATAGTCTATACTAATCTGCATGCTCTTCAATACCAAAATTATAATAAGTTTTCAGACATTTTCAATAAAAAAAAAAAATATTACTCAATGAGGAAACTAATATATGGATATCAACAATATTTTATGACTTCCTCCTAAAGTTATTATTCCCATGACTATGTACAAGTATCTAATTTTACATAATGATAATTGACTTGTAATAATAGGTATGTTCATCCATTCATGACAAAAAGCCAATCTATTACCGCTCTCATTACTAAAACCATTATTTGTAATCATATTCATATCATAATCAGCGTTATTATTCTCCTTAATTCCACCAGAGCCTTTATAATCATCACTATCATCATTATTCTCATTATCATTATTATCATCACCTTATCCTATCTTTATCTTATGCATTCCTATTCCAACCTACATTATCTAATCCTAATCTATCTTAACCAAGCCTTGCACAGCATATTTCATTGTATTTCATCCTATCCTATCTTATGTTGACATTATCTAATCTAACCTACCTTACCCGAACCTAGTCTAGCATAGCTTTGCAAAAGCTAAACTACCTTATTTCTTCCTATTCCATCCTGTCGTACCTTCCCATTGCATTCTAACCTATCCTAACCTTCCTTACCCTGCTTTATCTTGGACTGCCCTACCCCACCCTACTTTGCCTTACCTTACATTACCTTACATTACCTTTACCCTCCCCACCCACCTATCTACCCCTTCCTACTCTACCTACTCCTCCCCACTTGCCCTTGCCCTGCCCTGTTGCCCTGCCTACTTGCCTTTGCCCTGCCCTCCCTACTTGCCTTGCCCTGCCCTGCCTCCCTACTTGCCTTGCCCTGGCCCTGCCTCCTACTTGCCTTGCTTGCCTTGCCTGGCCCTGCCCCTTGCCCTGCCCCTACCCTGCCTTGCCTTGCCCTGCCTGCCCTTCCTACTTGCCCTGCCCTGTCCTCCCTACTTGCCTTGCCCTGCCTCCTACTTGCCTTGTTCCTCCCTACTTGCCTTGCCGCCCTGCCCTGCCTTGCCCTGCCCTGCCTTCCTACTTGGCCTTGCCCCTGCCCTGTCCCCACTTGCCTTGCCCTGCCCTGCCCTCCCTACTTGCCTTGCCCTGCCCTGCCCTTCCTACTTGCCTTGCCCTGCCCTGCCCTTCCTACTTGCCTTGCCCTGCCTGCCTCCCTACTTTGCCTTGCCCTTGCCCTGCCCTTCCTCTTGCCTTGCCCTGCCTGCCTTACTTGCCTTGCCCTGCCCTGCCCTCCCTACTTGCCTTTGCCCTGCCTGTCCTCCCCTACTTGCCTTGCCCTGCCCTGCCTCACCTACTTGCCTTGCCCTGCCCTGCCCTCCTACTTGCCTCCCTGCCTGCCCTCCCTACTTGCCTTGCCCTGCCCTGCCCTCCCTACTTGCCTTGCCCTGCCCTCCTTACTTGCCTTGCCTTGCCCTGCCCTTGCCCTTCCTACTTTGCCCTACTTGCCTTGCCTGCCCTGCTCCCTACTTTTGCCTGCCTGCCCCTCCCTACCCTCCCTGCCCTGCCCCTGCCCTCCCTACTTGCCTTCCCTGCCCTGTCCTGCCCTACTTGCCTTGCCCTGCCTTGCCCTCCCTACTTGCCTTGCCCTGCCCTGCCCTCCCTACTTGCCTTGCCCTGCCCTGTCCTCCCTACTTGCCTTGCCCTGCCCTGCCCTTCCTACTTGCCTTGCCCTGCCCTCCTCCCTACTTGCCTTGCCCTGCCCTGCCCTCCCTACTTGCCTTGCCCTGCCTGTCTCACCTACTTGCCTTGCCCTGCGCCCTGCCTCCCTACTTGCCTTGCCGCTGCCTGCCCTCCTAACTTGCCCTGCCTGCCCTGCCTACTTTGCCCTTGCCCTGCCCTGCCTGCCCTACTTGCCTTGCCGCTGCCTTGCCTTGTACTGCCCTTGCCTTCCACTGCCCTGCCTCTACTTGCCCCCTGCCCTGTCCTCTGCCCTGCCTTGCTTGCTGCCCTGCCTCCTACTTTGCCTTTGCCGGCTGGCCCCCTGTCCTCCCTACTTGCCTTGCCTGCCCTGCCCTCCCTTGCCTACCTTGCCCTGCCTGCCTGCCCTTCCTACTGTGCCGCGTTGCCGCCTGCCCTGCTCCCTACTTGCCTTGCCCTGCCTGTCCTACCCTATTGCCTTGCCTGCCACTGCCTGGCTTGCCCCCCTCCCTACTTGCCACTGCCCTGTCCTCCTACTTGTGCCTTGCCTCCTACCGCTGCCTTGCCTTGCCCTGCCCTGCCCTCCTACTTGCCTTGCCTGCCCTGCCCTCCCT
>NW_020869353.1:348187-351161 GCF_003789085.1 Penaeus vannamei | reverse complement strand
TATAATAATATATGTAATATTATAATTTTTAATGTATATAATGGGTGGGTGCTTCAATGCGCAGGGTGGCTGTGAAGCGAGGAAGTGGTAGTCTAGTTAGTGCTAAGAGCTTCTGCATGCCTTTCTCGCTTACAGCTGCCACCGGTGGCTAGCCTCGTGCGAAAAAGGGAGCAGCTCTGCATAAGCCTCCCCCTGCCAGTGCATAGCCTCTCCATCATCGAGACCCCTGCAGTGCCTCCTCGTGGCCACCCATGGAAACTGGGTACCTTGCGGTTCCAGGCTAAACTGAGGGGGATCTCGGAGCAGCAGGAGGCCCCAGAGGTTCAGGGCCATGGCCCACCGGCGTGTGAACACGCCTTGGCCCTGTACCAACTCCTGCCCCCTGGCCCCCTGGGGTTAATGGGAGGCTCGGGGGAGGTGGGCCTTGCCAGTCCTCCTCCCCCCAGATATAAACCAATCGGCAGTGAAACTTATAAATGGAGAGGCTGGGAGGAGGGGAAAAGCCCCTCCCACCCAGCAAGTGAGGCGGACTGTGGGCCCTGCTGGGAGGGCGACTGCTGGAGCGCAGGCTGGGAATGGGGACTACCCGTCTCGCCTGCGCTCTGGTGGCCGCCAGCCCAGAGTGAAGCTTGTGGGGGAAAGCCCTCGGGTACCCCACAGGTGGATGATGGGGCACGCAGCCCGCCACCCCCTTTTATATGGGGTAGCGTCGGTGGGGGTGGCAGAGGTGGCATTCACCCGGAGCGACTGCCAGAGGCTGAACCTCAGGCGGGAAGTTAGGGTGGGGGCTTGGAACATCCGTTCTTTGCGTCAGGATGATCGGTTGCCTCTACTGTCGAGGGAACTGGGGAGGCTGAGAGTTGAGGTGGCTGCTCTCTCGGAGGTGAGGAGGCCTGGCAGCGGCATGACCTGTGTAGGTGGCTACACCTATTACTGATCGGGCCGCAGCGATGGCCACCATCTCCAGGGAGTAGCCATTGCCGTCTCCAGCAGACTCCAGCCCTCGGTAGTAGAGGTTACTCCTGTTGATGAGCGTATAATGGTATTGAGATTGAAGCTTTCTTTGGCTTCATGTCTCTTATTGCTGTGTACGCTCCTACCGATGTTTGTAAACTTGACGTGAAAGAGATGTCTACACCAAACTTACATCTGTGGCAGACAGATGTCCCCGACGAGATATTCGCATTGTTCTGGGCGACTTCAATGCAGTATCTGGCTGTGATCGAGCTGGCTATGAGATGTCTGTCGGTCCCCATGGTTCAGGAGCTGATGCCGGTAGCGAGAATAGCCTCCTTTTCCGGGACTTTGCTAGGTCCCAGAAATTGAGGATTTCTGGCTCCTGGTACCAGCGCCCAGACCCACATCGCTGGACATGGTACAGTGATGCGGGTAACGCAGCCAAGGAGATCGACCACATACTTGTTAGCACTCGTTGGAGGATCCTTCAGAATTGCAGGGTGTACAGGAGTGCTGAGTTCTGTGGTACTGACCATAGATTGGTTGTGGCTACCCTCCGGGTCCACTTCAAAACCCCAGCGGTCAAATGATCACCCTAGGGTGTTTCATTTGGACAGGCTGAGGGAGGGGGAGTGTGCCCGCGGGTTTGCTGAGGCAATCTCTGATCGTTTCGCAGTGCTTGGCAGTCTGACAGACCCTGTTCTTCTGTGGGATACCTTTAAGCGTGAAACGCTTGATGCAGCTCAAGATACGATTGGTGTACGCCCGAGAGCAGTACAGAATTCCATCTCGCGGGAGACACTGGAAGCCACAGATGCATGTCGTGCGGCTCGTCTGACAGGGGATCGGGAATTGCACCGTTCTCATGTGCGCAGAACTCGGTCCCTGTTAAGAAGGGACAAGGAACAGTTTATTAGGAGTCTTGCAGAGGA
This sequence comes from Penaeus vannamei, assembly GCF_003789085.1. NCBI lineage: Eukaryota > Metazoa > Arthropoda > Malacostraca > Decapoda > Penaeidae > Penaeus > Penaeus vannamei. The sequence continues at coordinate 349,272 of NW_020869353.1, read as the reverse complement.
GGTAGAAGGCCATTTCTTAGTAAATGACCTTCGTCCTGCATACCAAGCCCTGAGAAAGCTGAACTCCAAGCCCTCTTCACAGGTGACAGCAGTTCGCTCAGTAAGTGGTCAGATCGTTTCAGATCCTGTTGCGGTGCGGGGACGTTGGGCTGAGTATTTTGAGCAGCTGTACCAGGTTGACCCACAACAGTTAACTTGGATGCGGGTAGTGTCGAGATCCCGCTGCCGGATCCACCTATCAGTGAGGACCCTCCTCCCTAACTGAAGTTAGGGGGGCGATTTCCAAGCTGAAGAGTGGTAAAGCAGCTGGTATCTGCGGCATACCAGCTGAACTGTTAAAGGCTGGTGGTGAACCTATGGCATGGGGGTTACATGCTGTCCTAGCTGCCATCTGGCAGTCCGGTTCCGTTCCTCCTGACCTGTTGAGGGGTGTGGTCATCCCTCTCTGGAAGGGGAAGGGGGACCGTTGGGACTGCAGCAATCACCGAGGCATCACACTGCTCAGTGTACCAGGCAAGGTTCTCGCCCACATCCTTCTGAGACGTATCAGAGACCATCTACTGAGGCACCAGAGACTGGAGCAATCCGGATTCACTCCTGGTAAGTCCACAATAGACCGTATCCTCGCGCTTCGAGTCATTGTAGAGCGCCGTCGTGAGTTCGGGCGTGGGCTGCTTCCAGCCTAAATCGACCTCAAGAAGGCGTTCGATACGGTGCATCGGGAGTCACTTTGGGAGATCCTGAGGCTGAGAGGAATACCAACAAGGATTATTGGACTAATAGCAAGCCTGTATACTGGTACTGAAAGTGCTGTAAAGTGTGGTGGGGGCCTGTTGAGCTTCTTTCCTGTTAGTTCAGGAGTGAGGCAAGGCTGTGTCCTTGCACCAACTCTTTTCAACACTTGCATGGACTGGATACTGGGCAGAGCTACTGTTCAAAGTCATTGTGGGGCAGCGCTGGGCAATATCAAGGTTACAGACCTTGACTTTGCTGATGACGTTGCCATTCTATCTGAGTCTTTGGAAACCCTAGTGGCGACTCTCGATGCATTTAGCAATGAAGCAAAGCCCCTGGGTCTAGAGGTC
>NW_020869353.1:343187-345687 GCF_003789085.1 Penaeus vannamei | reverse complement strand
AGGGGAGCCTGGGATTCAATGAGAGAACCATGAGGTGTTTGGATGAGTCAGTCAAGTCTCGTCAGTGAAGCGAAGATCAAACTAGTGTTCTCTTTCCTGGGATCGCCGGTCTGTTCAGCCTCAGCCTGGGATCGGTCAAACTACACACAGTATCCCCTCTGAGAGAACCATCGTCTCAGTCCAGCATTCACAAACGTAAACAATGGCGCATTCTACCGAGGATGTATTTATGGTCTACTTTTCAGCTGCTGTGACCTTTACTCCGTGTATCGGAAGAAAAAGCCAAAGAGACTGTAGCTGAGGAAGTAGATGGACAGAAAAGATGATAATATATAAAATAATCTAAATGAACTTCACGTCGAAGACAGTTGTGGATTTTATGGATATCATCGAATGTCGACTAGAAATTTCACAGAAATACTCACTCTAGTAGCTCACCTTATTAAGAATGAAGATAAAAAATGAGGATTAAAAATTCTAGACCAGTGCTACTGCCTAGTTCCAGAATCATGATTATTGGAACACAATAGTCATGGAAAGCTTGTAGGCCTGCAATTTAAGTCTTGATCTGCCATGTTATAATAAGTTAAGGTCATTTGTCATACATATGAGGCCAAGCCCTCAAGGCTACACATAATATTCATAATATTGTCTCATCAGTTAAAACTGCTTAAAGGTTTAGTTATGGATAAAGAGGTTATCAATAATAACCTCTTAAGTCATAGGACAGTCGCGGCGACCACCAGCATGGTTATACAGAATCAACCACAACCTGATATTGGCTACAATTCACGAAGTCTGCAAGGCTAATTATGCAGTGCTGAAACATAAGCTCATATTACCAACGACATCAGTGAGGGTGAGCAGGACCAACTGGGAATCAAAGATCACAGCTCCGTTCAGCCTCCTCCGAGTGAAGAGAAAGATAGCATCGAGGAGGCCATGTAGCTCACATAGGTTGAGCTTGCCGAGTTGGGTAATATACGGCCAACCCATCCGCTACCCCCTGGCAGCTCCATAATAGGGGAGAACATGGCATACACCGTGTTCCTGTATGCCTACAGAATGCCATCGACGTAGAGGTGGTGACCAGCGGGAACAGAGACACTCTGGCGATGGCTTCCAGTGCCAGTTGCTTTTGCTGGGGATAAGGTCTACTTTGGTGCTTAGAGTGAAGGAGACCTCTGGATGGAGGTTTAGCTGATCCCACTGCAATTGTGTAGAAGTCGAGGAGTATGAGAGTGAGTTGGAAGAAATAGAAAGGAAGTTCAGTAATGTGAACAAGCACTTGCATATGAAACTTTGTGCTGGAATTGCATTTCCAAGGTGTGAAAAGTGTCAGTGGGATATCTGCACTTGCAGGATCCAATGCAAGTTCTTCAGGAAGGAAAATGCCAGTTAACTTGTTTATGACCACCTCTGCTTTAGAACTGCCAAGGCTACCCACAATACCAGAAATATAGGCAATATTAGCAGTGCTTCAAGGTCAGGTGCCCCTGGTAACATGATAACTGCTTAGCCAACTGCTACTCCTTTAAATGATACAAGGGTTTTAGAGCAGTTGACTTTAGTTATGCGAGAGCAGAACCGTAGGTCACCGGGGAAATTACTAAATATGCTCAATTCTTAAGCGCCTTTTGCTTGAGTCAGTTAAACGCAAACTTGGAAGGAAATCCTAGAAGGCATGTACAGGGTTGCCTACACATTGCATGGCAGAAATTGTTTAGTGCTGACAGAAAATATTAAGAGGTTCAAGAAGAAGCTCATGAACTAAAAGTTGGTTGGATGTAATAAGGTTGAAGAACTCAGATTTTGGTTTCTACCTGTTTTAAGTGTGCATTAGAGCAGAATGGGATTCATTTACAGAATGGAGATCCCATGAATATATTTGATAAATAATTAGTCCTGTAAATATACAAATACCTTCACTGGGGTCCCCCCTTCATTCCAAGATTTAATATCGTTCATTAAAGTTGAGGTGAAAGCTGCTGAGAAGCAGACACATTAAAGAGCATGATGAAAAGCAAGTAGCCTTCAAAATTAAGTCTCCTTACAGTAGATCCAAGAGGGACCAACAGACCAATTAGATCAGTACACTTTCTCCTCATCCTGTAGCTGAAAGTGAAGGCCCAAAAGATGATCAATTGTGAATTTATTGCAATGAAGATGGAAATATAACAGCTGCATGTTTTCGTTTGAAGATATCAAGTGAGGACCATTGAAAATTTGTAAAATCCCAAGCTTTCTTTAAGGTATCATGAAACATGAAGCCTACCCCTTTTAGGGCAGTTATAACATACCAGTGCATGATTTTGCTGACGCATGTCACTATGACTCGTGAATGTAAAAGATAGAGTTCACTGTTCCTTTGTTATGGAAAGCAAGTTACCCCTTTAAAGCACATGTTCATACCATGACTGGAGTTGACAGCTATAGCTGTGGCAGCGGGCATGGACTGCAAGTTATATATTAAACTGGACTAGCCACCAACTAATTCCAA
>NW_020869353.1:288339-298339 GCF_003789085.1 Penaeus vannamei | reverse complement strand
CTAACAGTATCCAAAAAGTGAAAGTACAGTGTATAGTACAGATAGAAATTTTGATAAACATCAGCACAATAAAAAACCCAACCCAATCTCCTCTCTCACACGTAAAACATGAGTCCTATGAAATATTTTTTTTTTCTAAATCACAATGCTGTTCAGAACAAACGATTTTTTATGTCGATCTGTCCTTATCATGGGTAGTGTCAGCCCCCTTCCTGACCTTAAAAACAAAAAACAACCATCTGTAGGATGGGTTTCATCCTGCATTATTTTTTTCCACAAGTTTCAGTCTATCTGCTGCCATTACTTCTGCACCGAATCTTTTAACCTTATTAATTTATGTAGTTCATTTTTGTTTGCACAAATTAATTTCATGTACCAAATAGTTACTGAAAAGTTTAGATTTGCCTCTAGAGTGAATTTGTAAAACAAACATCTTTTTATCTACATGGACGTTAATTTAAAATCGAGAAAATGACGTCTGGTTACATTTTACATCAGTAAATCTGTTTCATTACTTTTAAGGTTGTCATAGATTAATATCCCGAGATATTTATATTGATTTACCCGCTAAGCAGGTTCACCTTAAATACTAATAATATCTAGAACATTCCTGACCTTTGTCCTAAAATCTACTTTCACTTGTTGTTTTCTTAACGTTTAATACTTAATATTTTTTCTTTACATAGCTTAACAAATTTTTGTACCTGAGGTATGTAATTTCTGCAGACATCATTACTGATATTTTTCTGTAATCACTGTATTATCGGCATATTGACTATATACAGTCGTCAAAATCACATCTACATGCATTTGTTCACAGGCTGAATAATACTAGATGACAGAACATACCCCTGAGGCCCCTACGTTGATAGCAATTTTGTCAGACAGAACATCTGTGCAGAAGCGTACATTAGGAGGGGTGTGACACCCCAAACTTTTTCCAGTTGGTCAGAAGAAAAAGAAAAAAAATACAGCTAGAGAAAAGTCGGTCCATGTCAGTTCGCCAGTGTTTTGAACATTTGAACACGAAAATTTGGAATATTTCTGTCCTTAAGGAACGAAAGAGCTTGTACTCAAAAGAACAAACTTTATATCATAAACTTGAACATAACAACACACGGCGTCGGATCTTTAAAATTTAAAGGGCAGGATTGCGCTTACGCCCGCCAACATGGCGCATCACACGCGGATTTTTTAACCGAATTCACATTATTTTTTCGAACTTTTTCATTAAAAACTACCTATATTTATAAACTTTCCCCTTTATCAGTTTTCCGCACTATGATTGTTTCTTCAACTTTATCTTGCAGACTCTTCGTTGCCCATCGTGGTATCCACTTTTCATCGAGTTTTGTTATTTCCTTATATTTCCTTATATTCTCTCTCTGGGTGGTTGTGTTCCTGCGCGAATTATCCGCCTTTCCTTCAAATTTGTTTCCTTTAAGTATTTCCTAACGTTCAACTACTAGGCTGTCTGCATTGGCTTCAAAAGGCTCAGTTTTAACTGCTGCTACCTTTATTGCAGAGTCTGATCTTAGTCGCTGTATATCAAGCAAACAAAACTGCTGAATCCACGGCAGTATACTCTGCGCGCGAAACGCTTACCATGCAGGATTCGCGGTCACTTCTTGCATCCTCCACCCTCGATCTCGCGTTCCAATTCATAAAATTACCAGTCTCAAAGTTTCACCTGTTATTGTACTTTATAATCCAAGCTTTTCTTTCAACGTGTACTCTGTACTGCACATTTACATAACCCATGGCAAGCAGACGAAACCATCCATTGCACGTTTATCTTCGCATGTAGCAACATGTAAGAGCTGTCTTACAAGGAATATAGCCTCCTTGCTGTCCTGCACTGATGCGATGCCCTAATGTAGGCCTACACCAGGGGTCGGCAATCTTGTACAGAATTCCACTTAATATTTAATGCCATTTTTTCTACTGCCTTGTGAGTCAGGTGGTATTTCTTCAGCACCAGTAGCCTTTGGAAATTGTAATTATAATTATACAGTGTGCAGTGGCCATTGCAATTATAGAAAATTGTATTTTCCTGTTGGTGCATGACTTTCTGTAGCATTTACTATTCTCTGTAACTATATATATATATATATATATATATATATAATATATATATAATTATTATATATATATATATATATATGTGTGTGTGTGTGTGTGTGTGTGTGTGTGTGTGTGTGTGTGTGCGCGCCGCGCGTGTGTGTGTGTGTGTGTATTACTTTTTTCAACTTTAAAAATTTATATTCCCCATATTAATGCCATTCTTGCCCTTGCTTCCCTTTGGCCAGTTGGTATTCCGGTGCTGTGAACGTCTGGACAAGCTTCACACAAATCTCAGTGAGTGATACGTTGTAAGCTTGTTGCAATGGGGTTGAGGATCAGCATGTGTGAAAAACATCTGCTCACACGGATATGCAGATCCAAATGCTGATAGCCGTGCAAAGCCACATTCTTCCTTTTTTCCCTTTCTCCTACTAATTTGTCGTTTAACTTTATCTATTTATGTATTACTATTATTATTATTATTATTATCTATTTTTTATTTTTTATTGTCATTTATTTTTTTATTTTTTTTTCATCAATTTATTTTTATTTTATTTATTCAATCATGGACCAGTTGGTGGAGGGAGGGCCTGAAAGATACCAGGCAAATTAGGGGGTAAGATATGACAGAATCAATCACTATATTGTCTAATGCAGGGGGCTGAGCCACAGGTAGCCCCATGGGTGTTGCAGGAGAAATAGAGCAATTAGATAGGGGTACTAGGGGTGAAACCCCTGCATTAGGAAGGTTCTTGACTCATATGGTGATGTTTTTGAATTCCCAGAAGTGACCAAAGAAATAGATACTTGGTCTCAGCTTTGACTTAGACCATTTGTGATGGAAAACACCAACAGATTTATGTATAACATACTATGAATGATTAAGACCAGAATAATGATTGCAAGGTTGGATGGCTGTGTGAAACAAAAAAATTACCTATTTGTAAGATTTTTGCTAAGTAAAACCCCCATACCCTTAAACCCCCAAAGCCCCACATTCTTGGACCTAATACCAGGGGAGAGTATGAATGGTACTAGGGATATTGAGAATAGTATGAATAATATAAAATATTTTTATTTTTTTTTCATCTATTTATTTTCATTTTTATTTTTATTTATTTTTTTTTGGCTAATTCGAATCACGTGATGTGACATAGGCAAACACTGTGCGTGTCAGAGGTTGCCGACCCTTGCCCTGCACAGTCTATAGTCGGTTTGTGTGTGTGTGTGTGTGTGTGTGTGTGTGTGTGTGTGTGTGTGTGTGTGTGTGTGTGTGTGTGTGTGTGTGTGTGTGTGTGTGTGTGTGCATAGCGATATTCACGGTCATTGTGCATGCACGAGTTGCAATGTGACGAGTAAAGGAATGCAGGTACAACTTTGCTCAAGCTGGAAGATAAACCTTGACAAAGATGGCAAGCTTATCCTACTGATTTAAATACAAATATTATAAGGAATGTAGACAGAAAGAGTTTACAAAGACAGATTCTACATTTGCATGTTAACAACATCAAAAACAATGATTCTTAGCCGTAGAAATCATAGACGGTAAAATGTTGTCCTAGTTTTTTATATTTTCATGTATATCTAATTTACCAACAGCCAAATTTCTGTGAAACACGTTGAAAGGTTACAGCAATCAGGCATAACCCTGATAATCACGCCATAGTTGGTCCTCCACCTGCCAGACGTACAAGGAAGGTAATGTGTAAATTATTTCAATATTATTATGTATTTGTAAAATAATTCTTATCGAAATATGATTCATTTAAGATCATGTGTATGCTTGGATGTATATGAATATGATCTCTTAAACTTGATTAATCTTGAGTTAATTACTACCAAGTACACCGGATACAGGAGTCGGACGATTCCACAGCCCAGTAAACACTGTCAGAATAACTTGAACATTCCAACTAACAGAATCAACCAATGTTTATCGAGCTCAAAGTAAAGTCTTTTCAAAAATATTTAAAAGGAAGAAAATCCAAAACATTGTTTTTGTCTTTTTCCAGTATGATAACTTCCATCTGCCTGTGGCAGCTGAAAGCGGTGTTGCAAAGCCAGCTTCTCTAGGCCATGTGAAGTTTTATACTTATTTTTCAGTTATTTGATATTGAATTTTTGTGATCTCTTAGGCCTACACCCACAGGCATCTTTAGGTAAGCCTCGAGGTCTCCACTGACTCGAATAGTGTACTGAAGAAAGTTTTTATTTCCTTCCCGTGTTTGTTTTCTTTTAGGCGGTCGTTCTTGTAGATCGGCGTGAACCCACACGGCTTCCTTCCACCTGCTAGCAGCTTGCTATTTTCACAGTTATTTGGCAATTGCCAGCGTTGTGCGAGGAATAAGGCCACGGACTTGCCAGATTGGAAAAAGGAGTTGTAGTTTGAGTCATTCCTTAGAACAGTATCTCAAACTTCCTCAGGGATCTTTCTGTTGGAGGAAATCGAATAAAAAAGTAATTATTTTGAATAGCTTAACAATGTAAATGTAAAGAATGAGAAAATTGGGAATTTTAGAAAATTTATACTCAAATAAAGTATATTGAATGAATACCTTGATGTAAACTGAGACCCATTTCTGTTGTATTTCCTTTGCAAGTTGATAATAAGAAATTTCATTATAGTTTCAGGTAATTGTTACCAAGAGCAACGCACCCTCCAGAGATTTAGTCCCAAAATCAGGGTATTATGCGAACCTGAAACCCGAACCTAACCTTTCCTAGCTTCTATTTATTACTTACAGTCTCGCAGTGTCCATATCCCCTATATCTGTACATTGCTCTCAGTAACTTATATCTCAATCTTAATCTCAATAATAATGTGCAGGGTGCTAATGAATGCATAACACACATAACACCTACTTAGTTTCAGTTTCCCACAGCTGTAAAGTGCAAGGTAAACTTTCCCTGTAACAGAGTACACATCTGTCTCCTGTGCTTGACCAGCGCTGAGAGACTGAGATTTGGTGGAAATCCTGGTCACACAGGGTCATGTGGCCAAGGACGATGGCGAGGTTACAGTACATACAATACATACAATATACGCAGAAATAAAGGGTAAACATAATACAGATTATACTGTACAGGCTATGCACAATGAATCCTCACATATCTGTAGATACAATAACAGGAATACAACATTTTTCATCTGTGGCATTTCTATTGGGTAGCAGAGGGTGAGAGGCATCCACAATACCACTATCATCATGATCAAGGGTGCAAAGGTGTTCTGAATACTATTAATTTTTTAGTTTCACACAGTCAACCAATCTAGCCATTATTATTCCTTCCTGTTATCAATGCTGTAATATGCCTGAATGTCTTGTTAGTATCCATTGCAAATGATATAAATAAAAGGGTAATGGTTTACAACGATTTTGGTATCAATAGAATCCTCCATTCTCTATTTTTCTAATTATAGAAATTTATGCTGACACCCCCCCGCTCCCTATTAGCGTCAATCATGGACCAGTTGGTGGAGGGAGGGCCTGAAAGATACCAGGCAAATTAGGGGGTAAGATATGACAGAATCAATCACTATATTGTCTAATGCAGGGGGCTGAGCCACAGGTAGCCCCATGGGTGTTGCAGAAATAGAGCAATTAGATAGGGGTACTAGGGGTGAAACCCCTGCATTAGGAAGGTTCTTGACTCATATGGTGATGTTTTTGAATTCCCAGAAGTGACCGAAGAAATAGATACTTGGTCTCAGCTTTGACTTAGACCATTTGTGATGGAAAACACCAACAGATTTATGTATAATACACTATGAATGATTAAGACCAGAATAATGATTGCAAGGTTGGATGGCTGTGTGAAACAAAAAAATTACCTATTTGTAAGATTTTGCTAAGTAAAACCTCCATACCCTTAAACCCCCAAAGCCCCACATTCTTGGACCTAATACCAGGGGAGAGTATGAATGGTACTAGGGATATTGTGAAGAGTATGAATAATATATGCAGAACACATCACTATGATAAAAATAATGGAAGCCATGGAAGATAAAGAATCCTTCACACATTCATGGCAGGATAGAGTGTATGACTGACATGTGGGATGAACAAGGCAAGATACAGCCTAGGATTAATAATTTACTAACCTAATTAATGGATGATGTGAAATACCCCATATTCTAGTCAGTATATGATGCTGACTATATCACTGGTTGATGTGCTGCTGCTCATGGTACATAGCCATGTGATTAACTATTGCTTTGTACATACATAGGTTATTCTTTGTAGTCTTGGGTAGGGGTTAGATGTGGCAGGCAGGGTTGCACCACCTGCAACAGATATATCAGTGTTTGTTACATGCTCATAGTACAATTACAGTGCCTGGGAGTACCTGATGCTGTCTGTCCTCTTAGTTTCTCCTGATGTACATGTGTTTAATGCTTTGTCGTACAGGGTCGGGGTGGCAGCCCCATTGGTGGGATGTCGAAGGCACACCTCCAAGTATTTGACTATAAACAGACCAATTCTATGGATATTTTCCACATTTCACTCTCCATTATCCCTGGTACATTTCATGCTTCCCCCTATTCTAGGGGCCAAGATTGTGGGCACTGGGATATTTCTGTATCTTAATTTCTATGCATATGTGTAGTATAGAGTAAGAAGATTCCATTGATACCACTGTCTGTCATGTGAAAGTCCCCTGAATGGTTACTGAAAATGGATATAAATAAGTTTTTAATTGAATTAGGTAAATATTTAGAAGATCACTTCAAGGCCACTCTTAAATGAGTTTTTTTGTGATTGTATTGACTATTTTTTTGTGAATCCATAGAAAACATAATGGATAATTTTCTAAAGTAAAATCCCTCAAATTTAGTATCATTATATCTTTTTGATAGTGAACATGTGATGTGGCTTAGTCAATGTTTAATTCATTAGACAATAGAAATGAGACAAAACCTGAGGTATTGATTATGTGATATTTATGTAATTTTATCATTGTTAGGGACTGTGCTCTCACAATGCATTTTTAGGGGGAACTGTTTACACTCCCAGTTAATCTGGATTCACTAAGCTAGGGTAAATTGAAGATGATATTCTTGTAGAGGGCTAAAAGTTGTAGTCTTTGGGCAGTTGGGCACACCCAGTCATGGGAAATTAGATTGATGAATAAATTTTATGACATGGAGTTGGGTACTTAAGGTTTTATGCTTAAAGAAGTTGTGGAATCCACTTCCTCTGCCAAGGAATAATTCCCCCAAAAATCAGCTGATATACCAAAATAAGGCAAGATGATAAGAACATTGTATTTTTTAAACTGACAGTCCTAAAATTACATCACATTAAGACTTCCTGTAATCATAAAGAATATAGCATAAGAAAATTGTGTTAAGAACTGATTTATGTTACGCTTTTTCTTTAAGTATATGATCGTTAGTCTCTGGTGAGTGTGTCTGTACTGTAAAGAATTACCCCAGTCCCTCCACCCTTCACCTAGAATAGAAAGTCTTATCCAGGCAAGTTAAAACCTGAACAGGTCTGCATGATGTACCTTGTAAGTTTACACCATACATGTTTATGAAAGGTAGATCTAGGATTGGTTCTGTACTTGAAAATAAAATCATGATAAATAAGGTGAATAGATGTCAGAAGATGAATAAAGTGAATGAACATCAGACATGTGGTATAATTACAGTTTCAGACATACATGTTATATAAAGTAAATTGAATATGTGCACTTAATTGATTGATGAATTCTAAGACATTTTTGTTTGTAACATACCCATATTGTTTGTAGGCCACAGTATGGTAAATGGTAAAAGTTTGTTAAACTTTGGCAGAATGATGAATAAGTTAATGTCATAGTGATCAATTGACTTCATCTGTTATGTCTTGTATCTTTTCACATTTATATATATATATATATATAATATATATATATATATATATATATATATATATATTACTGTGTTCCCAGTCTTTTGCTTCTTTAACCTAAGAAACCTTTTTCCTTCAGATCACCATCTGTATAATAACTATTGCTTACCTGTGTGTTAGCTCCTTACCCTTCACTCTTTTTTAACATATATGTAATCAACATCCATAACTCTCATACATCTCTTCACTTACAATCTTGGTACCATGCCACAGAAATCTATAGAAACTACTTAAAGGACTTCCTGTCTTTCATGTCCTCAACATTCATGACTTTACCAATTATAAACCCAAACTTTGGTCAAGTATAGTTCCCTTTTCCACTGTTATATAGATTAGCCTACTGATTTACCCTTCTGTTGTTCCTACAATCCATAATAACTTCCTTCTCCCTGTAGATTGTTACAGTGGTACTGCATCTTCACCCCTTTGTTATATATTTTTATGTTCAGCAAAGCTCATATAACATTAATACTCTTTATTTTGGGACCAAGCTCCTCTGGGTATATTAGTTTTTCCATTCTTCATTCTTTTCATTGTACTTTTCTATCCCTTTCTACTGAATGCAATTTTAGTATCAGCCAATTTCTGCATTGTCCATCACCATTGCCTTTAGTACATCACACCTTGAATACCATTCAGCCATTGTCACAAGGATGTCAAGATTCCCAGAAGGGGGTAATAGAGTGAAAAACTTTTAAAAACTAGTCTAGTTTATATATAACTTCCTTAGTAGGAAGCTGAGAAACACAGGATAAGAGGCTTTCTACAATTAAGATTTCTTAAGGCTTTTAGCTGACTAGCTATATAAGCCTCTTCTTCCAATACACTGTGACACCTGCATTATACTTTCCCATGGTCATCCATGTCAGCAGGGTACCATCTAATCTCAGGCTATACAGTAAAATATCTCAGAGCAGCATGAGGCCCAAAAGATATGGTGCTTGGACCCTCTGTGTTGCACCTGATCTTTGTAGGGTCAAAATGACTGGGAAGGTAGTCCTTGCCATTCTGCTTCCCCTAGAAACCTCTGTGCATGCGTGCGTGTGTGTGTGTGTGTGAGAAAGAGACACTAAACCTAGGAACTTCATCTCAGTCAGAACAGGTATCGACTATGAAAACAAAGTTGATAGCATAGATATCTGAAAATTTAACATCATTTTTACCTATTAATAGCATTAAGAAGAAGAAAACAAAAACAGGAACCATCAGTCTTAGGTAGAACAAAAAAATATAAAGTAGAATTACAGATAATCTTCTGTTGATAGGTAGGGTGGAAGAATAAAATCTAATTTTGATATTCTTGATTTCAGGTTATGTTTGCTGAGGCGTGGAAGAGCACAGACCAGCAGCCCTAGTGCAGAATGAGTTCCCAAGAGCTGCATGGCAAAGGTACACCTCAGTGAGCTGGCCTAGGCTACTCCACCTCTTTTGCAGCTTCAGTGCCCTCCGTTACATCTGACTGTCAGCCCAGTTAAATCTCGCCCTACCCCACAAAGTTGTTCAAAGTTGTTTCCTGATGCTGCTTTGCGTAAGTGCCCCGTTGCAGGCGTGTTTTCGTCGTGCATGAGTGGGAAGCAGCTTCGGATAATGTTGGCACGCAGTAATTAACCGCATTTCGCTCTCTTATTAATCTTTGTTGCCTTTTATGTTCCCCCTGGAGGTTTTGGCCTTGTTGATTTGAAGATATGAGGAGGTATATTTGTACATTATTTATTTACATTATTCCATTTCACTTATGTTAGTTGCTGTATTAATATTTCTTTCTTTGATTTTTTTGTATAATTAAAATTATCACTTTGTTGCCATTAATTTACGTTTTTAAAAAATCTATTAGGGAAGCCCTCAGGGAATGAGCCCCTTGCAGACGGGTCCTAAAATATTACATGTGTTGGCAAGGACAGGCCCCATAATACTATGGTTTGAGTCTAGATGGGAAATAAATTGCTAGAAGATACTATCTAGCTTTGGCATAGTCATACAGTCTAAGAGGGCAAAATCATTTTCTTACTGTTTGCCCTCCATGTTCTCTTTGAGTCACC
>NW_020869353.1:275750-283239 GCF_003789085.1 Penaeus vannamei | reverse complement strand
TCTCTCTCTCCCCCCTTTTTTTCCTTTTTCTCTCCTCTCTCTCTCTCTTCTCTCTCTCTTCCTTCTTCTCTCATCTACAACAGTTCGACTACTGTGTCTTTATCGTCTCGTATCTGCTCTCTGTCTTTCTCTCTTCGTTCTCTCATTGTCTCCTCTCTCATCTCTCTCTCCTTTTCGGTTCTCCTCTTTCTCTCTCTCTTTCTTTCTCTCTCTCTTTCTTGTTTCTCGTCTCTCTCTTCTCTCTCTCTCTCTCTCTCTCTCTCTCCTCCTCTCTCTCTCTCTCTCTCCTCTCTCTCTCTCTCTCCTCTCTACTTCTTCTTTCTTTCTCTTTTTTCTTTCTCTCTTTCTCTTCTTTCTCTCTTCTTTCTCTCTCTCTCTCTCTCTCTCTCTCTCTCTTCTCTCTTCCTCTCTCTCCTCTTCTCCTCTCTCTCTCTCTCTCTCTCTCTTCTCTCTTCCCTTTCTCCTATCTCTCTCTGTCTTTCTCTCTCGTTCTCTCTTTTCTCTCTCTCTCTCTCTCCTTTCTCTCCTCTCTTTTCTCTCCCCTTTCTCTCTCTCTTTCTCTCTCTCTCTCCTCTCTCTTCTCTCTCTCTCTCTCTCTCTCTCTCTCTCTCTCTCTCTTGCTCTCTCCTCTCTCTTTCTTTCTTTCCTTTCTTTTCTTTCTTTCTTTCTCTCTCTCTCTTCTCTCTCTCTCTCTCTCTCTCTCTCTCTCTCTCTCTTCTCTCTCTCTCTCTCTCTATCTATCTCTCTATCTCTCTATCTCTCTAATCTCTTCTTTCTATCTATCTCTATCTTGTCTCTCTCTATCTCTGTCTCCCTCTTTCTTTCTTTCTTTCTTTCTTTCTTTCTTTCTTTCTTTCTTTCTTTCTTTCTTTCTTTCTTTCTTTCTTTCTTTCTTCTCTTCTCTCTTCTCTCTCTCTCTCTCTCTCTCTCTCTCTCTCTCTCTCTCTCTCTCTCTCTCTCTCTCTCTCTCTCTCTCTCTCTCTCTCTCTCTCTCTCTTCTCTCTTCATGTTGAAAGCTTATCTCACGACAGGTCAGTAATACATGCCAATGTTTTTTGTAGGATATACGTTTGTTTCCTTCATTGTTGTTGCTAATCTAAATATATGGTTACTTCCATTTATCTTCATATGGATTTGCATTTTGTTAAAAAGATACCACGTAAACAAATTAACCAATTGCTCAATTTCTCTATATAAAGCCAAGGTTCGTACGAGATTTAGGTCATATGACATGAAAAAATCGAATACGCAAAAATATTCATAGTTGTCTTTCCTGGCCACGTATTCTCCTGCCGACCTTGGAGTGGTTCTGCTTTCTGAAACCTAGCTGTCGTATTCCTTGCATGGCGTGTCTGAATCCTGCTTTTGTCGCTGTGCCTGTTTGTCTTGCATGTTGCAGTCTCTTCTGCAATCTGTTCTTGGGATCGTGTGCAGATGAGGTCGGCCGGATAATCTGTCGTTCCGGTTGAAACTGCATTAGCTGTGGGAAGAAAACGCGTGTTTAGTCCGATCTGTAGCGTAACAATTATGTGGGTGTGGAAGGGACTGGGTGTGGGAGGGACTGTGGGTGAGTGGGCATGTTTGAGAACTGCCTTAGGCGTCCCCATACATACCGTAAGCCCTCACTCGCATGCGCGCACGCCACTAGGACGCGCGTAGTCACCCTGCTGTTAGTGTGGAAGGGCGCTGGCAGGCAGGGTGCTGGCCAGTGAATGAACGCGCGATCAATAACAACGTTTGTAAGCGCTCACGTCTCCTCATCTAACAGTGCTTAGATGTAGCGTTACGTAACGTTTCGGGTTCGACCTTGGCTATCCGTGTGACGTTTCGGTTTGTTGCAGAGGCAGTCAGTGTTACCACAACAGTGAAGACCTTTGGACGTTGCTCGATTCGATGGTGGCGTACGAGAGCAAACATGTGATCTGTGAAGTTGCAAAGACAAAAGGAGAATTCTTAAAAGGTGATATGTGTTATCATAAAGTTATTGAACGAAGACGTTTGACACGGTGATCTGCAACATATGGGTATACCAGCCTCGCATAGCATATTGAAAAGCATAGTGCCATAAAAGTAACAAGTAGTAAGTACAAGTGTTTTGAACACAACTAAGTATGCGTTTTCCTAACAAAATACCTTACACTATATGGTTGAAGATACACTACTAAAGACACCAAAGGCGTTAACGAAATCGGCGTCAACACAAGCGGAGAGAGAGAGAGAGAGAGAGAGAGAGAGAAGACAGACAGACAGGACAGACAGACAGACAGAGAGAGGGTGGGGGTGGGAGGGAGGGGGGGAGGGATTCAGAGAGAACGAGAGACGGAGAGAGATAGAAAGAGAAAGAAGAGAGAGAGAGAGAGGGGGGGAGGGATTCAGAGAGAACGAGAGACGGAGAGAGATAGAAAGACAGAGACAAAAAAAGACAGAAAGAGAGAGAGAGTCAGAGAGAACGTGACCTTGACGATTGTATAGGGAGAGGGGAAGGGACCATCCGGGGGTGGCTAGAGGAGAGGAAGTTCACCCCGGAGCGTCAGGAGAGGAAGAGAGAAGGATAGTTAAGGATGGTTAAGGAGAGCGAAGGGCTGAGTGGTGGCATGTAGGGCTCTTCTTCCTTGGTAATTTGAATAACTTTGACTCTTACGGAAGAGGTGGGAGTTTGGGAGATAAACGGTGTGTGTGTGTGTGTGTGTGTGTGTGTGTGTGTGTGTGTGTGGTGTGTGTGTGTGTGTGTGGTGAGAGTGAGAGAGAGAGTGTGTGTGTGTGTGTGTGTGTGTGTGTGTGTGTGTGTAAGTTTTACCAAGGGAACTGTAGCGCACGTGTCGAAAGGGAAGAATTAGGAATGCATAATGTAAATAATAGGGGACAGAGGAGATATTATCGTAGTGATAAATAGAGGAGGGGGGCAGATAAGGGAGAGGAGAGACGGATGAAAGTGAAGGCATAAAGTAGATACAGATAAGCAGGACCAAGGAATGATGATGGATGAAAAATAATATGAATTGAAAAATGAGATTAAGAAGAACCGAATGGAAGAGACTGAATAAAGATGAAAATGAGAGGAAGAGATTGGAGGGAGAAAGATGAAAAAGGAAGAGATTGGAGAGAGAAAGATGAAAAAGGAAGAGATTGGAGAGAGAAAAATGAAAAAGGAAGAAATTGGATAGAGAAAGATGAAAAAGAGAAGAAGAAAATTGATAGAAGATAAAATAGAGAATAAGAGAGTGGACAGAAAAATATGAAAAAGAGAGAAAAAGAATGGATAGAGGAAGAGAATGGAAATGAGATAAAAAAGAGAATGGATAAGAAAAGAATGAAAACGAGAGGAGAAGTGGATAGAGAAAGATGAAAAAGGAGAGGAGAGAGTGCATAGAGAAAAATGAAAAAGAAAAGAAGAGAATGGAAGAGAGAAGGAGGGAATGGACAGAGAGAGATGAAAAATCGAGGAAAAAGTTTAAAGACAGACGAACGGGTTCTTCCTAGCTAACCAGACGAGTTTTGGGCGCTGTGTATATCCAGTTGTCTGGTGTTGGAAGTCAGCAACAAGCAGGTCATTGAGAATCTGTTTTTCACTGAAAGACAATATCAGTGAACTTTGTCGGGCATGCTGAGAGGGGGGGGAGGGAGGGAGGGAGAGGAGAGAGAGGAGGAGAGAGAGAGAGAGAGAGAGAGAGAGAGAGAGAGAGAGACTGAGAGACAGAGAGAGAGAGAGAGAGAGAGGGGGGGGAGGAAATGCCCCTTGGTTTGTTCGTGTCTTTGTGACGCACAGGGCATGCTTGCGCGTGGATATGTTTCCGTGTGTACTTGAGTGTGTTGTTTATCTGACTGCATGGGCGTATGGCTATACTCGTGTGTGTACTTGCTGTTTGTTTGTGCGTGGACGTATAGCAGTGTTGCGTGTGTATGTTTGTGTGTTTGTTTTAATTGCGTGGATGTATGGCTAAGTGTGCGTGTGTATGTTAGCTTGTTTGTTTGTCTTATTGCGTGGATGTATGGCTAAGTGTGCGTGTGTATTATAGCTTGCTTGCCTGAGAACGTGTTGTGAATGAGTTAAATGTAGTAGCTGTGTGTTGCCACCTGTCCGTCTGTATGGACGTTCTGTAATGGAGTTATGTGTGGTCTGTTGGATGTGTGGGGTGGTGTCCAGTAGGACCTGTCTGTGGATGTGGGTGTGGTGTGTGTCTGTATTGTGGGTGTGTAGTGTGTGTCTGTATGGATGTGTGGTGTGTGTCGTGAGTGTGTCTGTATGGATGTGGGTGTGTGTAGTGTGTGTCCTCTGTTGTGTGTCTGTGGATGTGGGTGTGGATGTGTGTCTGTATGGTGTTAGTGGTGTGTGTCTGTATGGATGTGGGTGTGTTAGTGTGTGTCTGTAGGATGTGGGTGTGTTAGTGTGTGTCGTCTGTATGGATGTGGGTGTGTTAGTGTGTGTCTGTCGTCTGTATGGATGTGGGTGTGTTAGTGTGTGTCTGTATGGATGTGGGTGTGTTAGTGTGTGTCTGTATGGATGTGGGTGTGTTAGTGTGTGTCTGTATGGATGTGGGTGTGTTAGTGTGTGTCTGTATGGATGTGGTGTCAGTGTTAGTGTGTGTCTGTATGGATGTGGGTGTGTTAGTGTGTGTCTGTATGATGGTGTGTGTTGGAGTGTGTTGTGTGTGTCTGTATGGATGTGGTGTGTTAGTGGTGTCTGTATGGATGTGTTAGTGTGTCTGTATGGATGTGGGTGTGGTTGTGTCTGTATGGATGTGGTGTGTTAGTGTGTGTCTGTATGGATGTGGTGTGTTAGTGGTGTCTGTATGGATGTGGGTGTGTTAGTGTGTGTCTGTATGGATGTGGGTGTGTTAGTGTGTGTGTCTGTGTCTGGATGTGGGTGTTTAGTGTGTGTCTGTATGGATGTGGGTGTGTTAGTGTGTGTCTGTATGGATGTGGGTGTGTTAGTGTGTGTCTGTATGGATGTGGGTGTGTTAGTGTGTGTCTGTATGGATGTGGGTGTGTTAGTGTGTGTCTGTGGATGTGTTAGTGTGTGTATGGATGTGGGTGTGTTAGTGTGTGTGTCTGTGTGTTGTGTGTGTATGGATGTGGGTGTGTCTGTGTGGGTTTGTTAGTGTGAGGGTGTGGGCGTGGATGTGGGTGTGTTGGAGTGTCTGTGTGGGTATGGGTGTTGATGTGGGGTGTCTGTGTGAATTTGTTGGTGTGTGTGTGGATGTTGTGTGTGTTAGTGTGTGTCTGTGTGGGTATGGATGTGGGTGTGTCTGTGTGGGGGTTTTAGTGTGTGGAAGTGGGCGTGTTAGTGTGTGGATGTGGGTGTGTTAGTGTGAGGGTGTGAGTGTCGATGTGGGTGTGTTGGAGTGTGTCTGTGCGGGTTTGGGTGTGTTTTGTGTGAATTGTTAGTGTGGGTGTGGATGTTGGTGTGTTAGTGTATGTATGTGTGTGTTTGTGTATGTCTGTGTGGGTATGGGTAGGTGTGTGTGGTGGTATGTGGTGTGTGGATGTGTTAGTGTGAGGGTGTGTTAGTGTGTGGATGTAGGTGTGTTAGTGTGTACCTGTGTGTTTGTATAAGAGTGTGGGTGTGGATGTGGATGTGTTAGTGTGTCTGTGTGGGTAATTGGCATGGATGTTGGTATGTTGGTGTGTTTCTGTGTGGGTGTTAGTGTGTTTGTGTGGGTGTGTTTAGGTGAGTGTGGGTGTCGGTGTGGATGTGGTGTGTTGAGTGGGTGTGTGTGTGCTAGTGTGTGGATGTGGGTTTGTTAATGCTACGATCGAGTGTGACGTCATCGGGTTTCAACGTGACGCGAGGAGCCGCTTATTCTCGAGACAGTATGATCGACGTGCTTTTGGCGGTTCGGTGCGTTGCTTCGAGTCGTTTCTTGAGTGTGAGAAAGACGAGTATGAGACTAGACTTCGGTAAATGGCAGAGAGGAGAGAAGTATGCGATCACAATGCAGCGCTTAAGCAAGAAGAATGTAAGGGGTGGGGTCAAGACAGCAAGAGGACACGCGAGATAAAAATTAGGTCACGTTTCTGCCCTTTGTATGTAAACTAACAGGGCTTTGTTCGCGGCCGTCATCAAGCCATCAGGCCCTATAATAACCCAAGAGAGGAGGGACGCATGGCGCGACCCCGACGCTCGTGCACGGCCACGCGAGGGCCCATCAGCGTCGAGAGCAAGAGGCGTCAGACCCCATCATTTCGGTCGTCGCGGAGGGTGGAGAGTGTTGTTATAGTGGTAGCGATGGCAAGATGCGGGCGTGGGGTTGGCACTGGCACCGCTACATTTGGCCCCGTGCGTCTATAGCGTCCAGAGTGCCAGTGGCGGAGTGACTTCCTCGACTCCCACACGCTGACGGAGCTCCTCTGCGGGGGGAGTGGTCGAGGTGCTTCCTCGCGTTCCATTCGTATCGTCCAGATACCGAATGGTTTTAGTGCATTTTCAAAAAAAAAAATTGACGCGTGTGAATGGTAGACGATTGTGGGAGATAGTGTGGGTGCTATATATAGAAATATTTGGTGTGTAAAAGTCCCACGGGGGATTCACTCACGACACTAAATGCGGTGGTTGGAGTGGAAGGCGATGCTGACGGCGCCTCTCGCGATGAGCGGGTGTTGACGTCTGAGCGAGAGGGCGACGTGCACCTGTTTCCTCTCGAATTTTCCGCCAGATGAAGGTCTTCCTAGGATAGCCATATCGGATCGTACCAATGGTGATGCACGCTATCGCAATAGAGAAAAATACCCAACTATAGAAAAGGATTTGAAATATTTCCATCGCACGTGGCAGGTGCTATCGCGGCGAGGGAGTGTGTCACGGACTCGTAGTAGCAGAGGAGCCTTGAACGAGGAAATGGGGGAAATCCCACGCGCCGTGTTCTAAGCGCTTGGTGTTACGAACGCTGGCTGTGGGAGCAGGTTATTTCGAGTCAAAACAATCAGATCATTTATAGCGTAGCCTCTTCCGGTGACGTGACCTTGGACAAATCTGACAAATTGGTACTATGGTTTTTATTAAAACCTAGTTTTTATTCTTTCATGTGAATTAAACTACACGCACCCGACGTACCAGAAGGAAACGATGAAATATGAAAAACGGATTTTGAAATAATACATTTTGATACGTGATTTTGTCACTTTATGTCGATCCTTTGGCGCTGGCGACTAATTAGAAAGCCGGTATTTTAAGAGTCGTGTTTTGGACTTTTCTGAAGGCCTATGAGTGTTGCAAAGAGTAAAATACCTGTGAATTACAGTGCTACTTTAATCAGATCTTCATGCCGTGGCAAACACCTGTTGATTACCGCGTGAGTCACCTGGTTAGCCTTGACTCTGTATTTATTCCTGGTCAGCGGGATTGCTATTCATACCGCCCAAAGCCAGCTTCATGCGGGGAACTGATCCAATAGGAACACGGCAAACTCCCTGAATGCTTGGAAATGAACGCACTCACACGACGGTGCAACACTTCCGAATCTGACAGGGCAAATATAGGCTTGCAAAATAT
>NW_020869353.1:248250-258250 GCF_003789085.1 Penaeus vannamei | reverse complement strand
CAAGAAAGTGGATCGTCTTTTGTTTTTCTTTGGCGTTTGTTGCGATGCGTCGATTTTGTCTTTGGTTGATTATCATAATTCATTCCGTCAGCCAGTCCTTTTTTATCTAGTTATTTATTTGTTTAAGATTATTTTTGTGTTGTGTGTGTTTGTGAACGTTGTGGTGTCGGATGGTGTTGCAGCTGATGCAGATCAAAATGACCTTCCTTGGGTATTGTAGTTGTAAGCGCTTCACTACCCAAACTCTTCATTCACTTGTATTTTTTTTTTTTTATCTTTTTTTCATGCTGTCTCTTTCCTTGTTTTTTTTTTAGGCTGTTATTACTACGTACGTGTTTCATTTCTGGAATCTCTCTCTTCGCTCTCTCTTCTCTCTTCTCTCTCTCTCTCTCTCTCTCTCTCTCTCTCTCTCTCTCTCTCTCTCTCTCTCTCTCTCTCTCTCTCTCTCTCTCGCCCTTCTTCCCTCGCTCCATATATAGGCGGAAAGAATCCCTAATAACTGAACAATAGTAAACACATTTACCTTCCGGACAAGACCCCTGAAGCCCACCCGTCCAATCAATCCTTCATCTTCATCTTTTACCCTTCCCTCTTTCTTCTATTTTCTTTTACACCTTTCATATTATCCCTCTTTCCCCACTTTTCGTTTCCTCTTGCCTTTCCTCTCAATCCTCTTTCCACGTTTTAGCCATCCATTTATCTCTTCTTTCCCCCCTTCTTTACGCACTCCCCTCTTTCCCTCTTCCGTTTTTTTTTGTTTTTTTTTTTGCTCTTATCCCTCTTTCTCCTCTTACTGATCATCTTATTCCTCTTTCTCCTCTCACTGATCACCTTATTCCTCTTTCCTCTCTCACCCATCATCTTATTCCTCTTTCCCCTCTTACCCATCATCTTATTCCTCTTTCCCCTCTTTACCCCTCATCTTATTCCTCTTTCCCTCTCTTACCCATCATCTGTATTCTTCTTCCCTATCTTAACCCTTTCTCCGCTCCCCTCTCACTCATCTATTCTTATTCCTCTTTTCCCCTAATTATCCATCATCTTATTCCTCTTCCCCTCTCACCCATCATCTTATTCCTCTTTCCTCTCTTTTACCCTTCTTCGCTCCCCTCTCTTTTCTAGTTACCTCCAGTTGGCTGTAACGTATATAAATAAACTCTACGTCACCAAGTTTACAGACAGCTGTTGCACTCAGGCGAGGGGGTGGGGCAGAGGGGAGGGGGGAGGGGAAGGGGAGGATATAGAAGGGAAGGGGGCACAGTGGCGAGGGGAAAAGGGGAAGGAGGGAGCGGTGAGGGGAAGGGGGGATATAGAAAAGGAGGGGCACAGGGAGGGTGAGGAAGGGAGAGGATATAGAAGGGAAGGGGAACACATGGGGAGGGAAGGGGAAGAGGGAGGGGTGAGGGAAGGGGGGGATATATTAAGGGAAAGGGGCACAGGGAGGGTGAGGATAGAGAAGGAGGGGGCAAAGGTGAGGGGGAGGATAGAGAAGGAAGAGGGCGAGAGGGAGAGGAAAAGGGGGTGGGGACAGAGGGAAGGGAAGATATATAGTGGGGAAGGGGCGGAGCGGCGGAGGAGGAGGGCGAGAGTAATGGGAGAGTGGTAGGGAGGGGAGATTATACAGCAAAAAGAGGAAAAGAAAAGATTAGGAGTGTAAACGTTCAGAAAGAGAGAAATTGGGCGAGGGAAAAAAAAAGAGAGAGAAGGGGAGGAGTGGGGAAGTGGAAGAGAGAGAGAGAGAGAGAGAGAGAGAGAGAGAGAGAGAGAGAGAGAGAGAAGGGGGGAGAAGCATTCAAGTGGCGAGAGGGGAAAGAGGGAGAGTAAAAGAATGGCGATGTCAGCGAGAAACGGGAAAGGGAAGAAAAAGATCATCAGTGAAGTCAGGGGAAGGGAAGGTCGGGACGTGAGTGAGATGTCAGAATTGACTTATGAATTTTACTGTAAATTGAGCGTCGCTGCCATTCCGTCTACATGCAACATGGAAAAACCTACCTAACCTAAAAAATATATGTATTTTATTAGTACCGTATGTATGTATGCATATTCTAACTACCTGAGTAGTATATATTATAAACCTTATGTTTAGTTAAAGTAATATAACCTAGTATGGTTATTCTAACTACTTTAAGTTAGAATATTATAACCTGAAAATACTAACAGGAAAACTTACCTGAGTTAATGTAATATTAACTTGAAATAATAATATGTTATTTTATAGTACCGTAGTAAGTTATGATATTCTACTTACCTGAGTTTAGAATATTATAGCCTATGTAGTTTAAAGTAATATAACCTAGTAGGTTATTCTAACTACTTAAGTTAGAATATTATAACCTGAAAATACAACAGGAAAACTACCTGAGTTAATGTAATATAACCTGAAAAATATATGTATTTTTAGTACCGTAGTAGGTTATGATATTCTAACTACCTGAGTTAGAATATTATAACCTATGTTAGATAAAGTAATATAACCTGAAAAACATATGTATTTTATAGTACCGTAGTAGGTCATAATATTTTAACTACCTAAGTTAAAATATTATAACCTGGAAAATACAACAAAAAATTATGTTAAAGTAATATAACCTGAAAAAAATATATGTATTCTGCAGCACCGTAGTACCTCATAGCATTGATAGTAACGTGACTTGCAACTTTCAAACTGTTCAGGAGCCAACGCCGACTATGATAAAAGTTTATTGGCTTTTTATTTCATTTACTTATTTAATTTAACCCAGCTGAACGAAAAGAAAATCGAAACCATCTGAAACGCGACACGAAAGCAGAAGAAATGGCCAGCGTCTTCTCGGTGGATTTCATTTCCATCCCGGTTAAAAAAAAAAAAATTTAGTTCTTAAGAAAATTCTCGTTGAAAAAAAAATCATTCAAGGGATTCGATGAGACGATAAATTGATATGTAATAATCATTCGCCGGAATGTGGAATAATTATCGTCGCTATATGCTTTGTTTTATTTTTCGTTCTTGACTTCACGACGCAACCAGGAATATGCATATATATATATATATATATATATATATATATATATATATATATATATATATATATATATATATATATATGCACGTATGTATGTATTTATGAATGTATACATGTATGTATGTATTTATGTATATATATGTGTGTATGTATGTATATGTGTATTTATATGTATGTATGTATGTATTTATCTATATCTGTATGTATAGACATATTATACGTATACACACACACACACACACACACACACACACACACACACACACACACACACACACACACACACACACACACACACACACACACACACACACACACACACACACACACACACACACACACACACACAGTTAATGTTTTTTTTCATACTTTTCTTTGAATGCGTGTACACAACCTTCCAGAAGCACTTAAAGCCAACCTCCCGGCCCCTCGGCTACACTAATGACCATTGCTGATAGTGATGGTCCATATTGATTCCCATCTGCATGTGCCTGTGCCTGACTGCTGGCTGCTGGCTGTGTACATAGTCGATTGGGTCGACTCCTCGTGTGGACAGAGTGCATGAGAGGGAAAGCCTTACCCTCGCCCACTTTCCCCTTCGCTCTCCTCTTCTCTTGACCTCCTCACCTCTTCTCTCTTCTCTCTTTCTCCCCCTTTCATCTCTTCCTCGTTTCTCTTCCTCTCCCCTCAAACTCCCCTCACTTCCCCTCACTTTTCTCCTCACTCTCCTCCCTCTCCTCCTCACCTCTTCTCCCTTACTCCCCCTCCTTTTTCTCCCCTCCTCCCTCCTCACCTCTTCTTCCTCCTCTCCTCCTGTCTTCCCTTCACTCCTCTTCTCCTCTCTTCTCTCTCCACCCCTCATCTCCCTCTCCCTCTCCGTTCTTCTCCCTCTCCTCTCCTCCTCTTTTCTCCACACTCCTTCCCCCTCCTCCCTCTTCTCCCTTCCTTTCACCTTTTCCCTCTCCTCTCTTCTCTCCCCATCCCTCTGCCTCACCATACCTTACCATGTTACACTTATTTTATATTATTTATTTATTATCCTCATTCACAATTACGTGGATCCCAGCTGTTCCATCCCTCCTCTTTCCCTTCCCTTCCCTCATCATTCCTTTCATAAGTCAGTTAGAGCTTTCTTTGATTTTTAAAGAATGTGTGATGGGGATGAGAGGAGGTAAAAAAACAATTGTTTTCTTATCTATCCACCTCTTCCCCGTTGCCTCCCTCTCAGGAAGACGGGTAAAGGAGGGTGATTTTCTTCGTGTTCTCTATCTGTCTTTCTTTCTCTTGATTTTCCCATTCTCAAGCTCTGTCTGTCTGTCTGGCTATGTGCCTTTTCTCTCTCTCTCTCTCTCTCTCTCTCTCTCTTCTCTCTCTCTCTCTCTCTCTCTCTCTCTCTCTCTCTCTCTCTCTCTCTCTCTCTCTCTCTCTCTCTCTCTCTCTCTCTCTCCCTTTCTCTCCCTTTCTCTCCCTTTCTCTCCCTCTCCCTCTCCCCCTCCCTTTCCCTACCCTCCCCTCCTCACCTCTTCTCCCTCTCCTTCTCCCTCCCCTGCTCCCTCCCTCCCCCCTCCCTCCCTCTCCCTCCCCTCTCTCTTTTCTTTTATGTCTTTACCTTATTTTTATTTACCATTATTTTCTTTTTTTCTAAATCCTACCATCATCATATGCAGATTATCCAATTACCAGACTATTATGATTTCCCACGGTTATTACGAGCGCCCATATGGAGATGAGCGTGGCTTTATTTTTCATTACGAAGACTTAAATAACAACAAAACCATCTTGTTATGCAGCCATTTCCGCCATTCAGAACCTGCTATCCTTTATCCGGAGATACGGTAAAGGAAGTAGAGAGATAGATGGAATAATGAGAAAAAATATGAATTCGTCATGGGTAAAGGGAATCAGACAATAGGTAGGTGAAGTAAATAGATAGATAGAATAAAGAGGACGATAGATGGATAAAGTAAATAGTGCGTGTGTTTGTGTGGATGTTTGTGCCTTGTGCACGCGTGTGTATGTGCACACCCATGTACATATTATACATCTTGTACGTTTGTTTCGTTTACGTCCGTTATCGCGCGTGTGAGCATCCGTTTTGTGTACAAAATCCGGCTGTAGACATTCGGACGAAGTCGAGGAGGACAATCACCTATGACCCCCTCCCCTCCCTTCCCCCTCTCTCCTCCTCTCTCTCCCTCCTCCTCCTCCTCCCCCTCCCTTTCTTCCTCCCTCCCTCTCTCACTCCCTTCCTCCTCCCTCCCCACCCTCCCTCCCCTCCTCCCTCCTCCTCCCTCCTCTCCTCTCCTCCTCCCTCCTCCTCCTCTCCTCCTCCTCCTCCTCCTCCCCCTCCCTCCCTCCCTCCTCCCTCCTTTCATCCCTTCCTCCTCCTTCCTCCTCCTCTTCCTCCTCCTCCCTCCTCCTCCCATTCTCCCTCCTCCTCCTTCCATCCCTCCCTCCTCCTCCTTTCTCCTCCTTCTCCCTCCTTCCCACCCTCCTCCTCCTCCTCCTCCTCCTCCTTCTCCCTCCTTCCCTCCCTTCCTTAACCACCGGAAGTCGTTACCCTTTCAACCACACCTGTTCACGCACTCTTCCTGTTGGGGGGGGGGGGTGGAGGAGGCCAGACGGGGTGCCAATTCAAAGAACCGACGTAGTTGAGAGAAGAGGGAGGGAGAAGGGAGAGAGAAGAGAGAAAAGAGGGAAAGAGGGAGGAAGAAAGAGGGAGAGATAGAACGAGAGAGGGAGGGAGAGAAAAAGAGAGAGAGAATGCGGGGAAGAGAGTGAGAGAGGTGGGGGGAGAGCGAGAGAGAGAGGGGGGAAGGGGAGAGAATAAGTGAGAGTGAGAATTCCCATTTCATTATCTTTGGGTAAACAGATACATTTCATTGATTAATACGTATAGGTAGGAAGGTAGATAGGTAGGTCGATCGGTAAGTAGATAGGGAGGAGAGAGGAGAGGAGGGGAGGGGA
Organism: Penaeus vannamei; assembly: GCF_003789085.1. NCBI lineage: Eukaryota > Metazoa > Arthropoda > Malacostraca > Decapoda > Penaeidae > Penaeus > Penaeus vannamei. The sequence continues at coordinate 252,281 of NW_020869353.1, read as the reverse complement.
GGGAAGAGGTGAGGAGAAAAATGGAGGGGAGGGAGTAGAGGAGGAGAGGAGGAAAAAGGAATAGCTGAGAGGGGGAGGGGAGAGGAGAGGGAGGAGAGATAAGGAGAGGAGACGAGAAGTGACGAAGGGAAGAGAGGGGGAGAGGAGACATAAGCATATCAGGTAATTAACCGACTTATTTACTTAATTATTCATTTATATATCCATATTTCATGCATACGCTTATCTGTACAAATTTATCGTCTATCAAGCTGTCAGACATTCATCAGTAAATTCCATGCGTACATGTCTACACACACGCGCACACACACGTACACGCCCTCGCATACTCGAGTCGTTCCACAGGATGAACCAGACAGTGCTGTGGCGGCAACAGTTACCAGAAATGTAGTGAAAATTCCCCCGTGGGTTTAGCTTGTTCTTGTCCCCAGATGGGTGTAGCCCCTTCCGATGAATAAAGGGAGTGGAAAGCGTGATTTTTTTATGAGAAAAGCGCGTGGAAATGTGATTTTATTGATGAGTAAAGTGCGGGGGAAATGTTTTTTTGATGAGTAGAATGCGTGGAAAATATGCTTTTTGGATGAGTAGAGTGGAAAATTGTTTTTTTAATGAGTAAAGTGCGTGGAAAATATGCTTTTTGGATGAGTAGAGTGGAAAATGTGCTTTTTTGATGAGTAAAGTACAAGGAAATTTAACTTTTTTGATGGGTAGAGTGCGTGGAAAATGTTTTTTTTTTTAAGCGTAGAGTCCTTGGAAAATAAGCTCTTGGCTGATTAAAATAATTGGCAGATGTTATTTTTAGATGAGTAGAGTGCTTAGAAAATGTGTTCTTTGGATGAGTAAGGTCGTCGGAGCGGATGAGGATGGGTGAGGATGAGGCGGTATGAGGCGGTATGCTTGTCCTGGCTGTTTGGACGCCTGCCAGATGGTCGAGGCGATAGGAGTAAGGAATATGCGTAATCGAGGTGTTCTTATCGCGTTAACTTGGCTTACGCGCTTATCGGCTTGATCTGAGGCGGTGACCGGGGGTGTCCTTTGTGTCCTTGCAAGGGGCGTGCGTGCGTGCGTGCTCTCGGACTGTTATGCGTTTTTTTTTACGGAAGAATATGCATGTGTTGGTAGGTTGGAAAAAAAAAACACAATGGACAAACTAGTTTTATTGAGATTTGTGAGGCTTGTGAGGCAACTGTTGTTTCACTTATTTCGATGAATGTAGTTTGTGCACTGTTTTTTATCATAGTATCAACACGGTAGTGTCTTTTTTCATTCATGTGTATTAGTGTAGACACGCATGCATGCACGCACACTCACTCACTCACTCACTCACTCACTCACTCACTCACTCACACTCACTCACTCACTCACTCACTCACTCACTCACTCACTCACTCACTCACTCACTCACTCACTCACTCACTTACTTACTCACTCACTCACTCACTCACTCACTCACTCACTCACTCACTCACTCACTCACTCACTCACTCACACACACACACACACACACACACACACACACACACACACACACACACACACACACACACACACACACACACACACACGCACGCACACACACGTTCATACCCTCACGTACACGAAAGCATAAGCTCATTCTAATTTTCGCCCGCACTCGTTCCTCTCGCTCATTCACCTGTGAGGAGAGTTACAGGTGCCGGGGGGAAAAAATGTGTTGTGCTGCCTCATGTGTCATTATCGACGTCCATAGCAACGCGTCCCTAGCAACGGTGGGGGGGGGGGGGATCTCGTGGAGGTAAATATAGGAATACGAAAACCACTAATATTTTAGCGAAAATTCTGCATCTAGCTGAATTTATCCACTTCGTTCCCACACTGGTTTCTTGCAAAATGTTGAGATTTAATGGATTTGCGAATAAGAGAAATGGTGTGTTATTTATTTTCCGGAAAAAAATATATGTGGCAACTGCACTGTTACTATTTCTGGCGATGAGCTCATCTAACTATGCTGAACCGAATGTAAAAAAAAGAAAACTAGTTTGCACCCGGAAGGGGGTATGTGAGGGAGGTAGGGGAGGGAGGGAGACGTAAAGGGATGGGGAGGGGAGGAAGAGGGAGATAAGAGAGAGAGGAGGGAGAGAGGAGAAAGGGGAAGAATAGGGAGAGAGGCAAATTGGGAGGTAGGAGGGAGAGGAAGAGGGTTAGTGGTCTGAAAAAAGAAGAGGGAGAGGAGAGAAGAAAGAGGAGGAATTAGGGGGTAGAAGAAAAAGGAGGAAGAAGGGGAGATGAAGAAAAGGGGGATAGAGAAGAAACGGAGGAAAAGAAATATGGAGAGAGAGGAAGGGCAGGAAAGGGGAGGGAGGAGACGCAGAAGAGGGGTAGAAGAAGAAAGAGGAGAGAGGAGATGGAAGGAAGGGAAAGAATGGAAGAAAGAATAGGTGAGAGAGGAGAGATGGAAAGAAGAGGTGGAAGAAGAGAAGAGAAGGGAAGGAATGAAGCGGGGGGCGGGGAGGGGGCGGAGCTTATCAAGACGCGGAATTCCTCTTACAAGAATCGCCTGTGTCTCGCCGGCATCCTCAGGGGACTTCCTCTTCCTCGTTTGCCTCTAACTCCAAAATACTACCTTTATCACTTCTTTGGGATCTTCGACTCTCTTCGGTTGATGTCGCGCCCCCCCCCCCAAAAAAAAAAAAAAAAAAAACCCTGGCGTGGACATATTTGGGGGATCAGGCCTCGGGTCTCTCTTTCTCTGTCTGTCTCTCTTCTTTCTCTCTCTCTATGTCTCTGTCTTTCTCTCTGTCTCTGTCTCTCTCTGTCTCTGTCTCTCTCTCTCTCTCTGTCTCTCCTCTCTCTCTCTCTCTAACTCTCTCTCAAACTCTCTCTCTTTCCCTCTCTCCCTCTCTCCCTCTCTCCCTCTCTCCCTCTCTCCCTCTCTCTCTCTCTCTCTCCTCTCTCTCTCTCTCTCTCTCTCTCTCTCTCTCTCTCTCTCTCTCTCTCTCTCTCTCTCTCTCTCTCTCTCTCTCTCTCTCTCTCTCTCTCTCTCCTCCCGGTGAATCATACGAAACTTATTACTCTCTGCCCCATCTCCCCCTTTTTTATCCCCTCCAATTCTCCCTCATTCGTCCTTTATCTCTCTCCATCTCATCCTTATTCACTCCCTCTCCTCTTCATCCTGATATTTTATGGCTGTCCCTAAGGAGGCTTGGAATTCTTACGACACCCGTAGGCTCTCTCTCTCTCTCTCTCTCTCTCTCTCTCTCTCTCTCTCTCTCTCTCTCTCTCTCTCTCTCTCTCTCTCTCTCTCTCTCTCTCTCTCTTCTCTCTTTCTCTCTTTCTCTCTTTCTCTCTCTTCTCTCTCTCTCTTTCTCTGTCTCTCTCTCTCTCTCTCTCTCTCTCTCTCTCTCTCTCTCTCTCTCTCTCTCTCTCTCTCTTTCTCTCTTTCTCTCTTTCTCTCTTTCACTTTCTCTCTGTCTCTGTCTCTGTCTCTGTCTCTGTCTCTGTCACACACAAACACACGCACACACACACACATACACACACTCACACAAACACACACAAATACACACACACGCACGAACGGACGCACATTCATAGAATACATTCATACATGCATACACACGTATACATCTGCTGTATATATGTATATATAATGTTACTAATCAGACCTCCATATCCGGTTGTTATCACAGGCTTATCTTACAACTGATAATAAGGAACAATGCTTTCGATGTAACGTATAAAATAGTCACTAATTTGATTTTATTTTGAGTTTTGTGAAATGCTGTTGTTTTTGTTGATATTGTGAATGTTCTTTTTAACTGAATAATTTATGCGATGTATATGTTTATGTGTTTGTTTATTCATGTGTTTGTTTCTTTGTTTTGTTTTGTTTTTTAGAATGGTATCGGTGTATTTTTTTATTTTGTTTTTATTTACGTGTATTGTTGGACCATTCAAATATTCTTCTTTTTATTCTCTCTCTCTTTCTCTCTCGCTCTCTCTCTTCTCTCTCTATCTTTCTCTCTCGCTCTCTCTATCTTTCCCTCTCTCTC
>NW_020869353.1:238250-245750 GCF_003789085.1 Penaeus vannamei | reverse complement strand
ATATGGTTTGTTACTGTTATTACCATCAGATCGTGATTTTATTATGATATATATTTATTATCTGTATCTTATTATCACCCTTATTATTTTCACCGTTACTGAAACAATCAGCAACACGTTATCTTAACTGATAGCTTTATCGGGGCATTTTTGTTATACTTATTATCACTTTCATTAGCAGCATTTTATCATTCTTAATCTAAATCTTCTCGTGTCTAATAATAAGAAAGATGCAATATTGAGTTGATGGCATGTCTGTCATTTTAACGCTATGGGTTGTACATTGAGGAGGCATCGTATTTCAAGAGAAATTGTTGTTATTCTTAAACAATTCGTTCCGATGGATTCGTCTTTCTCTTCACAAATCTGCTGCAAATAATGATTTTCACGGGGTTATAACCAGACAGCGCTATAGTCACGGAGGCGTGGATCAAAACCGGTCGTGAATTAAGAACTGAAAGATACTCAGAGCCACTTGACACGTTCATAAACACGCCCTTTCTCGCGCACACGTACACACAGATCCGCGCATTCATAGGCACAATGGGGATCCACACATCTACTCTCGCACTCACAACCGGTTACAATGGCGTGAGTGACGGTTCATGCACTCAGACGCTCACAATCGCACAGGCACGCACGCACGCACGCACGCACGAACGCACCCATACACACGCACGCACGCACGCACGCACGTACGCGCACACACACACACCACACACACACACACACACACACACACACACACACACACACACACACACACACACACACACACACACACACACACACACACACACACACACACACACACACACACACACACTAATTCACTCACACACACAAAAGCATAAACACCCCCCCCCCCCTCACACGCACAGATATACGTATGCACAGATGCAAACGTACACACACATCTCTACTCATACTCCCACAGCAATTACTTTTTGTGTGTATGAGTGGCCGCGGATTCGCTGTAGTGGGGATGTGGGTGGCTGGGGAAGTGTGACCGTCTCTGTAGCAGGCGGGCCGACTCAGTACGTAAGCGTCGCCGTTCGTGTAAGGAGCGTCGCGTGCAGCTGCGTGAATCCGCACCTTCTTGCTTGGGAGTACATAGTCGAACGGTCAGTTTTATCGTGTATGTGAAGATTTCCGGTAACTGTTGTTATTCATGTGGACTGTAATTTGGTTGAAGGATTTGTGCATTGTTCTTTTGTAATGAGAGTTTTCAAAACCGAGAGAGAAAGAAAATAAAAAAAGAGAAAAAGATCGAGAGGGAAAAAAAGTGAATCGAGAGATAGAAAACGAGACGGAAAAAAAGATATAGAAAACGAGAAGAAAACAAAGAGAGAGAAAGGAAAAAAAACGTCAACCAAAGAGTGGCTTTTGGGTCAGAACTCAATCCCAGGTTACGAGGGCTCCGAGTGTTAACCAGCCCAGGGCTCAGGTGAAATCCCACGAGACAGAACAGACCGCGGATCGGACACTAGCCCTCCACTCGACCCTCGGCTTGTGTGTGCCTGCAGAATGTGATATCACTCGGTGGCTGAGGAGGAGGTGGAGGGGGAAGGGGAATGGAAGAGGAGGAGGGAGGGGGAGGGGGAAAGAGGAGGAGGTGGAGGAGGAAGGGGAAGGAAAGGAGGAGGAGGAGGTGGAGAAGGAGACGAAGGAGAAGGAGAATATCACTCGGTGGTTGAGGAGGAGGTGGAGTTGGAAGAGGGGAGGAGGAGGGAGAAGAGAAGAATAAGGAGGAGGAGGAGCAGAAGGTTTAGACATGACTGGAAAAAATCGGAAATTATTTTCTGTCTTGGAATATCAAATGTCGAAGTTGTGTTTTCATGAATATGTTCGTTAATTGCGAATGTATTGAAGGCATTTCAAGTGCTCTCATGTACGTAGATGATGACGTCATCGGTTACGAGTACTAAAAGCATATCGTCATCATTCAGTCGAGTGTGTAAGGCGTGACGTCATCATCAAAGCGTGTGTGTAAGAGATGACGTCATCATTAAAACGTGTGTGTAAGGCATGACGTCACCCATTCTTTTGTGTGAAAGGTCGAAAGGTTTAGTACTGGTGGCCAGCCCGACCGTGGAAACCTGTTCGCTGTCTGAGGCATTCCGGGACAGCTGACCCACAGAGAAGACCGAGGGAGAGGTTAGCTATTGACACACACGCACACACTCACGAAAAATACGCACACACACATACACGCGAACGCATGCTCAAACACACATGTACGCAAACGCACACACACATACACGCGAACGCATGCTCAAACACACACGTACGCAAACGCACACACACACGCGGCCGCGCCTACACATACACACAAACCAAACAAACAAACACACGTATACACAAACAAGCAAACAAAATAAATACAGACAAACGAGACTACGCACAAAACTCAGAATCTCAAATCATCAAAAAAAGAAGAAAAAAAAAGATTTTACGATACACGTAGACACTCCAAAGCCCACTCTACGGCTTTCGATGTGGCAGCATTTCGCTTTGCCGCATCGGAGGTACTCTAAAGAATAGGGAGCTTTTATTAGTGCGTGTGTGTGTGTGTGTGTATATGTGTGTTTGTGTGCGTGTCTGTATTTGTGTGTTTGTGCGTGTGTGTGTGTGTGTGTGTGTGTGTGTGTGTGTGTTGTGTGTGTGTGTGTGCATGTGTATGTATGTATGTGTGTATGTGTGATATATTTGCAGTGCGAATTTCATAATCGCCCTCAGCGGATCCCAAGGGTCGTTTCCCTCAGTAAAAGCATAATACTCGTCTCTCGTGCATTCCTTTTACGCTTCTGTTTGGTGACAAGGTGACACACGCCCGGACCGGAAACGCACAGAACACGTAACTCCTTTTTTCCCCTCACTGAACTCGCCCACTTTCACTTTCCTTGAATTCCGTGCATGACGCTGAAGGCAAGAAGCTGCATGACTCACGGCAGACTACGAGGCCCAGGGCTATTGTGTGTTAATAATCGTATTCATCGGAGGGCATTTGAGGGTATGCGTGCTCAATGGTATTCTCCGATCAATGGGTTTTTCGATTGTTGTTTTGTGGGTATTTTCGTTGCGTTTCCATCTGTGACATCAGCAGCATCTTCATTCTCCTGCATTGCAATTATGAAATAAAGTGCGTTGACGGGAATGTATCGATGTGCATGTTATATGCGGAGGCTTGAATTGATAAGGCTTTTAATAAACGAGGAGGCTTCATTTGATAAGGTTTTTAATAAACGTAGGACAGTTGATCTGAGACATGTACTTTGGGCACGTAAGCCTTCCTTTCATCGTAGTTATCAGACTTTGCTTCTTGAAATATGTGCGAAAAAAAATTTCTCTCTCTCTTTCTCTTTCTCTCTCTCTCTCTCTCTCTCTCTCTTCTCTCTCTCTCTCTCTCTCCTCTCTCTCTCTCTCTCTCTCTCTCTCTCTCTCTCTCTCTCTTCTCTCTCTCTCTCTCTCTCTCTCTCTCTCTCTCCCCTCTCGCGCCCCTCTCTCTCTCTCTCCTCTCTCTCCTCTCCTCTCTCTCTCTCTCTCCCTCCAGCTGTCCCTTCTGGCACTCGATACCTCACCTGTGTGCCATTTGTCTGAGGAATACCACGAGCTGAGTTGACGCGGCGACGAGAAAATGAGTAACAGAAAATATCGGTTGAGGAGCTGCTTGCCTGGGGGTCGTCCCCATTTACAGCCGGAAGGGACAGGCGAAGCGGGGCAGCTAAGAAGCACCAAGCAAAGCAGCGTGCGTGGAGGGTATCGAATGAGGGGGGAAACCGGGCATGAGTAAGCTGGGTAACAGTGAGTCCTAAGAAGCGTGGGCGGGGGGACGGAGCCAGGCGGTGGTGAGTCAGGGGCGGATGTGGGCGCGCGAGTCCCAGTGCACCCTCGGGCCCTCGCCGGGTCCTCGCCGCTCTCGGCCCGGGTTTATGGGCCTTCGGGAGCGGCAGATGGGCGGGGACGAATGGAGAGGAGAAGAGGAGGGCGGAATGAGAATAAGGAGTCGCGGGAAGTGAAGGGGAAGAAGAAGAAGAAAAGAATAAGGTGGGATAAGAAGGGAGGAAGAAATACGGCGATTGAATAAAGAAGTGCGAAGGGAAGAAGAAATAAGTGAAGTGAGGCTAAAGAGAATGAGATGGAATGAGAAAAAAATAGGGAAAAATCTTACTAGCGAAACGGAATAAGAAGATATTAAAAGAGAATGAGATGGAATGAGCAAGAAAAAAAATAGGGAAAATCTTACTAACGAAGCGGAATAAGAAGGAAGAAAAGAAAAGATAAGAAACCAAAAAAAAAGAAAGGAAAGGAAAGGAGGGGAGGAAAATGAAAGGCAGAGACGGGAGAGAGGAGAAACAAAACATGTCTTATCAAACCGGAAGACAAGAAAATTGGCAGGGACTTCCACTGAATAACTGAATAATGGCGCCCAACGGACAGCGAATGTACTTCCTCCGCTTGCAAGAGAGGGAGAGGAGGAGGAAGGAAGAGAGAGAGAAAAGGGAAGAGAGGAAGGAAGAGAATGAGAAAGGAAGAGAGAGAGAGAGAGAGACATTGATAGATACACAGATAGATATTATCTACAATACTACCTCTCTTTCCTGTCTCTCCATCCATAAATCTATCACCCCCTCTCTCTCAGTAAACCGTAGGAAAATAACAATGTAATTAGTTTTGTAATGAGAAGTAAATTATCAATGCCAGATAGCCCCATCCGGTCTCGAATCAAACAGTGGGTTTGTGAATGGAGTACTGCATCCTGTTGTCACTGTGGAAGGGCATTCGATCCCCTTTCAGTCGCTGAATCGATGCTCATTTGTTTTTTGTTTTGTTTTTTCGTGTGGTATGATGCCGCCTTTAGGTTTTTGAGATAGAGTGTTGTACGTCGATCTTAAAATGTACAGGTGATGGAATATTAATGTTAATGACTACCATATTATGAATTAAGATTAGGAAAAATTTATGAATATACATTCGGAGATTAACGTGATCGCCTATTCGGAGCCATTTCGTCTCTGCCATATAAAGAAGCTCTCTTAAGGAATCTCTGAGAAGTTTCTCTCTCTTCTCTCTCTCTCTCTCTCTCTCTCTCTCTCTCTCTCTCTCTCTCTCTCTCCTCTCTCTCTCTCTCTCTCTCTCTCTCTCTCTCTCTCTCTCTCTCCTCTCCCTCTCCCTCTCTCCCTCCTCACCCACCCACCCACCCACCCATCCATCTATCCATCCATTCCCTCTCTCTCTCTTCCTCTCACTCCCTCCTTCTCCTCCCTCCTCCCTCTCCCTCTCCCTTTCCATCCCTCCTCCTTCCCTCCCTCCCAGCCCCTCCAAAATTTACAGCATGAATAATTCAGGTGGCGATTAATTTGTCATGGCGAATGCGATGATTACCGAGACCGCGCACCGACCTCTCGCGCGGATTTGGCTCCCCGGGTTTATGTCACGGTGACCTTTGACTCTCTTGGGAGTCGAGGTTAGAGGGGGGGGGGTTGTTTTCCAGTCCTTTCTTTTTTCACGAAGGGATGTTTAAAGTATTATGATAAATTGTTATTCAAGTTGTTTTGCTTTTATTTTGATGTTTTTTATTTGTGCCTTTTCTTATTTCGATGTTTTTTTTCCCATATGGTTGGGTGGTGTGCACCTGTAGTTGTGGGGTGTCTTGTTCTGTTGTTTATAGTCATCACAGTGACACCTGGCATCGCTCGTCGTTGGCAGTCGTCATTTTTCAGACTCTCTTCTTGTCGTCATTTTTCAGACTCTCTTGTCGTCATTTTTCAGACTCTCCTCTTCTCTATCACTGTCTGTGCGCCGCCATTTCTTTTCCATCATTCCTTGATATTGTTATATTTATTTATCACGCTCCATTTGACGCGTTTACGGTGAAAGAGCCTCAAAATACGAAGGAACTTTCACGAGAGAAGAGACAGCTTGATCAAGTAACTGCCACCCCCTTTCCTCCCAATCTCACCCCTTTCCCGCGGCTGCCAACACGCCATTCGTTGCCCTTCCCCCTTCCCCTTCCTCCATCATCACGAGCGTTCTCCCCCTCTGCACTTCCCTCCCCCCTCCACATCACCACAAGCGTTCTCCCCCTCCCCACTTCCCTCTTCCCTAACACACACGCGCGTCGGATTGTCTTCCCCCTCCTATCTGGTGATTTCTACAACCCCTGGTATTTCCTCTCCTCTCTCTACCCCCTTCCCCTCCTCCTTGCCCCCCACTTCCCACCCCCAGCCAGCCGCAACACTGCAGCAAAAATTCAACAGCGGTGTGTCCCTCCTGCGTGTGACCTATTCGCCTTTTCTCCTTTCGCATTTTTTGTTTTTATTATTTTTTCTCCTTGTTTTCTACACTCTCGTCCTCCCTTTATTCCATTTTTATTACTTGTATCTTCCTGTACACCTTTTCATCCTTTTTTTCTCGTATCTTCATGTACATCGCCATACCAACGTTATCATTATCAAAATCATGGTTACCTAGCGTCATAAACATTACATCGCTCTAATCCTCCTTATCTCCTTATCTACCTTCTTCTGATATGGATGTTCCAATCCTACATAACTGGGATTATCTTGAGCGAGACGAGTCGATGATCCTGACGCCAAACGGAGGATTTAAGCCAATCAATAGCGTGGGCATTGCTGAGATTGGGGGAGTGACTGCCTATTGGCTAAAATGCCCGCGAATTTATTTTTTAAAGGCAGTATCCGTTAAAAAATAACACACGTTAAACCTAATCCTTGCATGTGAGAGCGGAAGATGTGTACCAGTATATAGGTATATAGTATAGGCATAACAATTAAACCCTGTCAGGTTGCAGATAAATATAGCACCTTTTTTACCAGCATCATCGATTGGGTTTGCGGTTCGCGCGTCTGGCGAAACGTATCGACGAGCAGGAACACGATGCTGGGCGTGTGGGTCGAGTGACGTTCCATCCTGAAGTCGTAGAATATTTCATGTAGATATATATATTTGTATGTATGTATGTATGTATACACACACACACACACGCGCCGCGCGCGCGCGCGCATATATATATATATATATATATATATATATATATATATATATATATTATATATATTGTGTGTGTGTGTGTGTGTGTGTGTGTGTTGTATGTGTGTGTATGTGTATAAGTGTGTGTGTGTGTGTGTGTGTGCGCGCGCGCATTTGAGGATGTCTGAAGATTTACATAGATGTTAGTAAAAAATGTATCTATGTATATATATATATACTCTCTCTTTCTCTCTCTTCTCTTTCTCTTCTTCTCTCTCTCTCTCTCTCTCTCTCTCTCTCTCTCTCTCTCTCTCTCTCTCTCTCTCTCTCTCTCTCTCTCTCTCTCTCTCTCTCTCTCTCTCTCTCTCTCTCTTATATATATATATATATATATATATATATATATATATATATATATATATATATATATACATATACATATACATATACATATGTCTGTGTGTGTGTGCGTATCTTTCACACACGCGCGCGCCTGTGTATATACAT